>JACCIV010031292.1:936452-948489 GCA_015832515.1 Boechera retrofracta
AAGTCCATTACTTATTCTATATATCAGTCTTAGAGACTTTAAATTAAAATAAAAAAATTGACAGAATCTTAATAAAAACATAATTTCTTAAGAACTTCTTTGATAACTTAATGTTGACAGTCACAAAGAGAGAATACGAATATAACTTGCATCAAATAGAAAGCTTTTCAGCTGACTTGAGGACTAAGGTAAGCAATCAGGTTTTGGCACCTGTAAATTTTAATCATCTTCTAAAAGACGCAGAGCATCAAATTTGTTAACGCTCTCAAATGTACGACGATCTTGTTCCAGGTGAGCAACGGTCCTCCTCACTTGATGATCTTCTCTAGAAGATGTTGATGTGCGCTGTCCTGGTGGGCTTATAGATGCATCTTCTCTAGAAGATGTTGATGTGCTGTGTCTTGGTGGGCTTATAGATGCTGCAGCATAGGTTGTCTTCATAACATCAAACCTATGATCCTCTACATGGTCTACAAAGTAGTAAACTATATGATCGTTAAACCATTCTTCCTCTTCTCCAACACCTTGGATTTCAACACTTAAGAGAGTGTTCCTTTCGGGATTGAAGTAGAAAACATAAAACGGTCTACATGTCTTCTTCTTCGCCAAAACAATTTCACCTGAAGCAGTCACTCCAACAACGGAAAGATTCTTGTTAACCTTATAAGCGACTTTATTCTCAGCCCTCAAAGTGTAGGAATATGTCGTCCATTCCCGTTTCTCGACATCCTCTAGAACCCACATATTCAACTCATGGGGAAATCCACCATCACCAGCATACACCCAACTAATCGCACCTAATTTTCCCTTATAGTTTATCAATTTACGAAAGCTGTATATGTCATGAGGATATAGAAACTTGAATTTCTCAGACCTAACATCAAAGCAACCTATCACTGCATCCTTGAAATCAAGGTCAAAAGCTATGTAATACAAAACCCCATTGATGCATATATCATCATTTTCCCAACAAGGACGATAGGTTAAGGGACATATGATCTCCCTCCACCTCAAATTTTCAGTTCCTAATGTCATAATTTGATAAACCAATTCATTATCGACTCTTTTGTTGAAGATCAATACCTTGAATTGCTTGCCAATCGGATCAAACCCTAAAAAGCCATCTTTGTACTTTGTTCTCAGGTCCGGTGGTAAGATTGCACACTGTCCCGTGCTAGGGTTACATATCACACGCACTTCATTGTCGTTCTCCTTAAAGATCCGCATATAGATCAAACCAGAATCATAGCTACAATCATAGTATGGGCCAATGCCTTCAAAGAAGGTGGTATGAAAATCGGCGGCAACTACAAGAGACGACTTACCATAATGATTATGAGGCTGAGGAGACGAGAAGAAGCTCCACTCACCGCCTTGTTCGACACCAATTAAGAGACGTGGCTTAGATGGGGACCTGATGAAATCTTGACGGCAAATAATGGACTTCCATAGCTTCGACACGCAACGAAACCTATCGATTGACTTTGCAGGCAATCGTGAGAGTATCTCACGAATGAGATCCATCGGGATGGAGTCTGAGTTTGCTCCACTATTCATCATCATGATCGTCGTATTTGCTTATCGGACGCAGAGAGGGACATGCATACAAATCTAAGTTCGACCTAATTACATCTCAATCATGGTCGGCGGCTAAAATAGGCCCAAAAAGCATGGGCATTAACCATTTAATATTAGACAAAAACATTAACGTAGGCCCAAAACGCATGGGCATTAACCATTTTATATTAGAAAAAAACATTAACGTAGACCCAAAACGCATGGGCATTAACCATTTAATATTAGAAAAAACATTAACGTAGGCCCAAAACGCATGGGCATTAACCGTTTAATATTAGAAAAAAAATTGTGTCAAGACTCTTGTGTGGGGTGCTGCGAAAAAGCTTCTTTGTTTATATAAGGGTGGTTAGCTAAAACAACCTATATTTTTAAACGTTATTATTAAAACGATTTTAATATTTGGATTTTATTGAAACAACCTAATTCTGTTTTAAATGGCCGTTTTACCCTCAATTCGTTTGGTGACAAAAAACGTAATTATGAAAATGTCATTTACGAAAACGTAATCACAAGACAGGTAAAGTTTGCTAACTATTTGGTGAGTAACAAAAAGTAAGGATACCTTAAATTTGTTTTTCTCTTCCATAATCGAAGGAAGGTTGCTGTTATAGGTTTGAGCCCATTCTTCAGCCACCTTGACAATAATGACAACGTAAACAAGTGCTTACGAGCCCACCTTGACAAGAATGACGACGTAAAGAAGTGCTTAGTGCTTATGAGCCCATTCTTCAGTCACCTTTGTCTAATCAATTCGTGTAAATAACTCGTACAGATTTTAGGCATGCAAAACGAAAGGAGACTAACCAGGAGAAAACGAAACCATTTTCGGAGAAGATGCAGGTCCTCCGGAAGTCTCCGTCATGGTCAGATTCCTTCGCCGTTGAGTTAGTTTTTGCTGATAGCGTCAGCTACGGCGGCGAAGGATTCTTGTAGCTGAACCAGAAGAGCCGGCAAGCCAGCCATGGCTCCGACGAGAAGGAGAGCAACGAACAAAATCGGCTGAGAAAAAGAAAGATTCGCCATCAAGGAGCAGAGGATCTACGGAGCTCAGAGGAGAAGCCCAGCTACACTTGCCTCCGCCTTAACAAAAAAAACAAAACCCTAATTTTAATCTCAACCCTAATTCCATAAACACAACTAAAAAAACAAAAAGTTTAAGAGATTTTAAAAACGAACAAGAAGGATATGAGCTAAACCCTTTATCACCATAATCATGAGAAGCACCATTCTCATCACGAGGACTTTTAGCATCAACGCTATTGAGAAGACGAGCAGCGATTTCTTGTGCCTTTTGTTTAGACATCTGGATTATATCCATCGGCGGAGGAACGGTGGTTGCGGCGGGATCTGGTAGATCGAATTTAGATTCCACTGCTGTCTGTTTGTTAAATCTGTGTGTTTGTGTGCAGAAATTTTTGATCGATCATTTGATTGTTTAAGGTATTCCCAAAGAACGTTTTACTGGTGTTTTGTGTGTTTGAATCTCAGGGAAACATGGCTAAATCAGAAGACAAAGATAACGAAACCAGCCACAATCGCAACAACAAATTTCTCATCAAAGCCATGACAACCAAAATGGAGCAGATCATAAACACCAAATTTGATACTTTTCGCCAAGAGCTTTCATCACGAAACAATCATAGAATTCACCATAGACGTGCAAGAGAAGACAGCGATCGTTTGCAAGATAATCCTGGAGGTCTTAAGCCTAAGATTTCACCATTCCATGGGAAAAATGATCCAGATGCATATTTGGAATGGGAAAAGAAGATTGAACTCGTTTTCAAGGTTCAACACTACACAGAGATCAACCGAGTAAGATTTGCTGTTGCAGCGTTTTGTGACTATGCTCTCAGCTGGTGGGATCAACTAGTTAAATCACGAAGACGTAATGGAGAATATCCTATAGAGTCATGGACAGAAATGAAGGCCATCATGCGAAAGAGATACATTCCTAGTCATTATCACCGTGAGCTGCTGAGGAGAAAAATAGTAAAGGATGATCTTTCATCTTCTAGAGGTGGACATATTTCTCATCGTTCGGACTTTGATTATGGAGTTATGGAACATGAGAGGAAAAGAGGAGTACAGCAGAAGCATTATCGTGAAGGAAACTTTAATGTAGAGTTTCAGGAGATTGAAGATATGCTACACGAAACTCAGCTATTCGAGCAACAAGTTAAGAGGAAGAACTCTTCAAGGTCAAGTTATGGTTCAGGAGCAGTTACAACTAAGCCAAGTTATTCAAAAGAAGAGAAAAACAAGGGAGAGAACAAGCCAGCTGCAACCCTAACTTCTGAAGCATCAATCGCTATCGACAACAAAAACAAGGACAGCAAAGTCACAACCAGAGTTAGAGATGTGAAGTGCTTCAAATGCAAGGGCTTGGGTCACTATGCTAATGAGTGCGCAAATAAAAAGACTGTAACAAATCTGGATAAGGGAGACATAATTTCAGAGGAAGAATACGCTATTTCTGATTTGTCCGAGAAGCATTTAGAGCAGCCTGCTAAAGGAAAATTGTTGGAAATTCAAGATGGTTCACATTTAGTTCCTATGGTTGAAAAAGTGCAGCAAGAGCAGATTATTCAGTCTGAGTGCATAATTCAAGAGGTGGTATCAAAAGACGTTGAGGCTTCATTTTCTGTTGAAAATGGTGATGATGAAGCATTTGCACAACCAAGAAGGCATCAACATTTGGTGTCTACCACTTCACAAGCTTTCCAAGATGACAAGTGTGAGCAAATTGCCAATGAAAAACGTGTGGTAACTAAACGAACTCCAACATCAGCTATATGTGTTTCAAATGTCACCATCTCCAAAGCTGAAATGTTACCAAACATTTTACTTGGTACTCAGGTAAGTTTATCTTAAGAGTGTATTCGGTATTGGAATAATTTCACATTAACTCGTAATATCAAACAACCTGTTTTATATGTTGAAATTTCAAGTATAATACACTTGATTTTGCTCTTAAGTGCCAAGGAAGATATAGGTAGCTTAGATGTGTGCAATGGTCTGCTCGGAACAACATCAACAAAATGCTTGACAACGGAACAAACAGAGGAAGTAACAAAGTGTAATGGCTTGCAATCAAACGCAGAGCTTAAAGCGTGTTTTCGAGCCAACAATGAAAGAGAATTCACGCAAGATAGAAAAGTTTTTGTCCAGAATCAATCACCTAGAGTTGAATGCATTATTTTGATCAAGGAGAAACCACCAGATGCTCCACAACCAATTAAATCTCGAGGTAACTATCTAGACTCTCAAAAGCGAATGAAGGCTAACCCACTTTCTCTTAGAGCAGAATGTACAATTTCAAGGTTGAGATCTTATCAATGGAAAGAACTTGAAGCGGCCATCCAAACCACACCATCTCCGGAGCAATCCAACCCTAAGCAAACTAATGATGGAGAAATCTTTTCTCATCATCGGAATCAAGCACAAGATCACTTTGTCGTGTATCTAGAACAAATTCGGGTAAAACACCAAGAACACATAGGCAAGCAATCAAATCTCTTTGAGAATGCTGGTGAGGCTAAGCAATATTTATTTTTAGAACAGCCATTTTTATTGTTTGTTTATATTAAAGCTCTCACGAGATTGACTAACCTTGCACCAGTGCTGCCGAGTGAGATAATTCTTCTTTTGCAAGATTATGCATACAAGTTTCTAGAGAGTAACCCCATAAGATTACCACCTATATGTGATGATTTTCAAAACCATATTTGGAGACTAGGAGACTGTCTAGGACGTCCAAGGACTGTTATACATGAGATTTGGATCACGTCACTTCACATGTTCTTCATTGAGCTTAAAAATGACAAATTGGTCACCAACAATGCCCTAATGCAAGAAGAGCCTCCTGATGTGAAAACATGGAAATATGCAATCAAAACTCAAGGGATCAAAGAGGAGCTTCCTGATGCACACCAACTTGATTTTCAAGGTAAGTATAATGTGAGTCCTAACTTCAATGTTTCTTATCTGGTTTTTTATATTGCAGATGAAACGGATTTGAGGTCAAATCCTTTTCAAGTGGGATAGGATGATGCGTGCATGGACATGGGCAAGCTTGTAGCTGAGGATAGCATGGAGAATGGAGAAAAAGAGCAGCTTGTTGCTGAGGATGCTATGACTCTACCAACCGGTTTAATGACAAGATCGAGAACCAAGCATCTTAATCAAACTGTGGAGAATCGACTAAATCAAATCAAGACTCAAAATCAAAGACAAGAAGGTATGCTAATGTTGATCCAAGCTAATTGATTTAAATGAATTGGAAAAGTATCTATCTTAGTACTCTGTTTCCCTTGGTTGAGTTTTTGTCCCAATTGGGTTTTTCTCACCAAGGTTTTAAATGAGGCATAAGATAGATACTTGTATGTCCGTTTATTTAAATCCTTTAGCATACTATCCTTAATAATTTGGATCGACATTCAGCTTATCTTATGAAGTGCATTTCGTGCCAACGAGGAGGGAAAACCAGTCAAGGCTTCATTCAAAATTCAAGTTCAAAGTCTACATGCAAGCCTCTTATTTATTATTGTTATTTTCTATATATGTTTTAATGCTTTGTCTTTGAACTCTTCCCCTTCCTTCCTTCTCTTTATATTCTGGACGAAATCTCTTTGTAAGGCACTCAAGTTTTAATCAAAAATCTCTTTTCTAAATTTGAGTCTTGTTGGTGTGTAATATCCAGCAATTTCGATATATTTGGTGTGTCATATCCAAATAGATCAACCGGTTTATCAAAGAGCATTTCCGCATCCCTTTGTGGCACCATTCAATCCACCCTTTCACCTCCATAATCGTTCATCCATCTCCATCAACGTTCTTCAATCATCACCACACTTCTAAACGAGATCAAGGGCGTATCAAGGTCCGATCGCACAACCGCAACAAGTTGATCTTGTTGTTGATTTTACTGAGGAATGTGATAACGAGATTTTTGATGATTCCGAGGAGGAACTTGGAGAATTTGATTCACAATCAGATTCATCACCATCAGAGTATTTAGATAGTACATCAGATCATAATTAGTTCAAATATTATACTCTTGTATTTTATTTCACTCTTGTAATATTTTTATTTTCATTTGGTTTTAATTATATTTTTAGTTGATATATGTTATATTTTTCCCTAATATATTTTTAGAATTTTAAGTTGCAATTTTTAATTTAATTTCTATTTCCATTTTATATCAAATATTATATCCGACGGAATACGTACGAAAATCGTGTCCGTCGGAAATCCGTCGTAACGTTCATCGGAAATGTGTCGAACAACCGTCGGTAAGCCATCGTAATAATGTCCGTTTTTCCGACGGTATAAAACGGTCGGAATATCGTCGGTTTATGATTAGCCGTCGAAAATCCGTCGGAAAATTCCGACGGCGTTCCGACAACTAAAATGAGGAAGCTTTTTTTTTATTGGAAATCCGTCAGAAATGTCCAACGTAACTTTGCCCGTTGGAAATCGTAATGTTTTCGATATGGATACGTTCGACGAACAATGACTAAAGTAAATGCACTTATTACAACTGTTGATGCTATCTATGGCACTCTTGAAGAACTTCAACATTTCACTGCCGCATTTGAAAAGTAAAGACCCTCAACGTGATTCCTTTCCCCAAAACATATGTAAGTATATATATAATCTCAACCCATTTTTTTGGTCAATCCACTGTTCTTAAAATTTATTTATTTACAGTAGTAAAATATTTTGATTTATATTAAAACACAAAAAATAGAATAAAATATATATTTTTTTCTTTTTATAATTAGAAACTGATCTCAGTTTTTACCATCCCAGTGATCTCTTTAAGATAATATAGTCGCCGAGTAGTCTATTCACTGATTTTTTTTAGTGGGTCTGACGCATAGCTTCATTTCAAAGGAGTTGCCGTATAAGTCATCCGGGAACCACTATATCATTAACATAATAAAGTATATAAGTATATATTTAATCCTCTTTATTTTACACGTGCTTTATATAGCTAGGGAGACAGGTTTAGGTAATCAACTACACTTTGCAAGAGATAGAATCGTGGAGAATTATTTTTGGACTATTGGACATATCCATGAACCTCAATATGGATACGTTCGACGAATAATGACTAAAGTAAATGCACTTATTACAACTGTTGATGATATCTACGATATCTATGGCACTCTTGAAGAACTTCAACATTTCACTACCGCATTTGAAAAGTAAAGACCCCCACATTTTTACTTTTCTACTTCAATTTCTTGTTATTTTATAATATTAATTAAGTATTATACAAGATTACTGATTGAATTGCCTATATAAAAATGTATTGCAGTTGGGATGTCAATCTCCTTGATGAACTCCCCGAGTACATGAGGTTGTGTTTTCTTGTTTTGTACAATGAAGTCAATAGCATCGGATGTGATATCCTCAGAAAAAAAAATATCAACGTGATTCCTTTCCTCAAAAAATCTGTAAGTATATATATAATCTCAACCCATTTTTTTGGTCAATCCACTGTTCTTAAAATCTATTTATTTACAGTAGTAAAATATTTTGATTTATATTAAAACACAAAAAAATAGAATAAAATATTTTTTTTTCTCTTGTTAACAAATTTATTAAAGAAAAGAAACCGTTCTTACATATTTTTTTCATATTTTAAACCATGGATAATTCTTACATAATTTGAACCATGGAAACTTGCATATGTTGTACCTAATATTAATTTTTCAATTATCATTAATATAGTGGACAGATCTATGCAAAGCATATTTAGTCGAAGCGAAGTGGTACAAAAGAGGGCACAAACCAAATCTGGAAGAGTACATGCACAATGCTTTGATTTCAGTATCGGCCCCATTGATATTTGTTCACTTCTACTGCCTATTCTCCGACCAACTCTCTATTCAGGTCTTAGAGACTTTGTGCCAACATCAACAAAATGTCATCCGATGCTCTGCCTCCGTGGTTCGTCTAGCCAACGACCTTGTAACCTCAGCGGTAAAATACTTTCTTCCAAGTAGTTAGAGGCACACGGCTGTATGCATAAAGCTTTGTCGATAACTAATTGGACTAATAGGTTGTTGAAAGAAGCAGAAAGAAAACAGAAACGGAAGGTTTCACCTGAAATTAAAGGTTCACAATTATCCCTTTTTAAAATGGACAATTGCATTTTGTTTTTAAAAAACTATTGATATTTTTATTAAATCAGTTATTTTGAAGTCTTTATTATTTTTATATTGTTTCGAATGTATTTTATAAATACTAACATTATAACTAGTTTTACTATTCAAACTGATTTTCACCAATCGTAGTAATCATTCAACCTTTCATCCCTGATTATACCAAACCGTCTTCTTTTGCCATCCCCTCTAATATATTTTCCACCAATAATTTTTTTACTACTTTATCAAAAAATAGGGTTACAAATTCCACTCTCCTTCGTAAGAATCGCATGTAAATATAAAGTGAACTGAAACTGTATATAACACTAAAATATGGCCTTGTTTATATATACATATGATTTATATATGAATATGTGTGTGTATGTAAATATAGGATGAATTGGCGAGAGGAGACGTCCTTAAATCCATCCAATGTTACATGAATGAGACCGGAGCTTCAGAGGAGAAGGCGAATTCGCACGTGCGGCAGATGATCCAGGATTTGTGGGATGAAATGAATTACGAGAAGATGGCTCATAGCTCTTCGCTACTCCATCATGATTTTATGGAAACTGTAATGAATTTGGCACGCATGTCACAATGCATGTATCAATATGGCGATGGCCATGGCTCTCCCGAAAAAGCCAAAACTGTTGATCGTGTCATGTCTTTACTCTTCAATCCCGTTCCTTTAGATTGAGTTGCTTATTACATTAAATACCATATAAGTTTATATTTGGCTCAATCTTCATCTCCCTATCTCTTAGTGTAATTTGGACACAGAAATATTTTATACAAAAAACAATTCAATTTTAATAAAAATTTACTTAAAACAATGGAGAGTTATAACTCTTAAACGGTTTTCAAAAAATGTAAATTTGCAGACATACTATTTATTACCTCCGTTTTGTTGTAAGATAAATTTTTTTTTTTTAAATCATTTTAGATTTTCAATGTAACTTTTGATATATTATACCTAATTTAACCTCATATCTAAATCAATAATATAAACCAAAAGTCACTTTGTTTTTGAGGGGTATTATAAAAAAATTAATATTGTTTTTTAATTTGGGTCAAAAGTTTTAAAACAACATTTATTGTGAAACTAAGAGAGTATAAATTTTTATTATGTCACTGTATTTTTTTTATATGTAGATTGCAATGGAATAGTGGAATCCCATTTTATAAGAAAATTATGAATAAATTACTTTATAGAGAATTTAACGAATCAAAAGTTTGGAACATATTTATTGAGTTTATCGCAGTATCATGGTGGATCTTTTAGCACGGTATCTTCTTAGAACTATGTTTGGAATTATAAAGGTAAAATGTAGAAACCTAGAACTATGTTTGAACTTTGAACAAGTTGGTTTGTGGAAAAAAACACAATACAAGTAATCTAACCATACACCCCAAAAAAAAAAAAAGAGACAATACTGTTATAAACTAGAAAATTTTATGTTATAAACTAGAGAGAGTTTTAGAGAGATAAAGTTTAGAGAGATAGAACTTCTGTTCTTATTGATTTTCTTCTTCTATGCTTACATATATAGAAAGAGAAACTTAGAGACGAAGTAACTTCATAACGAAGTAACTTCGTAGCGAAGTAACTTAGTAACGAAGTAAGAGATATAGATAATATTAAATAATTACAATTATCTAATACTCCCCCTTAATTATTTAATATGTACTGCCTCGTTAAAAATCTTGTCATGGAAAAACCCAATAGGATAAAAACCATGACTAGAGAAAAAGAGTACAGTAACATATTTTCCCCTTTGAAAATCCTTCTTTTCATATCTCTCGTAGATGACGCATTCCAATATTATGAGCGTGCTTTTTGAACATTATCGTGGGTAGCGCCTTCGTTATAAGATCTGCTGAATTGTCGCTTGAGCGGATGTATTCAACACTGATTTCCTGATTTTTCTCGAGCTCTTGTGTGTAAGAGAAAAATCTTGGTGGAATATGTTTCGTTCTATCGTTCTTAATATAATTTTCTTTAATTTTTGCGATGCATGCAGCATTATCTTCGAATATGGTTGTGGGCTCTTTACTCGTCGGTATGCCACTTGCTTCTTGAATATGTTGGATCATAGATCTGAGCCACACACATTTCCTACAGGCTTCGTGCAGTGCTATGATCTCTGCATAA
Source organism: Boechera retrofracta (assembly GCA_015832515.1). Classification (NCBI taxonomy): domain Eukaryota; kingdom Viridiplantae; phylum Streptophyta; class Magnoliopsida; order Brassicales; family Brassicaceae; genus Boechera; species Boechera retrofracta. The sequence goes on from JACCIV010031292.1 coordinate 947,343, forward strand.
TTAGATGAAGTAGCAACTAGTGTTTGCTTTTGGGAACACCACGAGATTACAATCCCACCTACAGTAAATATATATCCAGTTTGGGATCTCGTCTTATGCGGATCCGATAAATAACCTTCATCTGCAAAACCAACTAGACAAAATTTTGAATTTCTAGAATAATATAATCCTAAGTCAATTGTATCCTGAAGATAACGAAAATATGTTTTATTTCATTCCAATGTCTGCGCGTCGGGGACAAGTTATATCTTGCAAGCAGATTAGTAGCAAAAGCTATATCTGGTCGTGTGCAATTTGCAAGATACATAAGTCCACCAATAGCGCTCATATAGGGTACTTCAGGACCCAATAATTCTTCGTTATCAACATTGAGCTGTCTATTAACCATTGGAGTACTCAAATGAGTCGTTTAATCCATATTAAATCGTTTGAGGATCTTTTTATATAATTAGATTGATGCACGAATATTCCATAGGGTGTACTTCTGTTGTTGTTGTAACCAAATCGCTGACCCTGAAAACCAGAATCACCAATGTAGTTAACATCTTCTGCTTCATCTTTAATCTCCTCTACTTCCTCAGCAAAATGTACAGCCTTCTTCGTCTTTCCCACTAAGAGGTTATGCATCGTGTCCAGCTTCGCCTGAACCTCAGCAATCTGCGAACCGTCAGCAACACTAGCGAGCCTTTTCCGCTCAAAATCAGCATTCTTGGTGTTATTGCTAGACGCCAAGTTCTCAATCAGCTTCACAGCATCGGTTGGAATCCTAGTGTTGAAGTTCCCGTTGCTTGCGGAATCCAGTGCCATCTGATACCGCCAATCAATCCCTCTGTAAAAGATCCCGAGAAGCTGAACTTGACTGAAACCATGATGAGGACAGTCTCTCTGGTAGGATCTGAATCGCACCCAAGCAGCCTTGAGTGCTTCTGTTGGACCCTGAGAAAATTGAGATATCTTGTTCCTGAGTTCCTCTGATCTCGCATCGTCATAAAAGTTGTTCAGGAAAGCGTTCTTGGTCTCATTCCAAGTAGCGAGAGATCCGGGAGGTAGCTGCTTCAGCCAGTAAGCTGCCTCTCCACCAAGAGAGTATGGAAAGAGCTTACAGAAGAGATATTCATGTGGTACTCCATTGTACTTCATACTGGTG
>JACCIV010031292.1:1549697-1701702 GCA_015832515.1 Boechera retrofracta
GTAGTATGAAGTGAAGTGAGTGGTTTCTTCGGTCAAACTTCCTGCAACGATCGATCCTTCAACTTTTGCAATATTTTTTGCCTTTCTTTTTAGATGTACCATAAATCGCTCGAACGGATACATCCATCGAAATTGCACAGGACCTCCAAGAGTTGCTTAATGTGGTAGGTGGATCGGAAGATGTTCCATCACGTCAAAAAACGATGGTGGAAATATTTTTTCTAAGTTACACAATAACACTGGGATATTATTGTGTAATTGCATTATGCCCTCCTCTGTAAGTGTTCGTTTGCATAGATCTCTGAAAAATGTTCCAATGCTTGAAAATTGATGTATGGTTTATTAGTATTAAACACATATATAATTAATTAATGGGACAAGACTAATTAAAACTTTACTACTATTTTACCCGCAATTGCTTCGTAGACAGGTGTCAGTAAGAGCTATAGTCGCTGCATGAATACATGACAATCGTGGCTCTTCATACCAGCAATTTTTTTTCCATTCTCTATACATCTTGAGAATTTGGACACATACCCATCAGAAAATTTTACTTCTGAAGCAACCTAGTCAAACAACGTTTGTTTTGCATTCCCGGACAAGCGAAAGATCGGAATAAGTAATTTTCCATCCCTTGTAATATGCAACTCGCTTCTTCCTCATATTTCGGCCATGTCCAACCTTGATTTGAAATTGTCTTTACTTTTGCCCGTTGCACATTCAAAATCGTATTCATGATGTTATCAAAAAAGTTTTTCTCGATGTGCATCACATCAAGGTTGTGCCGTAATAGGTGATCTTTCCAATATGGAAGCTCCCAGAAGATACTTTTTTGTGCCAATTGTGACAACTCCTATATCCGTCAGGCATGTTTGCCGAAGTGTGCCAATTGCCCCCACGTGCACATGTTTTCTGCGCACCATAACAATCAATCATCTCTAACAAATCTTTTCCTGACATATACACTAGGGGGGGAACACGCACAACTTTGTTCGTCTTGAATAGTGTTTTGTTCTTTCGGTAAGAATGATGCAAGGGAAGAAAGCGACGATGACAATCAAACCAGCATGGTTTCCTTCCATGCTTTAGTTGAAAAGCATCTGATCGATCCATACAATATGGACAAGATAACATTCCATGTGTGGTCTAACCCGATAATATTCCGTACGCCGAAAAGTCACTAATGGTCCATAATAACACTACCCGCATTTTAAAATTCTTTTGTTGTGAATAATCGAAAGTCCGTACACCTGTATACCACAACTGTTTCAACTCGTGAATCAAAAGTTGCAGAAATACATCAAGAGATCGCTTTGAATGCTTCGGACCTGGCACTAGAATACTCATAAACAAGAATTCTTTTTGCATGCACATTTCCGGTGGAAGATTGTATGGCGTCAATATGACAGGCCATAGAGAATATTGTCTCCTAGACAAACCAAATGGACTAAAACCATCAGTGCATAAGCCAAGATAGACATTTCTACACTCGTTATCAAAGTCAGAATGTACCGTCTGAAAGTGTTTCCACGCCTTTGCATCTGACAGATGCCTAACCTCCCCATCCTTTGTTGTATATTGTGCATGCCATCTCATTGCCGCCGATGTCCTTTCTGATTGGTATAACCGTTTCAATCTATCAGTGATTGGCAAGTACCACATACGTTGGTATGGGACAAGGGTCCTTCTAGTAGTTGGTTGATATCTCGGCTTCCCACAAAATCGACATTCCTGCAGCTTATCATCGTCTTTCCAAAAAATCATACAATTATCAATGCACACGTCAATCATTTCTGAAGGTAACCCAAGACCCGCAACCAATTTCTGTATTTCGTAGTAACTCTCAGCGGAAATATTATCTTCTGGCAAATACTCTTTAAATAATTCAGCCCATTCATCCATGCAATTCTCACTTAGGTTATTATCACTTTTAATTATCATCATCCTAGATGCCAGTGACAGTTTAGATAACCCCTCTCTACACCCCTCATAGATAGGTTGATTTGCAGAGTCTAACATATCATAAAATTGTTGTGCTTCAACGTTAGGTTCTTCCTTAGTATCCTCAACAAATGCAGGAATAGATTCATGAAATGCATCTGTAACCATATCATGATACCTATTTTCTTGTTGATACTCTTCATAATTTTCAAACATGTTTTGACCGTAGTTATAATTAGCATTATAACTTGGTTGATCAACACCATCACCCCTACTACTAGTTCCTGCGCCAAGACTAAAACCCTCTCCATGTGAAAACCAGACATAATAGTTCGGCATTAATCCTCTATTATACAGATGCGTCTTCACAATATCATTTTCCAAATATTGAGTGTTCTTGCACGTTCTACAAGGACAGAATATGTTATCGTCACGCTTCGCAAATGGGTTGTTAGTGGCCTGGTGGATGAATGCTCGTAACCTGACACGATACTCCTTTGTCACTTTCCTCGTCTCCGGATATTTTCTATTATACATCCACTTCCGTAATGCATATACTTCATGCTCAGACGCCATTTTTTTCTCACACACTCAGATTCTCTTTATTTTTTTTTCTCTCTTAAATGTTGAATAAGTGTTTGAATTGTTGTGAAACTCACAAAATCGGTCTGGCTATTTATAGAGATTGGAAAATTTTGCGATGGTATTGCTAGGAAAATTGCGATGGAATAGCTACGGAAAAATATTTGCGACGAATCTGTTACAAATTTGCTAAGACTTTGCAACATATTTGCGACGGAGAGGTTTCTCGCAAATTGTTAGGTATTTTTCATTTAAAACGTGTTCCACCTACTTTCTATCATGTCGGCAAACCTCGCAAATGCGTCGCAAATTATAATCCATCGCAATTTCATCGCAAATTTGCTATGAAATTGCGAGGGAGTAGACTGATCATCGCATCGTCATCGCAACTTTTATCGCGAAAGCGTCGCAAATGTGCGAAGGAAGTTGTCATCGCAAATCTGCGACGGTTTTTTTTCCGTCGCAATGTCATCACTAGTTCATCACTAGTTCATCGCGAGTTCATCGCAATTTGCAACGGCCAAAAGCCATCGCAAATTTCCATCGTAAATCCTTTGTTTTCTTGTAGTGATGCCTGTTGAATGTTTGTATGTAATTCTGAGTTCAAATGACAGTTTAGAATCTTAGGTTGCTAGATAAAGTAATTGGTGTCACGACAGTGGATTGATTATACAACTCTGTTTGAGTTCGAGATTGGTGTTTAATTCATTCCCTGAATAATTGTCTGATTCTTGATTTCTGATTTCCTGCGAATTTTTCTGAAGCCTACCGCCTTTTAATTCTTGAATTACAATAGTTAGTTTTATTCTCTTGTTTACTCTACAACCAATCTTTTTATTATGTCTTAGCTTCTCAATCATACTCTGTAGTTTGTATTGTAACAATTGATTCTCGTGGATTCGATCCCGAAGTACTACAACGTACTAGGATATTTGCATAGACCCGAGTAAAAGCTCTAACTATCAAATTGGCACCGTTGTCAGGGATCAATTGTGTTACCTTCAGATTTGAGACTGATATTTAGTCTAAGATTCTACTAATTTCGTTTTATTTTTGCTTTCTTGTGTGTTTCAGGTGCATGCTTAGAAGGAGTAAAAGCTCTAACAACCTCATGCACCTGAGTAATCAAGAGTTAGCAAAAACAGAACGAACCAACAGAAAAGCGAAAAAGGATCAGTCAAGACTAGCCATTATGGGCGATAACCTTGACAACCAGGCGTTGGCAGATGAGCTCCAGAATATGAGTCAGCAGATGCAACAGTTGCTACAACAACAACAACTACAACAGCAGCAGCGCGCCATTGGGGATGTAGACACTCCCCATGTTTTCTACCAGAACAGAGCTGCCATTTGTCCATCAGAGATGGCTAAGTAGGACTATGAGATCAAGCCACAGATGTTTGGGTTGGTGAAGCAGCATCTATTTCATGGGTTACCTGCTGAAAACCCGATGGATCACATTGAGAACTTTGAGGAAATCTGGAGTACTACAAAGTCAAATGGGTACCTGCTGATTACCTCAAATGCAAGCTGTTTTTGTTTCTCTATCAGAAAAAGATTCCAGATGGCTTAAGTCACTACCTGCAAGCTAGTTGAGGAGTTGGGCTGAATGCAGAGCTGCTTTTATAGATCACTTCTACACTAAGTCCAAGACTGCTTCTCTGAGGAACGAGATCACAACTTTTGGGCAACATTCAGGAGAGTCTTTCTGTGAAGCTTGGGAGAGATTCAAGGAATACCGCAGAAAGTGTCTTCATCATGGGTATTCATATGAAGAAATTTTCAGTATTTTCTATGATGAAGTCAACTAGGATTACAAGAACGCTCTCAATGCTGCTAGCAATGGAGATTTCATGACAAAGACCATAGCAGGAGCTTACCGACTAATAGATAACCTGGTTGCAAGTTCTAACAGTCGTTGTAGAGAGTATGATCGCTCCAACAAGGTCAGTAGTGTTGATTCTCAGAAGATTGAGGAGTTGACTGCGAAAGTGAGTTTGCTGATGAAGGTAAATCAGAGGGGTGTTCAGCTTTGTGAAAATGGTAGAGAGATGGGAAAAATCACTGAGGAGCTACATGAGGTGAATTATGTGAATGGACAGGGGTTCGTGCAAAACATAGATTTTAACCAGAATTATAGAAGCCACCCGAATCTATCTTACAAAAGCACAAACGTTGAGAATCCTCAGTATCAGGTCTACCCATAGCAGAAACAAATGTTCATGCAAAATCCGGGCGTCACTAGTATTCCACAAAGTTTTCAGGGAAAACAGTTCGTGCAAAATCCGGGCCAGAATCAGTTTCAGGGTAATTTCCAGCAGAATCAACCATTCAACAACTTCGAAACACCTGCAAACTCAGCGAATGGTTCTCAAGATAAGCTCAAGATACTTATGCAGCAACTTCTACTCCAGCAACATAAACTCACAGAAACTCAACAGAAATCCACCGATGAGATCAACACAAAGATAGACATCATGTATAATGATCTCAACAACAAGTATGAAGCTGTTTTTACTCACATGAAACTGCTTGGTACTCAGGTTGCTCAGACCGCAGAGACAGTTAAGAGATAGCAAGAGGTTTTTCCAGCGAAGGATTAGCAGAAGCCACGATCTGGAGATGGTACTAGCAGCTCAAAAGCTCATGTGGATTATATTGGGGATGAAGAACGGGCTGCTTCTGAGAGAAAGTTTGAGATCATGCTGCAACAGGTCTTATATGGACAAAGCAAAAACTCTCACGAGATATCTGATTTTGCTTGGAAGTTTGAATGTCTGAGTTGTGAGTTTCAGCACGAAGTATCTCTCATGCCTTCTTTGTTTCCATGTCTGAGTAGATCTGTTGTTAGATTTTAGGATTTCAAAAGAATTTCATAAATAACTGAATTAGACATAGATAGAGACTTATTTATTTATATTTTTACCTATTGTTATGTTTATCGCTTAGACTAAATTGATCACTTAGTCTCTGATTTAGGGTTTAACTTATTCTCCAAAAGCTTATAGGTTGTTTGCTCGAACATAGGTGAGCGAATCGAAAGCTGATGCTAAGGCAAGTCGTGAACAGATTAAACCTGTTGAATGCATGTCTGTAATTCTAAGTTCAAACGACAATTTAGTATCTTAGGTTGCTAGATAAAGTAATTGGTGTCACGACAGTGGATTGATTATATAATTCTGTTTGAGTTCGAGATTGGTGTTTAATTCATTCTCTGAATAATTTTCTGATTCTTGATTGTGATTTTCTACGGATTTCCCTAAGATCCGACGCTTTTATTTCATAGTTTACAACTTTATCTTTTATTTTCATATTCGATTACAACCAACTTTTTATTATGTCTTAGCTTCCTAATCAATCTCTATAGTATGTAGGGTAACATTTGATCCTCATGAATTCGATCCCTAAGTACTACAACGTACTAGGGTATTTGCATAGACCCGAATGAAAGCTCTAACTATCAGGTAGTAAGATTAAAAATCCATTCAAAAGACTAAAACAAATATAAAAACTAATTTTGTTTAGGGAAAAAAAATTACAAAACCAACCCCTCTATTTCTCAAAATATTACAAAATCTACCAAACTAAATTATTCAAGCCAAACCAAATACCAAACGGGTCACGCTAGGAGTCATATTCTCCTGCATCGCGGACTGGTTGTGACGGTGCTCTCCTTTGTAAAGCTCGTTCCACGTGTTTCCTGGCTGGACATCCTCTAAGCGTACTACACTTGTAATAACCCCTGAATCCATAAAACAAATCACAACCGTTAGATCTATAGAGATTCACTTAAGTCAAATAAATCAACGGCGAATATAGCGATGGTGTACGATAGTTACCGTTGATGTGGTGAGCCTTAGATCGGTTTTTGTCTGTACTTCCTCCGTGATACTTGATACGGAAGATTTATTGCACCTTCTTTCTCAGGTTTCATCCGAACACTACTAGAAAGTAATCTCGGAGTTTAACCCAATTATACCGCAAGTGCACATTAATGAAGTCGTAGTACATGCTTGATCGATCCACAAAAACTGTGAATAACTACACCGAGATTGCAGGAATAAATCTAATCTAGGCAAAATATAAATATTTTGAATTTTTATTTTAAGTCCTAAGATGCGTAAAATAAATAGACAATAAATTAAATTACTGAAAATAAATTGCGCAAAATAAATAACAGAAATTAAAATGCTGAAAAGTAAATTACAGAAATGAAATTACAGAAATTAAAGTGCATAAATTAAATTGCATAAAATAAATTACATAATTTTAATGGCGTAAATTAAATTGCATAAGATAAAAATACTTAAATTAAATTGCAGAAAGTAAATTGCATAAAATAAAATAACTTAAATTAAATGACGGTTAAACAATAATAAAGAAAACGACCCCAAGGGTGAATGAGAACGAATTTGGAAATCTCTATTATGAGAATTGATGTTCTTTAACCTTTCGTCGATGTCTATCGGTATAGAGATTTTGAATATAGATCAGTCCACTCTTGTGGTATGCTAATCTCTCTATAAAAGCTCACTCTCGTGGTGCCTTTACAAGCATTGAAAACGATCTCGTCATCGACCGACCTAACTGTCCACTGCATCTCTACAGCTTTAGTCAAGCTTTCCACATGTTTAGTTCTGAGATCTTAATCCACTCTCGTGGCATCAAGATCCTAAAATGCTAAACTAACTTGATCAAAGCTAATTTAGATCAGTCCACAAGTCGAAAATAGATTTATCGAGTAACTAGGATTCCAAGTATGTATGTTTGAAACCCCTCTACTCACTCTCGCGACGTAGGGAATTCCCGAAACACTCAGCCACACATGTGATTTTCGGCTGAGCTCTAAGACAACTCTCTAGGGAGTAAGTTTAGCTTTACGAACACATACAAGATAGCTAATCGGTTAAGAACAGAAAAAATATCAATCTCTAATCAGTAGATCCCATCATCGATCTCCACCCCAGAGATCTAAAGGATCTACTCGCTCATACCTCTGAGGGTGACAGAAGTATATGAGATAGAAGACATAATAAATAATAAACAAAAACTGTAAATAAAGCAATATAAGAATAAGAAGAAGAACAAGAAGAATTGCATAACAAGATTTCTCTCTAAGTTGTGGCTACAAAATTGTGCAAAAAAGTGGGAACATCTCTATGATGAGAGTACATGTGTTTATATAGTGCTAGGTCTGTTTTAGGGGAGCCAAAGTCGTGCCTTTAGGTCTCTAGGGAGTGCTGGAAGAAAATGAAGTTATCCACTCATGAATCGCCAAGTCAGAAACTTTCCTTTTTCGGTTTGAAACGTCAGCATCGACCGGCTAGGGTCGATGCTCTTGGTCGACGCTCATGCTCTGGGATCAGCATCGACCGCTCCTGGCCGATGCCTATATCAATGGGCTTCAAGTTTGGTCTGAGGCAGAGTATCGACCGTGTGTGGTCGATGCTGCCTGTCCATTGTTTGCTCGAGATGGGCATCGACCACTCTTGGTCGATGCTATGGATGCTGCTTTCTTTGTGAAGGTTTTGAGATGTTTCTCCATGATGTTCTTGGCCCAAGCAAGTAGCTCCAAAGTCTCTATGGCTCCATGTGGCTTCAAGACACTATAAAAGTGCATGATTTCTTCCAAGTACCTATAAACACATAAGCTAATGCAAATGCACTAAAATAATCTTAAATACTAGTTAAAACCTATGAAACTAACCTATATGATTGCATAAAACATAAAAACATAAAAATAGACTTATCTTTTTGCTTGTCCTCAACCAAACAAAGCTAAACTAGTAAAGAAGTTGCACAATATCTATATTGAACATCTTACCTTACATTATCTTATCGTATTAATATCCTTCAACTTAGTGAGATAGAAATTACTCTAAGCGTACTACATGTACTTCACCATAAGTATAGCAAGTAACCTTAGTTCAGAGCTACATCCATCTTTGAACTTAGACTCCTCTTTGTTGACTCCCCTTATCTAGTTTAAGCGTGATATCTCGACTTGGAACCATTGATCAAGGACATGGACACTTACTCTTTCGGATTTCTGTAAGCTCAAGACCGTCTTAGTACAATTCATTTCCTCTTCTTTTTTTTACTTCAAGGTCGATCGATTTTTCCCTATTTTTCTAAGGTATCATTTTATTTTTTTTATCGATCGCCTTTTCTCTTAAGCTCTTTTAGGATAAGTTTTCTTGAGACGCGAACATTGAAAATGGTTACTTCCAATACCCGGTTCGCTTCTATATCCTTTTTCTTTCCGTTTCTCCCCCTTAGGACAGGTTTCCATGAGACGCGAATGTTAAAATTGGTAGCTTCCAACATCCGGTTCACTTTCTTAATACCTATATCCTTTTCTCTAATTATCGAAGGGAAGGAAGAGGGGAATTACACTTACTTAGACGTGTCTTGCAGTGTCTCATAGAGGTATCATATCCAATGTGTCTCAAGCCCCAAATCGAGAAAATTAAAATTTATTAGGGTGAGAAGTCAACTTTGAGTCGTCTAAGTCTCCGAGGAAATGGTCCTTTTGGGGTTTGTTGATCCACTTATGAGTTTTTCAATTTTCCTGCTTGAAACTTATTTGCTAATCTTAGAAAAGCATAAAAACATTAGTAAAGATAAAACAGTGGTAAAGTTCAATAATTGTTGCCTCACTAAGAACCTTGTCACGAGTTATTGAACCGTGACTAAGGAAAAAAGAGTACAACAATTTTTTTTTGTTCCTATATGCATAGAAAAAATAAAAGAAGAAAAATACATCAAAATAAAATCATAAGAAAAAATGAAAAGATTAGAAGTTTACGATGCCTCCCCAGACTTATTTTTCACCGTCTCGGTGGAAACAAATCAAAAGGAAAAATTGTAAATGATATATAAAAGAAAGTGAGAATGGTGATTAAAAAACAAATCTTACTCGAGAGATAGGGGCGTTAGTCGCCAATGTAACGTATGTAAACGATCTCGGGAGAGCGTCGGGTGAAGTATGTATCTGGTTATGCTCGTCTTCAATGAAATCCCACTCTGTACCTGGCTGGAAACGCAAATTTACTGAGACTTCCGTCGTAGTGACATCTTGGAAGGGGAGTAATATTCTTCGCTCCTCTCCCGGCATATTCGTGTGTTCGAAAATGTAGATGTACTGACCACCAACAGACCTGCTAGAAATCTGTTATCATAAAGGTAGCGTGCGTCAATTCATGTTGGCAGGTCATCCGTGTCCTCTAACTCAATCCCACAATGAAGTAAAATATGGGTGATTACTCCACCAATGCTAATTGTAAAATCTGGCATTGTTGTCTGATAAGCAGCTTCTCCGAAATTGATCAAGCCCTGTGCTAGAATACTAGCAAAGCAGAGTGGTTCGTTTATTCCCCTAAGGTATGTGTCATCAGCATAAGTGACGAGCAGACTTTCGAGTCCATCAGCGAGTAGGGTAATTTCCTCTCTTAGCATCTTGCATATATCATGTCTAGGGAACAAAGTGTTTGCGAGTACCTACCGAGCATAACGAATGGCAGGGCTGCAAATCAGCGATGCTTTGGATCTTCCTTATTCGAAGTGTCCACTAGTTATGGTAGTCCAAAGTGATTGTTCCTCAGCTTGAGAGATGTATGCCTTGTTGCTATAACCCGTAAGGAACCCATATAGTTCTCACATCTTCACCATTTTGCTGCCTCTTCTTGATCATAGTTGTGGCAAAAAGGTCACATGTGGGTTTCCGAAACGCAATATTCTCCATCTCATGGAAACTCTCGAACTCCAGGTTGTGGAAAATCAGCGACACCTCCTTATCAATGCCCAAGTCCCATAGCATATTCTGGTCAGCGAAGCGAGTTTGTGTAAATAGAAGTGAATGCAATTTGTGTCGTCTGTTAATCAGTTCGTCTCTTTGTCTAGACATTACCATTTTGGTGCCTACAAAATCAACAAATTCATAATCCAATTCACCAATGTGTGGCCTGAATCATTGAGCAATTCTAGAGCTAAGTGATTTTCTTTCTATGAGTAATCTTATTTGCTCAATGACATAGTACCGTACTCACTATATTGACAGAGTTTCTAGTTTAGACAAAATTATTCTCTTAATCCAATTAAGAACCCTAATACCAATCAACTAAAACTTTTCAGTCTATGCTAGAATTGAGCTCTAGTTCTAGCGAGATCGAAGTTTGCCTGGAAAAAACTTTAATCGAGAGTTAAAAAGCAAGACTTCATCGTTTACCTTAAACTCATGTTGAAGTATTCGATTGTCATGGAATGCTTTTGTCCTCTCTTTGTATAGCCGGGCATTCTCGTAGGCATCCAGGCGAATCTCGTCTAGTTTGTTTAATTGCATGAGGTGCTTTTCAGCAGCATTTTTGATGTCGTAGTTCAACATCTTGATAGCCTACATAGTTTTATACTCGAGCTCCACTGGTAAATGACAAGATTTTCCATACAGAAAATTGAAAGGAGTCGTACCTATAGGCGTTTTGAAAATTGTCTGATAGGTCCACAAAGCATCGTCTAGCTTGAGCAAATGCACTAAAATATTCCTAAATACTAGTTAAAACGTATGAAACTAACCTATATGATTGCATAAAAATATGTAAATATGAGTGTTATCAATACTCGATCTTTGCACTTACCGTCGGTACTCTCACGGTTCTCTTCATCCGATTTTTCCGGCTGTTAATTAAATAACAACTAATCGTAATTAGTTAAATGATTTAATGTACGCTTACTTAGCTAACGTGAACGTGCATCAGGTTTAATGTAAAGTCAAAACTCAAACAAAGGCTTTTAATACTTAAAAGCACCACTAACTTAGAGGGTTATTCAATCATGGATTTTAATGGATTTGTAAATCTCTATAGGATTTGAAAATCCATATATTTTCATTGATTTTAAAATCAAAAGTAGATTTGAAAGTTAAATAACTTGGATTTAAAAATCATACAAAAGAGATTTCAAAATCATACAAAATAGATTTCAAAATCATACAAAAGGGATTTTAAAAATAATCATTATGATAAAATAAAAATATAGTATATAAAAATAATAAATAATTTTTCATGTCCTCATTTATAACCTCTTAGTTGAATTTCTCCACATATCTGATACTATTATATCTTTCCACTGATTGGCATATTCTCTTTGTTGGTCTTGGGTTGTAAGAACTTCATTACTATTGTCGTTAATTTCTTCAAGAACTTCTTCTGCACTTTTTTTTTTCTTCTAGAAAACTTTCTTTAAGGAAGAAGCGTAGAAGTAATACAAACAATATAAGTGAACCAATCATTCAGAGTATCACATGCTTTGAATCTTGGTTTTTTAAATAATAATATTTTTTTTTTTTGCAAATCCACCAAAATAACATGGTTGGGACTACGGATTTCAACCTCTCTATTTTTTAAGTAAAATAGATTTTCAAATCTATTCAAATCCAATGTGAAATCAAATCCATATTCAAATCTTTAATATTGAATAAAAGGTAATTTTAACTAGTATTTATAAATTAGAGAACCAATCACATATGATTTTGATAAATATTTTAAAATCAATGATTGAATAACACATGATTTTGATGAAGATTTTAAAATCAATGATTGAATAACACATGATTTCACAAAAATTTCTAAATCTATTAAAATCCATGAAATAAACTCCCTTAGTTATTGTCAGGCGTGCTTTTTGGTTTAAGTTATTGTCGTAGACTGTACCAAACCGGTTTATGAAGTATTAAACTATGGGCGTAATTGGTTTTGGCTTTGAAATTTTTTTTCAAGGCATATTTGGATCTAAACCTCTAAATTCAAAGCAATCACTTTTATATATATATATATATCAAAGCTAAAAGAACTTTTATTTCGAAAATTTGACCAAAAATGCCATTTTGGCTGATCTTTTTGGCAAAAATACTGGTTTTGGCTGATCTTTTTGGCAAAAATACTGGTTTTCAGAAACCTTAAGAAAATATCACTTTTGGCTACAATTCGGGATGTGGAAAGGACAACATTGCCCCTCTATCAAAGGAGAAAAGGTGATTAGATGGAAAGAGGAAATGTTTGGAAGCATTTTGAACTGAAGATGATTTGATGGAGAGAAAAAAGTATATTTCTATCAGATATTTTTGGTATTTTTTTTTGTGGGAGAGAGAAAAGAGAGTGAAAAGGAGAGTATTTTATATTATTTTATTTATAAAAAGTAAAAGTGAGAGTTTTTATGGTTTTTTGTCATTACCTTTAGGTGTTGTAAATTTTTTTCGTCTTTTGTGCACAATTAACAATTTGTCCACAAAAGAGGTGGATAATTTAAACAAAAAACAGATAGATAAGATATCATTTTTGAAAAAACAGATTCAGCAAACAAAGTAAACAAATTAATAAATCCCACGATCTACATTACAAAACTCATCAAGAAGCATTTGTGATGGTTTCAAAAACTTTAATCATTTAAAAACAATAAATTTTCAACCATTTTCAATGTGTATCTCTTAATTTTTTTTTTTTTTTGCTTTAAAAAGCTAAAAAACTAAAGCCATATATTTTGATATTTAGAAAATTATGCAAGGTTGACTCTACAAAATATTTATTATGGAAAGTTGGTTCTACAGATTAAATTCTAAAGGTACAGCAAAAATTATCTACAGATCAAATTTTACAGAAAAAATTCTAAATCTACTGCCATAAACAATCAGACTCTTAAAATCAAAATAATATTATGGTAAGACATAAGTAGGAGTGTAAGCAAAAAAAAAAAAGTCAAAGAACCCGAGACTAATAATGCAAAATAAGGTAATAAATTATATCAAAAACAATAATAAGGCACTTAAAAAGAAGAAAGGAGTAAAACCTTGTGACTAAACTAGAATTAAAAATAAAAAATTGTTCTAAGGATTGAGATTTTATTGTTCCACACCAAGCCACTTGTTGAAGTTATCAAACTCAGTGTAGTCACTGTCTGATATCATAGTCTTGTACCACGCTTTTCCTGCTGCTTTAATCTTCACTGCTTGCTCCTGCAACACGCAAGGATTTAGAAGAAGGTCAATCACACAAACCAGAACAAAGACTTAATTCTCATCAAGTCTAAATAGTTCCTACGAAACCCATTATCAACAAAAGAATGACAATGAAGAATTAATGTTATACATTTGAGATGGGTTTCCTCTTCCTCTCAAGCTTCTCCTTTTGAGACTTCACTCTCTCAGCTTCAGCCAACAAAGACACTCTTCTCGCAGTCTTAGCATAAGGGACGTACTGGTGCTTTCATTACATCGGGAAGAGGTATTGTGGTGGTTTGATCTGTGATCATATCACCGTCCAGAGGTAATGTGGTGGTTTGATCTGTGATAATATCACCGGCTGCGGCGGCCATTTTCGAAGTGTAGTGTGAGCGTTTTAGGGTTTTTGCCAGCTAAGAAGCGAAATGTTGGTGGCTTAACCTTTATATTAGATAATATTGCAATAATTTTAATATTTAAATAATAATAGTAAGTATTGAACAAAAAAAATAAAAATAAAATAACAATATTAAGTTAGATAATTATTTGTCATTCAACAAATTAAATATTATTTCTATAGTTGTACTCTCCAATTATTAGTAAAAAATATTAACTTTAACTATTTGATTTGAAACGTATTAATAGGAAATATAGGGAATTTCATCTAAAATGCCATTATAGGCTGGGTTAATTTAGAAAATGCTATTTTACGAAAACCTTATGAATAATGTCATTTTCTGCTACAGGGCTTTTGGAGGAAAAGGCGAGAATGCCCCTTTTTCCCATTGCTGGTTTCGTCGACGGAGAAGAATGAGAGGTTTGATGTGAATTTTGCATTTAATGAGTTAATGTGAGTGTTGCATTTATTGATGAGAGATAGATGTCACTCCTAAAAAAAATAATTTCCTCATTTTTTTTCTTCTTTTTTTCTTTCCTTTTTCCTTATGTTCATTTTTTATTTTTTCTTTTTTTTCTTTTTTTTCTCATTCCTTTTTCTTATGCTATTTTTTTTTTCCTCTCACTGTATATCTCTCACTCTGTATATTTCTCACTGTCTCTCACTTTTCTCAGTATATCTCCCTCTTTCTCTCACTCTCTCCATAAGTCTCCTTCTCTCTCACTGTATATCTCTCACTCACTCAATCACTCTCTATCTTTCCTCTTTTTCTCTCTCGCTCCCTCTCTCTCACACTCTCACTCTCACTCTCATATTTGTAATGGACATAAAATTAAGTATGGTGGACAAAAGGAATGGTAAACCAAAAATGAAGTGGTGGACATATAACGTAGTGATGGACAAAAACGGAATGGTGGACATAGTCGTTTATTTGTCCACCACTCCGTTATGTGTCTACCATTCCATTTTTTTTCCACCATTCTGTTTAATCCCAGCAGATCTTCGTTAATTTGTCCACCACTCCGTTATATGTCCACCATTCCGGTTTGTGGACTATAAAATTACTATGGTTGACATAAACTAAATATTATATGGACAAAAAAAATACAATGGACATAAGTAAATATGGTGGACAGTGGACATAAATTAATTATGGTGGATTAGATTTTTGTTATTGGTCCGCGACTCCATTATTGTGTCTACCAATTCGTTATTTTGTCCACAACTTATTTTTTGTCCATGAATTTGTCATTTGCCCACAGCTTTGTTTTGTCAACCAAGATCATGAAGAGAGAAGGAGAGAGAGACAAAGAGAGGGAGATAGGGGGAGAGAGACAAAGAGAGAGGCATAGAGAGAGAGTGAGTGATCGAGAGACAATGAGAGAGAAAGCGAGAAAGCGAGAGAATGAGAGAGAGGGAGCGGGAGAAGATAGAGAGAGAAAGAGAGGAAAAAGAGCGATAGAGAGAAAAAACAGAGATAGAGAAGCGGTGTTCATTTATTACGAAGAAGAAGAGAAAAAGAAAGAGAAACACAAGAGTTATGTTTGTGAGGGGTGAAACGGTTTTTTGGTAGTTTGTCAGTAAGTGAAAAATGACATCTTCAAAAATAAATAGTAGAAGTGACATTTCTTATAATTTTGCTAAGGGAAATGACATTTTTCATAATAATTATGAAATAATAAAAACTATGAGTATAAACAAAAAAATTTTTTGTAAATGTTTGATTTTATTTAAAAATACTCATTTTACTCTTTAAAACAAAGTACTAGATTTACATGAATGTATTGAATTTTAAATTAATATCTTTTATGTTTGTAAAACAAAAGATTTTGTTGATTTATTATTTTAAATTTTGTCTAATTATTAATAAGATTTTATTACATAATTGTGTTTTGTTATATGGGTAGTAGAGAAAGATTTATTAGATTATTTTGGTTATAAAGATAAAGAATAAAATACTAACAAATATTTACCCTTAATGCTTTTTTCTTGTTTTTTTTTAAGATTAATAATATTATATGTAATTTTTTACAATCTAAATGTTTGTTTATAATATGTAATTTCCAATTAATAGTATTAGATATATATTATATGATTTTTAAATCAATGTTAAGAAGTTATATTGTAGTGAAAAATTGACAAATGTGTTTATAATTTTTTTTATTTATGAATCTATAAATTAATTATTATTAATTTATATATTTACTGCTTTTTCGTTTCATTAATCGATTTATTTAAAAAAATTTGAATAAAATCAAAAATAGATTTTTTTGTGAAGATTTTATTTTCAAATTTGTATTTTTATTAATACAAAATAATTAAGTGTAGTTTGAATAAAATTAAAAATAGATTATGTGAAGATTTTATTTTTAATTATGTATTTTTAATAGTAAAAATAGATTAAGTGTTTAGACATCTTTATTTTTAATAATTTTTTTGTTTAGTTCTTAAGACTAATGATATTGTATGTTATTTTTAAAAATTTAAATGATATTTTTTAGTATTTCCTAAATATTAGTAAGGGGATATGCGATAGAAATTTTTATTGTAGGGTTTGACAAAATATCTTGAATCAATTACACATGTGTTTTTGGAATTGTCGATTTTGTCCTTAGCCATATTATCCGATTGCAACTAATTAATTATTGAAAAGAAAACATTTTCGTGAACTGTGTTATGACAATACGAAACATTTGTTTATCCATACTTGTTCTGTTTTTTTTTTTGTGCCTTCTTCTTAATATGTTGTAAGTTGATATATGTTGTTTGTGGAGTGCTAATATGTGGATATGCTTTTGTGGTTCCCTGTGCTGTGTATGTAATTTTGATGTTCGCTTTACTGTTGGTGGATATGCGTAGTTTCCTTTGCTATTTTGGAATTACCTTGTCAAAATTCATATTGATATATGCCTTCCTGATATAAACCTCTGATGGAGAAGCTTGAATTTGGCCAAGTAAAAGAGAAGTAGCTGGCTGAAAGCACTCTTTAGAACTCAAGGATAAGGTGGAAGTGATGGCAGATGAGGTTGCACCACACGGCTTGGGTGAATTTCCGTGATACAGCAACAAAAACTCTAGGTTTTGGACAAGACGAAGAAGAACACATTCAGAAGTTTCTGAATAATGCTAAAGCTTAGATTAATGAATAAAAGAGTCTAAATTTCGTGGCTTACAAAGGGAGGCTTTATATAGTCAGAAGAAAAACCCAAAAACTACTAAGAAAAGGAAACAAGAATTATCTCTTCCAAAAAAAAAAACCCAAACTAACTAGGATAAGAAGAGAAGTACTTATCTAGTCATAAAAGAAATAAACAAAGAAAACAAAGAAAATAAGAAAAACCATTTCCATCGTGACAAGAAAAATCTTTTTTTTTTTTTTTTGTTGGTCAACAGACAAGAAAATCTTTAAATGTCTTTTTTCGTTCATTCAGAGGCTGGATAACGTAAGTCCATTCATGATATTCACAAGGAGAAAATGGGCCTGGTTCTTGGTGAATAAGGCTCGTTGCACTCAGAGCCGACCCCAACAAAATGAAGGCCACAAGCCCAAAATAATATGTGAACTATTAAAAATGTGTTTTAAAAAAATAAAAGAATTTGTTAGAATAGAGACTCAAATATGTGCCCTCCGCTCCTCCCTTTTCAAGACAAAACCACTACACTAACAAGATTTTTTTACCAATTTTTACGGCCGAAAAATATATATTATTTTTTAAAACCGTAAGCACATGCTTTGCTTGTTTGGCCGTATGGCCGGCTCTGGTTGCACTTGTATATTTTCAACTGGAGCTCACTTTTCAGTCCAAGTATCTCCACCACAAATGCATTGAACTTGTCTCTAATGAAACGTGTCATGGGCATATCGGGCACAAATGGGACGTTTGGGGTTAGTTCTGCTTGGATGTCCTCATCGTTAAATTATCAGTAAGACCTTATTCATTTTCGGATTCTAATTTAATTCACGTTGATCCGTGGATCCGTGTGTTGCGAGGAGAGATGCGCCGCGAAATCATTGTTCGTAGGAATATTTTATCACAATCGCATATACTGCAGATAGTTGAATATCATCATAATATGATTATATCAAATATTTTTAATAATGATGTAAATGATGACAAAAATATTCATAAAAAATTTTCTAATAACATATCATGTAATTAAATATATAACAAAGATTTTATTCAAAATTTTCTATTTTATTTAATTTTTAAATTTTCTATTTTTGATTTTTTCACAGGTTTTAAAATATATCATATAACTCTGCGTACTAATTTCTTCAATTGTGAATTATAGTATTGAGTAAAAAGGAACGTTACTAATTTCTTTACATCCTGATCATGTATTTAAAGTCCAAAAGCCCAATAGGAAAATGAAAATTCGTACTTCTCTGACAATCTCTATCCAACTTCGGTTAACTACAATGGTACCGTTGATTTTAAAACTCGAGGACATGAGACCCTCCAGTTAAGCCAGAAGCTCTCGCCTACTTAGCTCACTTTGAGCTTTAAATCTTCTGTGTCTCTGTGACTTTTAGGGTTCTTAACTTGTTGTAATCCAAAGTTTGGGTACAAACTCTTCTTCACTCTTTTAGTACGAAATTGAATAATCTATTTGCTTATCGAATTCTGGAATTGGATTCGATTCACTCATTCCAATATCTGTTGGCAAATCTTGTTCTTGATAGTTTACTTTTCTCTGGTCATGTTTGTTTACAGTTTACTAAACCCTAAAAGCTTAATCTTTTCTTACAGATTTCGGAAATTGCAGCAATCAGCAAAACATGGCACCGAAAAAGAAGACATCAACCATGATCTGGCCATCTGGGTACGGACTCTTTCTCTCGTTTTGTTACAAAAATTGAAAAAGTTCTAATTTTTTATTGAATTGTGGAATTGGATTTTGATTCCCTTTTTCAATAGCAGATTGGTTTTTAGAGACTGTTATGCGATTAATCTTCTCTATTCATGTTTCCTAAACCATAAAAGCTTTATTTTTTCTTTTAGGTTAGGAAATCACAACAACCAGTAAACATGGCAAAACCTGCAACGGAGAAGAAGAAATCGCTGCTAGACTGTTCTACTCTCCCCGAGGAGCTACCGCAAAGTTCCAATAGTGTATGAACTCTCTTCGTTTCTGGGCATAACTAGAATTTTCAAAAATCTATTCTTGAACGAGTTTGGAAATTTGATTTGATTCTCCATTTTCGATGTAGTTTGGTGTATGTATGATGAAAAGGAGACTTGAATCAATCGATATAATTTGTTCTCAGAATATATATGCGATTATATGCGAGTTTGAGTTCGGGAATTTGATTTGATTCTTCGTTTTTGATGTTTGTTATGAGGATTTGTATAAATCCAGATCAACCTTTACATATAAAGTACTTCTCAGGATTGCTATCCTTAAAAAAACGATTTCGTTTACCCTAAAAATTGATATTTTTCATTCAGGTTGCAAAACAACCTGCAACTGAAGAGCACACGTTGTCCAAGTCAGACTGGTCTCTTCTACCTGAAGAGTTACTGCACATTATCTCCGAGAATCTGGAGGACTGTTTCGATGTTATTCATGCTCGGTCTGTTTGCCACCCTTGGCGATCCATCTTTCCCTTTCCTTCTTGCCTATTACACACAAGTTATTCTCTTCCCTCGTTCTCCAAGTTCCCTCGCAGAAGCAAAGGCTTCTGCACCCGCACCCTCGAGAAGTTCCCTATGTTCCTCTTTAGAGTCCCAAGCTCCTGCTGTTGCTGATGGGTTGCCTTCTGAGTTTTTTGTGGGAGGAATAAACCGAGATAAGTCAGAGGAGATCGTATGGAGCTTCGATCTCCCTTTCAATGTTCTGTGAAAGTGAAGATCCCAGGATCTGAGCCAACCTTGATGAACATTCTTGACTGTCAGATTCTCCCTCTGGGCTATCAGTACCGAATGATTGGTTGGGATCCTAACTCATTGGCAACAAGTTTCAGAGGCGTGGCTTTTTCTTCCGCTAAACAAGGAGGGAGGAAAAGAATTTGTTGTGCTTATCAGCTGCTCTCATGATTTGTTGGTGTTAAGAAGTGCTGAAATGAGGTGGATGCGGCTTGACAAAGCCTCAAGAGCTGGCTGCAAGGATATAGTCACTTTAGAGGCAGATTTTATGCAGTCTTTATTGACGGGAATGTTTTCGTTATCGATCCTTATTCGCTGGATGCAACTCCCCTGATGTTCTTGGAGCGTCTGACCTCACAAAACTATCTGGTTCCATCTGGCAATGATGAACTTTTCCTTGTTGAGAGAATTATTGTTCGTGGTAGTGTATTGCAATTTAGCAAGTTAGCATGTAGAGTGCGTAGGCTAGATGAGGAGGCTGGTGAATGGGTCGTGGTCACCAATTTGGGAGACCGTGTATTGTTAATTGGACAACCGGGAAATAGCTCCTTCTCAGCTAAGGAGCTTCCTGATGGTTGTCGTGTGAGTGGCAACTCAATGTTATTCATCAATGAGCCATTTGGTGTAACTTACTCCTATAAATATGGAGTAGATACAGGAAATGCTGAAGACGATCTCAATTTTTGGAGATCCTCAAGAGAGACTCGTGTGACGATCCTCAACACATCTCCCCAGTCCACTCCCATGGTGGCTCTCCGGGTTGAGCCCTCTAAGCCGTAAAATCTTACTTTGAATACCTGAGACATCTGTTGGCTTTTGTTTTTACTAGCTAATAAAAATATTTCCTTATGATTTCAGTAAAGATTTTGTGATCTTTGATGTTATGGTGATATTCTAGTTCTAATTTCTAAACCTTGTTGTCTTTATGGAAATGGTTATCTCATGAACTCTCCAAGTCGTGTGTGGCTGTTTCTTGGTATCACATGCTCATGACCGAAGTCGGCTTTCGTCCCAAACTCATGAAACTTAATCTGTACATTGCTAAGACGGGTCATGTTTATATATACCTTGGAGCCATAGTTGAGCCATAGTTGAGCCATACGACCGATGAAACCAGCTTCAGGTATTAGTCAATGAACAAGTAGAACTTTGACAAGGTTAGAACTTTTGTTATTTGGCTACGAGATCTGAATTTTGAAGTTCCGATCAACCAATTTATGCAGTAATATGTGTTATATAACGTTTCACACAAGAAGGTTTATAATCTTGCCTTGCTGCTAAGATTAAAACTTAGGCTGTTATAGAAAGTATGAATTTTTAAGTGAAGATCAACCAACTGAACCATACTAATGTAAAGATCTCATTTTTAAAGGAAAAAGGGAAAATCATGAAGATTTGATATTTAAGGAAGATCGTAAATAGTTGATTGTTTATAACTTGTGTTCGCTGGGATTTTAGGGTTCTAAGCTTATTTTAATACAGGGTTTTGGGTAAGGACTCTTTTGAAATTGAAAAAAAATATATATTTTTTTAATCCAGGGTTTGTTTACAATTTCTTAAACCTTAAAAAGTTGTAATATTTCTCTCAGATTTCGAAATCAGCAAACATGGCAGAACCTGCAACAGAGAAGAAGACATCATCCTTGTCGCTTCTAGATTGTGTAAGAACTCTTTTTTCTCACTGAGTTTGCTACTGCTTCATTTCTGGAAAATTTAAGTTCGGAAATGTGATTCTCCTCTTTCGATCTGGTTATTGTTGTTTGGTGTATGTATGGTGAAAGGAGGATTTGAATGAAGCTTACACAGAAATTGTTATTTTTCTTTTAGGTTTCAATTTGATTCTCCTCCATCAGCAACGAAAAAGTCCATTGTCCATCCGAGACTGGTCTCTTCTCCCTGAAGAGTTATTGCATCTTATCTCAACGCATCTAGACAACTGTTTCGATGTTGTTCACACTCGGTCTGTTTGCAGCTCTTGGCGATCCTCATTTCCCTTTCCTTGTCTATTACGTCCAAGTTATTCTCTTCCTAGTTTCGCCAAGTTTCCTTACGAAACCGAAGACTTGTGCGGCGCCTTAGAGAAGATCCCTTTGTTCCTCTTTAGACTTCAAACTCCTCTTGCGTGGGCTTCTGAGTATTTTCTGGGAGGAATAGGCCTAGAAGAATCCGAGGATCATATGGAGCTTCCATCTCCCCTTCAATGTTCAGTGAAAGTGAAGATCCCAAGATCCTCCCTTTCCTTCTGAGGCAACCTTGATGAACATACTCCCTCTGGGCTATCAGTACAGAATTATCGGTTGGCATCCAAGAGATTACAGAGGCGTGGCTTTTCTTCGGCTAAACAAGGAGAAGAATTCGTTGTGCTTTTCAACTACTATAACGCTTTGTTGGTGTTAACAAGTGCCGAAATGAGGTGGAAGCGGCTTAAGAACGTCCCAGCTGCTTCATGCTCGGATTTAGTCACTTTTAGGGGCAGATTATATGCAGCCTTTCTTAATGGTGGCATTTTCGTTATCAATCCTTATTCGCTGGAAGCGACTCCCCTGATGCCCTTGCAGCTTCTGAACTCTAGTTCATTAAATTATCTGGTTCCATCTGGTAATGATGAACTTTTCCTGGTTGACAAAATCATCCCAACTTCTGGTGTTATAAATTTTAGTCGGTTAGCCTGTAGAGTGAGTAGGCTAGATGAGGAGGCTGGTAAATGGATCGTGGTCAGCGATTTGGGAGACCGTGTATTGTTTATTGGAGAGCAGGGAAATGTCTCTTGCTCAGCTAAGGAGCTTCCTGATGGCTGTGGTATGAGTGGGAACTCAATTTTGTTCAACAATGTGTTTGGCTATGTTCACCAGCCTCTCATCGGTGGTGTGCCAAGTCACCTTGATGGCTACAAGCTTGAAAGACTGTATAGTAAGATGGGTCATGTCTGTCTCTTATTTATGCCTTGGAGGCAAGGTTGAGCAACACAAAAGGTGAAATCAGCTTCAGGTATTTATTTTCCAGTGAACACAAGTTGAACTTTGATAAGGTAGTGCAAGTATTCTATAGCTAGCCTAAGGAGATTTGTTGGGGGACTGTGCTTTGTTTTGCAGCTTACTTTCTTGTCTCAGTGAAATTCAACTTTGTGGTCAATACTTAAATGGCCACAGATTGTTAAATTGAAAGCAAAGAAGCTATTAATAGTGCTCTGATGGGTTCGCGAAAGATAAGAGTCTTTGTTATCTGTATCTGGGAGTATCCTTAATTCTCAATTGATTTGGACCTGTGTTCATCTGACTTTTCTTGACAAGTGAAGAAAGTGGAGAACTTTGAGCTAAAGAATAGATTTTGACATTTGGTCACTAGATTCTTAGGCTCTTGACATTGAATTTTGTTTTGAAGTGGAAAGAAGCCGATTAATCCGTCAAAAGAACTCAAAAAGTTGAAATTTCTTCTCATTTGGTGGATTAGATTAAACTAGTTATTGTTGTATTTCAATGATTCTACTTTGCGATATACATTGCAGGGAAGGTTATGTCTCCAGAGTTTGCATTTAGTATAACTTCTTGATAAGATATTAATCGATTCTCCGCTCTGATTAATCCTTACTTAAGTTAAATGACTCTAAGGGTAACACTTTACAGTCATTAGTTAATCCTTTTCTCTTGCAATGGCTTTGAGTAGGTTTCCGATTTATTAATTATTGCTGTTTGTTTTATCGAAACTTGATGTATGATTCAAAACTCTGTGATGTTCTTACCTCAGGTGCCATATGTACAACAAGCTAGCTAGTTGGCATGTTGACCATAAAGTGGAGTTCCACAGTGCACAAGTCTTACTCTGTAACCAAGCCCTTTAATGAATATTCGGAAACCAAGAAGGTCAACAATAAATATGTCTATAAACTATTTCTGATTTAACTATAACAACAACAATCATCAATTAAAGCTCTCGAGTTCCAAGGAGACTTCACCAATGGAAACTCTTAAAAAAAAGTCATCATTAAAGCTCTATGAGCTTGGTGAAATGTTTTTGTACACTATACTCTTTCCTCCATGAGATTGCAGTGTAGAAGCTGAGAGATTTAGGGACTTTGATAATGGCGAGTCAACATTTCTTCAAGCCTCTTCTTCCTGGATTCTACAGCCACTTGGTACTCTCTCTATACATATATTTCTCCATCTCTCTCTTTCTTTCTTCTTCTTTATCTGCTCTGTCTGAGAAGGTCTTGAGATAGATGGGTCTTGTTTTGTATTTGCATGTTGCCTCAGACGATTCCCGTGGCTTTCTTCTTGAAGAATATAAAAGGAAGAGATGAGCAGAAGACTGCGGAGCTGAGGTCAGACGCGTCAAAGATAACTTGGGAAGTGAAGATAGATGGGCAGAGACTCACTGACGGTTGGAAAGAGTTTGCAGTAGCACATGACCTTCGAATCGGTGACATTGTCGTGTTCAGACAAGAGAGAGACATGGCTTTCCACGTTACAATGTTGGGACCTAGTTGTTGTGAAATTCAATATGTGTCTTGTTTAGACGACCATAACAACCTCAGTGAGTTGTGTTCTTTCGTCTCTCTAAAACTGTCCATGACTAATATAATGGAATGTGGATCTGTAAGTAGAGAGAATCAGTTTGGATTTGTTTCTTCGTTTTCAGGGAAGATTCAAAGGAAGAAGAGAGTGAGGAAGAATCCAAGAAGAGAAACAGAGTCTTCATCACTAGATCCCTCTTGTTTTGTGGCTAATATCACGCCTTCGACCCTCCTATATGACAGACTGGTATCTACTCTTAATTTGAGACCCAAAATAAATTCTCATCCTAGGGTATGAACTAGATAAAAATCATGTTGTATTGTAATGTTTTTATAGAATCTTCCAAGAAGTTTTGTAAGGGAAAATGGTCTAGACACAAGATGTGGAGAGATTGTTCTGATGAATGAAAAGGGCAAATCATGGACTGTAGATTTAAGTGGAAAGAAATCATGCGGAAATACTTACATCAAACGAGGATGGAGAAGTTTTTGTCATGCCAATGGACTTAGAGCTGGAAGTTTCTTCACTTTCAAACTGATCCAAAGAGGAAGAACTCTGGTTCTACGTTTGTCCCCCAAAGAGACAGAAGAAGAACAAAAGTGCTCTGAAGCTATTGAAGTAGAGTCTCTTTCCACAGAACAGGAAAGTGATGAAGAGAGCAGCCAAGATGAGAAAAGCTCACAAGAATGTTCAAAAAGAAAGGAAAAGAAGAGTACATCGATATGGAAAGCTTCATCTTCGGCGACCCAAAACCGATTCGTGACCGTAACTCTTACACGTTACAACGTCAGCTTATCTAGACTGGTTAGTCCACTGAGCCATTTTCTTTTTACGGCCTTATCGATTCTGAATCCTTGTCTCCGTTGTTTGAATCTTTCTCAGAATCTTCCAATACCTTTCACAAAGGTGAGTGGCATAGAAAAGGCAAAGAAGATGAGTTTCTTGGATAAACATGGCGTAAAATGGTCTACGAATCTGAGGTTTGAGAAGAAACGTAAGAGAATGAGATTGGTTGGAGGTTGGAAAGAGTTTTGTGATGCTAACCGTGTGAAGATTGGAGATTCGATCATGTTGGAGCTAATTTGGGAAGCACAAAAAAGCTCTGTTCTTAAGTTCTGCTCCAAAGTGATGCCAGAGACCAAATGAAAATTGAATTGCATGAATCAATGTTTTAACTAGTGAGACTCCTTTTGACATTCTGGTTTAAAGTGGTGATGGCTAAATTACAGCTTTTGTTTGATATCTCAGTTGTATTAGAAGCTAGATGCTTATGGTGTTGTGGGTTATATTATAATCTATCGTCTCTTCTAATTATACTAAGAGCCTGTGACAGCTCATATCGTCACTTCACTTATTATTTTTGGCTAAGCAGATAAAGATATGTTTACTTGAGCTAATATGTAATTATGTCTTATAGAAGCTGAATCATAAGTATAGACTAAATCATGGGAAAAAGTGAGCAAGGTCAATCATTCAATGATTTGATTTGTTTATAAGAAACTTGCATAAACAACATCTTTCAATCTATGGTTTCCCATAAATCATTTCTCGGGCAACTCTCTTCTCTTTCTAGTCGTGTCGTAGTCGCCGGCTCTCCAATCTTCACTGTTTTTTTTCTCGATGTTGTAAGATAAATTTAGCCATCGCCTAAATCTGGTAATCTTTGTTATAGGGTTCTAACAAGTCAGCTATTTTTTTTTTTTGATGAACCCTATAGCGCGAATTAGTTACTTTATACTAAAATCGCTGATCTTTCCATACATCTCTAACCTGCTTCCATGACGGATTGTGCTTAACTTCATTGGTTTGTATATCCACTTACATTTGGATTTTTAATCCTATAATTCAGATCGGACCCGGATATCCAACATATGATTGGAGCCCTAATAATAATTGCAACTCTCGAGTTTTCAGAGGAGTTCACCAATGGAACCCGTCATTTTTTTTTCTTTTTTGGACAACAGTTCGTAAGAGCTCTATGAATCTATGATTATAATAAATTAATGGCAAATCAACATTTCTTCAAGCCTCTTTTTCATGGCTTCTTGTATTTGGTACTCTCTCTCTCCTTCTTCTGTCTCTATTTCTATCTCTCTTGAGAATCTCATTAAAAATGATTCTTGTATTTTTGCATGTTCTTTCATAATGCAGCTGCATTTGATGTCGTATCATTTTCTGTGCCAGACGAAGTAGCACATACGTAAAAGACTTATTTCCATTTTTTCTTTATAGTTGGGTTTTGTGTTTTATGTTGAATTTCTATTTTCGAATTCTTGCTATTTCCTTTTTTTTTTTTTTTTGGTAGCTAGGTTTAGCCTCCTCTATTTAATTGTTGTTTTTGCAGCAAACTAGACAGTTTGGGCCATGAGGATAAAAATAGCATTGAAGGTCGTGTGGGAGATCATTGATCCTCGCAGATCACAAAGTGAATTATACGATTTGGTTAGATTCCTCCCAAAATGCATACGAAATTAAATTTTTGATCGGCGAGAGGGAATTTGATAGTCTTAGAAAATACAAAAAGAACAAGTAATTTTTGATACTTTTAGATAAGAAGAAGAAGAAAGATGTACAAAATAAATTTTGAGCTAGAGGTACATGTCTGACCCTTTTGAGTTCGAGTCTGTTTCGGAGGGATTGTGATTTTCTTAAGGGAAAGTTTACAAAAGGTGTAGCCTCAACAAAAAAGACTATGGATTTTGGCCCAGAATTTTCTTAAAAAAAAAAAAAAATGATGAACACCATTATATAAGTGTTAAAAAAGCTAGTCTTCTGATATCTATAAGTTACTTATTAGCTCAATATTGGTGTTTTGTACATCACTGGTACTATTTTTGATGTAAACAGTTTACATCTAAAGTGGTATTTACTATACACGTGTCAACATTATCATTGAAGCATAAATCAAAAACATTAATGCCAGGTTTTGGGTACAGACAATTTCTCCTCCTTTGCCACTTCGATTCATTGTATATGTTCAAGTGTGTAATGCGATGAATTCATGTTTGTTTACAATAATATCATAAACCCTAGAAGTTTCATTTCTTTTTCAGATTTCGAATCGCAACAATTGTCTTTCAGATTTTTCCATTGTCTTCTTTTTCTTTTTACTATCTTCTTTTAAAGTTACTATTGCAATTGCAATGGTATCTATTTATGTGGTCCCCAGCGAAAAGCTATATAGTGACCAAGTACTTGTTAGAAGTGTTGATCTTATGCTAGTAAAGGAAAAGGTAAACATATCGAATAAAATATGTTGAAACAATTTTGCTACATGGTGTTTAGGTCTCTATACATGTTTGTTAGATTAGTACCATTTTTAAGTGCCAGTTCCAAACAATTAACTAGGGCTATTAATTGTGGTTGTAACTATCTAGAAGCTATATATTAAGAAACTTTATTGCATTATTTGGTACAACGGTTGTTTATTTCGACACCATTTTTGTAGTTTTTACCATGAGTTCCTTACTTTTTTTTTTAGAATTTTCATTTTTGGCAGTGGTTTCTATATATAAAGTTTATTTTTGTGATAAAATTCATGTTTGTTTGAGCATAATTCTCAGTGTTTGATGTGACTGTGTAAATTTATGCAAGACCCTCTTGACTGAGAGGTGAAATCTTTTCGAAGGAAGAACATGACAAGATACTGATCTGTGTTATTTCTAAGTAAGAACCCTTCAAAGAAGATTCTTACTTGAAACATTTTTCTCTTGCCTGCTTATATGTTGTTTCTCTAAATGCTACTTTTTACCTCTTTAAAAAGCAGCAGCATAGCCAATTAATCGTCTGCCGGCGCCCAGAATAAAATTCCACCGCGATTTTGTCCAATCGGACAACCATCTAATCGGCTGACTAAACCATTGATTTGGTTTAATCGACGATTTCACCCAATATGTAACCCTTATATTTTTTACGACTTTAATATATTTTGGGTTTGTAAAGAATCTCATTTACGATTTGTAGGAAGGTGCTACCATTCTTATATATAGGCTAGTTTCAGAATCTTTGCTTCCACACTAGTCGATGTGGGATAGAGTTTTCTTTCTACTTTTTCTTTTGAAAAATAATTACATTATTTATTGGATTTTAAAAAAAAAAAAATGTCCCAATTCACACTTTGATTTTTTTTTTGGTAAATTAGAATATATATGTGTTCTAACTTCCACGGCCGCCTATGTGGTGGTTAATCGTTCTATGGTCTGGAGCCACCGTGAATACCATATTCAGCTAATAAATTGGTGTTGATAAGAAATCAAACATCTTTTGAGTTGATTAGGCTATTTAAGCTCAGATCTGTGTATTTCAGTCATAACTATAACGAATACGGTTAGAAACAATGAAAATAGAAAAATAATGGGCCTTACAAAACTTGTAGACCACACCAATTTTCAACCATATAGTCACAAAATGGGGAACCAATGTAGATGAGAAATTAAAAAAAAATACTAATTATTTTAGCATATATTCGAATATTTTAATAAAAATATAATTTTTATTCAAAAGTATTTTTCATTTTTATTTTAAGTTTTAATACTAATTTAAAATAAAATCATAACTTTCATTTAAACTTTTATATATATATAAATATAATGTAAATGCGAGAGTGTTTATATATAGAAACATAAATATTATCATAAAAACTATTTTTAAATTATTTAATAATAAAAATGAATATTAATTTTTGTTCCTCACGTTTTTTTAAGATTCAAATGATGAGAGAAAGGTAAAAAGCCATTGCAATCTTGATGAGTAAAAAATAAAATTGTCACCTTTAATTTTTTTTTTTTGGTCAGCTAGAGATCTTCATTAAACTTAAGTTTCAGGGCCAAAGGCTACAAAAAAATCCATAAAAGAGAAATTTGATACTAGAGGGCTCGCAGGTCCGTTTACAAGCAAACCATAATTCATAGTAAAAGATAAAATGGGCCGAACCGTCCCAAAAAACTTTAAAACGCAAACTGGCCCAAGGCCCAGGAGTAAGAAGGTTCGCCCCAGATGGATCTCGACGGTGACGGTGCGGTGTCCTCGGTCGCAACTGCACACAACAAAGAAGCCATCGGAAAAATTCTCGGCAGAGCTAGACGAGGGAATTTTAAAGCTTTTTACGGGAACACATCCCAGAGACAATACCGATGTTGAAGCAAAATCTCTTGGCTTATGATGGCCTTGGAGAAACACATCGGAGAGATCGAGAGGACTCGTAGAAACTGAGGCGTAGCCATGATGGTTGTGTTTTGAATGGGAACTCAATTTTGTTCATTAATGTGTCAGGCAATATCACTTACGTCTATATAAATATGGTGTGCATAGAGGAAAAAACACAGTCGTGCATAGTGGTTCCTTTTCTTCTTTTGCTAGCTCAAGTTCCTTTTCTTCATACTAGTTTACAAGAAGTTGGATGAATGCTTTGTCTAAAGGGATTGCAAACTATACAAATCTTTTATTTATTTTGGCAAAATGTTTTAAGATTCAAATGATGTGAGAAAAGTTAAAAACCATTGCAGCCTTGATGAGTAAAAAATAAAATTGTCACCTTTAATTAAAATCCTAAATTCAGTTATGTATTGAAATTTTGCGATTGGTTAGATTTCCCCCAAAATAGTTATGAAATTGAAATTTTGAAAATTTGATCCGCGAAAGGGAGTTTTCCTGATAAGAGAGTAATCTTTGGGAATTTTTGTATAGGAAGGAAAAGAAATATCTACACATTTATCATATGTTTCAAAGAATCTAATCCTTTAACAACTATGAGTTACATGTTAGCTTATTATTGGTGTTTTCTACGTCATTGATACTGTTTTGGATGCAAACATGTATAGCGTACTCGGTTTATATCTAGAGTAATATTTACGATGTGATTAGATTTTCCACCAAAATAGTTATGAAAATGAAATTTTGATCCGCGATAGGAAGTTTTGCTAAAAAACCTTAGGGAATAAGAGAGTAATCTTTGTTGATTCTTACACATGAAGGAAAAGAAAAATCTACGCATTTATCATACATGTCAAATAATCTAATCCTTTAACAACTATGAGATACGTGTCAGCTTATTATTGGTGTTTTTTACGTCATTGATATTGCTTTGGATGCAAACACGTATAGTGGGTAAAATAACAAAAAAATTGTTTTTCATTGTTTTTTCTCTCCCAATACTTTCTTTTCTTGGCTCCTACGCGTCTAGGATACCCTAGAGCATCCATGGCCGCCACCCCTACTCGGGAGGCCGCTAGCGGCGATTCTGTTCCTCTCCCGGAAAATCTGGCGGTAGCTACGCGAAGCATCTCTCCTTCTACCACCCCCTGTTCCGCTCATGTAACCTCTGAAAAGATACCGATTCAATAAATCCCCACAAAGGTATTCTGATGTTGGTCCAAGCTAATTGATTTAAATGAATAGGAAAAGTATCTATCTTCGTACTCTTTTTTTCCTTGGTTGAGTTTTTAACCCAATTGGGTTCTTCTCACCAAGGTTTTTAATGAGGCATAAGATAGATACTTGTATGTCCGTTTATTTAAATCTTTTAGTATACTATATTTATTTTTTGGATCAACATTCAGCTTATCTTATGGAGTAATTTTGTGCCAAAGGAGAGGGAAAATCAGTCAGAAGCATTCAAAATTCAAACTCAAGACTTCATGCATGGACAACATTTATTTATGTTGTATTTTTTCTAAGTCTATTTAATGCTTTTGTTCGTTATCTCTTCTCCTTCCTTCTCTTTATATGGGGGACAAAATTCAGATGTAAGGCACTCAAGTTTTTAATCAAAATCCTCTTTCTAAACTTTGAGTCTTTTTGGTAAGTTTATCCAGCAAACTGATCTCTTTGGTGTGTCATATCCAAAGAATCGAATCAGGTTTATCAAAAGGTTATTCTGCACCCTTTTGTGGCACCTATCAATCCACCTTTCATTTCCATCAATCGTTCATCCATCATTACCATCCTTCTAAACGAGATCAGGGGCGTATTAAGTGGTATTAGAGCAGCGTTTAGAAGTTAAGTGCTCTCGTTTTTATTTCGTTCGTCGAAACGGATCGACTATTTATTTGACTTTGGAATCATCTTAATCTAAGTTGTTTCACTCCAGGTATATCATTTCGAATTTTGGGTATGCAGAAAAAACGATTTTACAAATTGTTTGCTAAAAATGACTTTTCATCTTCTAAAACAATTCTGATATTTTCTAGATTTTTAATATGATTGAAGATCCTTCCAAGGGCTTGTTACTGGTGATTTGTGTGTTTGAGTCTCAGGAAAACATGGCTGGATTGGATGAGGAAGAAAACAGTCAGAATCGCAACAACAAGCTCCTAATCGAAGTTATGACAGCAAAAATGGAGCAACTCATGAACAATAAAATGGAGCAGATTATGGACAACCAGCTAGATGCACTTCGTCAATAGCTTCAACAAAAGAAGAAAATAGCACGACAAAGGAAGGATCAAGAGCTCAATCCCAAACCACCAGATAAAACATTGAGATCAACTTGGAGCAGCCTACATAAAACATCTCATACTCCCAAATCTATGTCTTATTTTGATTATCATTCTGCTAATGCACCTCAACTTTATAAATTTTCAGGAAAAGGCACAACTACTTTGAGTGAGAAAGAAACATGGATGATTTATTATACTACCATCACATCCTGAAAAAGGAGAGATTATCTTTTGCAGCTAGCCAACTCACTCGAGACGCTTACGAATGGTTGTTTCAAGAAGTTGATGATCGCTGGTATTACAAAGAGTCAACTATCACCTTGTGGGAAGATCTTAAAGAACTACTGAGGAATAAATATGCACGAAAGAGTTCAGTACAAAAAGAAGCTTACAACACTCAGCCAAAGCAATTGCCAAACACGTTCTAAAAGAGAAATTAGAGGTTACAAAAAACCTCCAGGTATATACCTATTTATATAGTTTAAACTTACATTGCTTTGGTTACTAGTTTAAACACGTTGTAAAATCGTTTTTTCTGCATACCCAAAATTCGAAATGATATGCCTGGAGTGAAACAACTTAGATTAAGATGATTCCTAAAACCATCACTTTAACGAGTCAGTGAACCAAAGCAATGTAAGTCTTCTAATAATTCAAAATCTAAGGAAGCCACTTGTTATAAATGTTTAAAGAAATGACATTTTGCTGCAACTTGCCCTGAAAAAAGAGCTCACAAAATTCAAGTAGTGGAGTAGTTAATTCAAATATAAACAATTCCAGTTCTTGTGTGATGCACTTGCTCTTGCCAAAGAATGTTGATTCAGGTCATACTATGGAGCATGAGAAAGACAGAGCTAAAAGAAGAATAAAAGAAAAGCATCAACATTTGGTGTCAACCACTTCACAAGCTTTCCAAGATAACGAGTGTGAGCAAACTGCCATTGAAAAACGTGCGGTGACTAAACCATCTCCAACATCAGCTGAATGTGTTTCAAATATCACAATCTCCAAAGCTGAAATGTTACCAAACATTTTAATTGGTACTTAGGTAAGTTTATCTTACGACTGTATTCGATATTGGAATAATTTCACATTCACTCGTAATATCAAACAACATGTTTTATATGTTGAAATTATAAGTTAACACACTTCATTTTGATCTTAAGTGCCAAGGAAGATACATGTAGCTTAGATGTGTGCAATGGCCTGCTCGAGACAACATCAACAAGACGCTTGACAATGGAACAAACAGAAGAAGTAACAAGGTGCATCGACTTACCATCAAACTCAGATCTCAGAGCGTGTTTTCCAGCCAACAATGAAAAAGAATTCACTCAAGATGAAGAAGTTTTGGTCCAGAATCAATTACCTAGAGCTGAATGCATCATTGTGATCAAGAGAAACCACCAGATGCTCCACAACCAATTAAATCTCGAGGTAACTATCTAGACTTTCAAAAGCGAATGAAGGTCAATCCACTTTCTCTTGGAGTAGAATGTACAAATTTAGGATTGAGGCCTTATCAGTGGAGAGAGCATGAAGCGGTCATCCAAACCACACCACCCCTGGAGCAAACTAACCCTAAGCAGACTAATGATGGAGAACTATTTTCTCATCATCGGAGCCAAGCAGAAGATCACTTTGACGTGTATCTAGAACAAATTCGGATAAAGCACCAAGAACACATAGGCATGCAGTCAAATCTCTTTGAGAAGTCTGGTGAGGCTAAGCAACATTTATTTTCAGAACAACTATTTTTATTGTTAGTTTATATTGAAGCTTTCACGAGCTTGACTTACCTTGCATCGGTGCTGCCGAGTGAGATAATTCTTCTTTTGCAGGATTCTGCGGACGAGTTTCGAGAGGGTAACCCACAAGACTACCACCCATTTGTGATGATTCTCAAATCTATATTTGGAGACAAGAAGACTATTTAAGACGTCCAAGGACTGTTCTACATGAGATTTGGATCACTTCACTTCACATGTTCTTCGTTGAGCTTAAAAAGGATCTCTCATCACTTTGTTCGTTTCAAGCTTATTAATGGCGACCAAGAGAGCTCTCATGGGGTACATTTAATTCTAGAAAGGACAAATTGGTCACCAACAATGCCCTGATGCAAGAAGAGTCCCCTGATCAAACATCACTTCCTTTTACCGAGATGATTACTAACACCGAACACACGAATGATCATATTCAGGTTAGTAACTTTTTCAGTTTGTTTGTCATGATTTAAGGACTGTGAACATGAGATTGTTATATCTAGAAATCATTGAGAAAAATTTATGTCATACATCGAATCAGGTTGAAACATGTTTACTTGCTTATCTTAATTCCATGACTGTTTTAATGTACTTGTTCTTTGCCAAAAGTGTTAAACACATTGCATGTACAAAAGAGGAGCCACCAGACTTAGAAGTTCTCTCATCAAATTTCTTTGTGAGGATTGGAAAGGGAGTTGATAAAATACAAGACAAGAAACCTCTTGCTTAATTCAGAATGATATTTGAGGTTGGAGAAAAAGTTTCAGCTAAAAAGAATATCAACCCCACACTGATGACCGATGGCCCATTCATGATCAACAAGAAGATCACCGGAGACTACACCTATCTTTGAGGTAAGTATAAAGAAATTTTCCTATTCAAAGTTGCTTATTCTTTTCTTCCTTTCATTGCAAATCAAACAGATTTGAGGACAAATCATTTTTAAGTGGGGAAGGATGATGCGTGCATGGACACGTACAAGCTTGTAGCTGAGGATGCAATGGCGCTATCCACGGGTCCAATGACGAGATCAAACACCAAATCGCTCAGTCAGACCGTGGAAAATCTAATCAATCAAATAAAGATTGAAGAACATCCCCACAAAGGTATTCTGATGTTGGTCCAAGCTAATTGATTTAAATGAATGGGAAAAGTGTATATCTGAGTACTCTTCTTCTCTTGGTTAAGATTTTGTCTCAAATGGATTTTTTTCACCAAGATTTTTAATGAGGCATAAGATAGATACTTGTATGTCCGTTTATTTAAATTCTTTAGCATACTATCTTTATATTTTGGATCAACATTCAACTTATCTTATGGAGTAATTTAGTGCCAAAGGAGAGGGATAATTAGTCAAAAGCATTCAAAAGTCAAACTCAAGACTTCATGCATGGACATCATTTATTTATGTTGTATTTTTCCTAAGTTTGTTTAATGCTTTTGTTCTTTATCTCTTCTCCTTCCTTCTCTTTATATGGGGGACGAAATTCAGATGTAAGGGACTCAAGTTTTTAATCAAAAATCCTTTCTAAACTTTGAGTCTTGTTGGTGAGTTTATCCAGTAAACTGATCTCTTTGGTGTGTCATATCTAAAAGATCGATTCAGGTTTATCAAAGGGTTATTCCGCATCCCTTTGTGACACCTATCAATCCACCTTTCATTTCCATCAATCGTTCATCCATCATCACCATCCTTCTAAACGAGATCAGGTGCATATCAAGTATCCCCAAAGTTGTTCTCAATGATTCTAGACCCCTCTAGTCTTTTTGTGTTATCAACCAATTTCTGAACGATCCGGCACATATTGACAAAGTTCATGCTACTGTCAATCGATTGTGAAGATCTAAGGAGCAACGAGCGCATGTTGATGCACAATTCCTTACTGCATCCTCTGTTCTATTTCGAATTCCTAGTGAACAGTCTAGAGATTGGGTGCTCAAGCAGTGGTTTTGGTACATTGGCGACTACCCTATGGTGGTTCAGAAGTGGAGCCCTCAAACCGCAAATTACAGACCCGACTTGTCAAGCTATCCGGTATGGGTGGATTTTAAAGATGTGACGGATCACTTGTTTTTTGAGAAAGGTCTTAAGTTTCTTGGTAATCTTGTTGGGGAATTCTAGAGCATTCACCCCAACACTGAGAAGTGCTTGCGGTTGGACATGGCCAGGGTTATCGTGTCCGTCAATCTCGAGAACTATTTGCCTGAAAAGCTCTGCCTCCAACCTGATGTCGAAGCAACTGAGGATATCACCATCGTCGTGTCTTACCCTAGGTTGCCTACAAAATGTAACCACTGCTCTCGCTGGGGCATGATTAGAGCAAGTGTAGCCTCCAGGTGAAAACGGAGGCAGCAAGCTCCATATACAATGTCCCGATTACTTCGGTTGCAGCGATTTCAGAGGATTCATATGGGGAATGTATGGCGTTGGTTACTGTCGTAGTAACAGTTAAACTTCAAGTTTTTCTACCAGCAGAGACAACATCAATTGGACATACAAAAGATTGGTCCGTTGTTGTTAAAAATGCATGTAGCTCACCAGTTACAAAAGTCGCATCTCCAACACTTGCTTCCAAAATTCAAGGCTCGAGAGAGAAGAATATTGAAACTTCACCATCACGTTTCCAACTTCTTGCTCTCATAGATGAGGATGCCAAAAAGGAAGAAGGCAAAATTGATGAAACTGAGGATTCTATTGCTAGTGCAGGAGATGCTGCAGTGCCTAAATGGAAGACAAAGTCCAAAGCGAGTACTAAGGACAAGAAATCAATGCCAATAATGACCCGTTAAGAGCAATTAACTGGGACAAAAAATGGTTCACGTCAACAAAACCAAGAAAGCATCCTCCGGGAAGCACTAATGATATGACGAGTTTTTTTATGTAGAATACCCGTTGTTTCAATAAAATACGCAAACATCGACCGGTTCATCAATGGTTACGTTCTTCCCCTATTGTTCCAGTTTTTGGTTGCCTCCTGAAACTCGTGTTCAGGAAGCTAATTTCAAGCATATCTTCGATTTTATCTTTCTGGGATGGAATTTTGTTACAAATTATGAGTACCACCACCTGGGTCATATATGCTTTGTACACTCACCCTCGGTTACAGTCACAGTTTTGTTTAAATCGGCACAAATCATCACCATGGGTATAACCACATCTCAAGGCGATAATTTTATGTGTTCTTGCATTTACGCATCTAATTTTCAGCGCGAGAGAGCTAAGTTATGGGATGACATCAGGAGGTGTAAGACATTATTTGGTCAACCAATCCCCCATGGGTTTTAATGGGAGATTGTAACAAGATCTTATCGTCGGGGGAGCACTCTCATCTCCGACCCTCTCACCATTCGAAAATGATTGAATTATAACAATTCATCTTCGATTGCGATCTCTTGGATCATGCCTATACATGCCCCAAATTTACATGGTCAAATCATCAAAAACACGGTCCTATCGTATTCTCGTCAATGGCGCTTGGTCAATCAGTTTTCCTTCTTCCCATGTTGCATTCAAAACAAATGGGATCTCCGATCATGTTCGATGTATAGTTACCATTAACCCGTGCTCAGTTCGTAAGAAATCATGCTTCAAGTTTTTCAACTACCTCACTGATCTGCCGGAATTCAAATAAGAAGTTACTCGGTAATTGGGAGTCCACCGAACCTCTGTTTCACTCTAGGTCCGCTCTTCACATATTCCATAAGAAGCTCAAGTCTCTGAAACCTATCATCCGTGCTTTGAATCATAATAAATATAGTGATATATCCTGTCTAACCTGAGAAGTTTTTGAAGATTTATGTAAACTTTAACAGGAAGCACTTGTTAATCGAACGGAAGCCACTTTCCAAGCAGTCACGTTAGCCACCAAACAATGGGATCATTATGCTGGTGTGGAGGAGAAATTTTACAAACAGAAATCTCGCAACACATGGTTGGATTGTGGGGACAAGAACCCGTCATTCTTCCATAACTCAGTGAAGTCAAGGAATTCAGGTAACTCCATTAACCGTTTAACCTCAACACATGGTTGAGTGCTTGATGATCCTCAGGACATCAAGAATGAGTGTATCGGTTTTAATGAGGCTTTTCTACAAACACCCCCAGCGTAACAACCCATTAATGTGTAGTTCCTCTAGGACTTGATCACTTTCCGTTGCTCTCCCAATTCTGCATCCTTGCTCACTACATAGGTAACGGGTGAAGAGATCAAGCGTGTGGGTTTTTTATGCCCTCTAACAAAGCCTTCGGGCCAGATGGTTACACATCGGAGTTTCCAAGCGTCATGGGATATTCTTGGACACGACTTCATCACTGCCATTCAATCATTCTTTCACTATGGTTTCATGCCTCATGGTATAAATGCAACAACCCTTGCTTTACTACCGAAGAAGACCGATGCGCAGACAGTTTGCGTTTATAGGCCGATTGCATGTTGTAACATCATCTACAAGACCATCTCCAAGATCCTAGCTAACCGCCTTTCTACGTTGCTTCCAGAGATAATTGAGCCGAACCAATCCGCATTTATCAACGGTCGCCTTCTCTTTGAAAATGTTTTCTTAGCAACAGAATCAGTCACAAATTATCACAAAGACTCTATTTCGCCGCGTTGTAGCCTTAAGCTTGACATTTCGAAGGCGTTCAACACGATACGCTGGGATTTTATTATCTCGATGCTCCGTGCTAGGTTTACCTAACCTGTTCATATTCTGGATTTATGGTTGCATCTCATCGGCCTCCTTCTCAGTTGGCATTAATGGCGGTTTAGATGGGTTTTTTCAGAGTTCTCGTGGGATATGTCAAGATTGCGCAATGTCTTCATATCTTTACGACATTGTCAACAATGTTTTCTCCTTACTCTTCAATCGCCCAGCCCAAGAAGGTAAAATTGGCTTCCATCCGCTCTGTAAGGAAGTCAATCTCACGCATTTAAGTTTCGCAGATGATATTTTGGTGGTCCTTGATGGATTGGTAAAATCATTAGAGTAGATTATGAACGTTTTGAATACGTATTCAGTGGCCTCAGGCTTGACGGTGAATATGTCCAAATCGGCGATTTACATGGCTGGCCACGTGCACCTAATATCGAAGGTCAATGTGTTGGATTTTCAGGTTGAACAGCACCCCATTCATTACCTAGGATTACCTCTCACTACTAAGATTTTGTCGAAGCAGGACTACGAACCTCTTATTTACCGTATTAGATCACGTCTACTCTCTTAGAAGAATCGAACATTACCTATGTCGGGAGACTCCAGCTCATCAAATTAGTCATTGCTAGCATCACCAATTTCTGGTGCTCGGTTTTTAAGTTACCACAGGGTTGCTTAGATGAGATCGAGAGCATGTGTTCAACTTTCTTATGGTCGGCCTTACCACTAAACTCATCAAAGGCGAAGGTTTCTTGTGATGAGGTAACTAGACCAAAGAATGAAAGCGGATTGGGAATTAGGAAATTGTGAGATACTTCTCTTGTGTTTTCTCTGAGTTTGATATGGCGTTGACT
The DNA here is from genome assembly GCA_015832515.1 of Boechera retrofracta. Lineage (NCBI taxonomy): Eukaryota > Viridiplantae > Streptophyta > Magnoliopsida > Brassicales > Brassicaceae > Boechera > Boechera retrofracta. The sequence goes on from JACCIV010031292.1 coordinate 1,588,692, forward strand.
GCGTAAGTCTGGCTCGCTTTGGGTCGCATGGATTCATCAGTATCTATTATGTGGCCAATCATTTTGGGAGATCAAATTCACTTCCAAAGGTTCTTGGATTTGGCATAAACTTCTTCAACTTCGTGATATTGCCAAATCTTCCATTCAAGTTGATGTACGTGACAGTGTCTCCATGAACTTCTAGTATGACTCTTGGTTAGTCCTTGGTCCTTTAATTGATGTCGCAGGAGCTACTGGAATGAGACTTCTCAGCCTCAACCACACGGCGACGGTGGCTGATGCCTCCCGTTCTAATTTGTGGCACTTCTGGCAATGCCAAAACGTAGCAATGTTGTCGGTAATTCAGCAAATACAGCAGCTTCAGTCTCGCTGCTCTCATCTGGACCAGATATTGTCAAGTGGCGATATAATCCAAACACTTATAAAACAGAGTTTTTGCTAAAGCAACATGGCATCAGATTTGTGTTCGTCATTCAGCAGTTCCATGGACAAAAATAATATGGTTTCCTTTTGCAATCCCAAGGTTCTCCTTCATCAGTTGGCAAGCCATTTTAGACAAGCTTTCAACTGGTAGCCATGCTGCTATTTGGGACACACGTCAACCTTGCCCTCTCTGTGGCGAGCGCGACGAAATCCATGACCACCTGTTTTTTGCATGCCCGTATGTATTCATGATATGGACACCAATGTGCACTAAGCTACTTGGAAGGACTCCTACGCCGGATTGGAACTACACGATTAGCTCACTTGTTTCGCAAGTGCCGACTCGACGACATACTTTACCGATTGATCTTCCAAGCTACAATCTATTACGTGGGGAGGGAACAGAACAACATGCAGCACACCTCAGCGAGCATGCCTCATTACCGTCTCATGAAGCTGATTGCAAAAATTGTCTCAGATCGTATCCAATCGAGGCGAGGCTTTAACCCGGCAGAAGTCATACTCTGTCGAACCGTTGGAGTAGAGTTTCACCTTAATCTCTTACGCTCTGTTTTTTCCAGCACTGTTAAACAACTCTGTTTCTTATTTCAACTCTGTTCTTTATTCTTCCCACTTGTAAATAACCACTTTTTTTAATGAATATTACATTTCATCAAAGAAAATCACGTACAACGTACTCGGTTTACATCTAGAGTAATATTTACTATACACGCAATACGCATCAACCTTATCATTAAAGCTAGCATAAAGCAAAACTCTAGTAGAATAAAATGCTAAACCCACGAAAAATTAGTGAGAAATTATTCACAACATTCATGGGTTTTCGTGGTAAATGCCACAATTTTTATTTCATGGGTATAGCGTCGTGGGTAATATTATTCGTGGCAAAATGTGCCAAATTACCCACGAAAAGTCATGAGAAAAAGCATGTGAACATATGCCATGAATTGCCACGATTTTATATGTGGCAGTACCCACTAAAATATTCGTGGAATTTAGTGGGTAATCTAAATAAACTAAAAAAAAAAAATTCTGGTTCGATCTGGCAATGATGAAATTTTCCCAACTTTTGGTGTATCAATATCTAGCCGGTTAACATGTAGAGTGAGTAGGCTAGATGAGGAGGCTGGCAAATGGGTCGTGGTAAACGATTTGGGAGATCGTGTATTGTTATTGGACTGCTGGGAAATTTCTCTTGCTGGACTAAGGTGCTTCCTGATGGTTTGTGGTGTGAGTGGGAACTCAATTCTCTTCACCAATTGGGGAAAAAATGTAACTTCTTTTTATGAATATGGTGTGCATACAGGTAACGCGGAAGACGACCTCAATCTTTTGAGACTCTCAAGAGAGAAACGTGTGACAATCCTCAACAAATTATCTCCGGTTGTGGCTCTACGGGTTGAGTGCTAAGCGGTTTAATCTGACTTTGGATACCTGAGACATTTTGTTGGTTTTGTTCTTATTAGATCACAAACAACCTTATCATCTGATTTTAGGTATAGATTTTTTAATCGCTGATGTTACCTATTGTTGTGGAGTGTGTATCTATCCAGTTTCAATGAAGAATAGATCACTTGATATTTAAGTTTTAAAGTGTTTTTGCTAGACAATCCCTGCGACCTTGTTACAATTTAAAATCCAGTTATGTCTATGGAGAAGGTTGTGTCATGAACTCTCAAAGATGTGTCCCGCTGTGTTCTTGGTATCACACGTGGTCATGTGACTTTTATCCCAAAATCATATGAAACTCAATCTGCAGCAGATGTTCGGAGCCATTTTCAAGCTTAAACTGGTCCGAAAACGGCAAAGATTAACACTTTTGCTTTAGTTGTGTCCTTGGGATAGTGAAGATCATGACAAACATACGTTTGAGCTCTGTTTTTTTTATTCTTATGGTGAAGAAGAACAGGTAGAAAAATGTTAAATTCAAGCACGGAAAAAATGTCGAGATGAGTCAAAGGAAAATATGAGTCAGAGGAAAATATGGAGCTTCCATCTCCTCTTCAGTGCTCAGTGAGAGTGAATATCCGAGGATCTGATCCAACCTTGATGAACATCCTCGACTCCATATCCTCCCTTTGGGCTATCAGTACAGAATGAGTAGATTTTAATCTAATTCCTGATTTCGATGTACTAGATTTTAATCACTTCACATGTAGGGTGAGTAGGCTAGATGATGAAACTCGTAAATGGGTTGAGGTCAGTGATTTGGGAGACCGTGAAAATGTCTGCTGCTCGGCTAAGGAGCTTCCTGATGGTTGTGGTGTGACTTGGACTCAATTTTGTTCACCAATGGAGGCTATGTAACTTTTGCCTATAAATATGGGGTACATACAGGAAGGGCAGATGACGAACTCAATATTTTGAGATTCTCAACACATCTCCGCTTGTGGCTCTTCGAGTTGAGTGCCAAGCTGAAAATCGCGCTTTGGATACCTGAGACATTCTCTTGCTTTTGTTTTTATTAGATCACAAGCAACCTTATCCTTCGATATTAGGTTTATATATTTTGTGATCTCTGACGGGACAAAATCCCAAATACTCTCCATTCTAAAAAAAAGAGCTAAAATATTCTCTTTTAATAATTAATTTATTTTTCATTTTTAAAAGCCACCTTCATGGCTACAAAATTTGAAAGACTGTACATTGCAGGGTATTGAAACGGGTCATGTGTGTCTCCTATTGATGCCTTGGAGCCAAAGAAGGCCACACAGGAGATGAAATAAGCTTCAGGTAATAGGTATGGTCAATCGTCTATTCACTTCTACTTAATTGATTTATGGAGAAATTTTGATTGTTAATATAAAAGCATGTAAAATGCATAAGTTTTCCTCCGTAACCAAGCCGTATAATGAATACACCAGGCAAAAGAAAATAAAACTCAACAATAAATAAGTTTATAAACAAAGTTAATCATTAATCGATGGTTTATTTTTTTAAAGCTCTCGAGTTCCAAGGAGTGTTCACCAGTGGAAACCAAAGAGTCTCTAGTGTTGTGTTTACTACACTCTTTCCTCCTTGAGATTGCAGTGTAAAGTCTGAGAGAGATTTAGGGGCTTTGATAATGGCGAATCAACATTTCTTCAAGCCTCTTCTTCCTGGCTTTCACAGCCACTTGGTAATCTTTCTCTCTCTCTTTCTCTCTTTCCCTTCTTCTATCTCTGTCTCTGACTTCTGAGAAGCTCATTGAGCATAATGGGTCCGGTTTTGTATTTGCATGTTGTTTCAGACGATTCCTATGGCTTTCTTCTTGAAGAATATAGAAGGAAGAAATGAGCGGAAGACGGCGGAGTTAAGATCCGACGCATCCAAAATAACCTGGAAAGTGAAAATAGATGGCCAGAGACTCACAAACGGTTGGAAAGAATTCGCTCTCGCACATGATCTTCGAATCGGCGACATTGTTGTCTTCAAACAAGTGAGAGACATGACTTTCCACGTGACAATGTTGGGACCTAGTTGTTGTGAGATTCAATATGTGTCGTGTTTAAACGACCAGAACAACCTCGGTGAGTTGTGTTTATTCGCCTCTCTAACTGATATTGAAGTGATGTGCTCATATAGTGGAATATAAATTTGTAGGTAGAGAGAATCAGTTTAACAAATACTAGTTGGATTTAGTCTCTTCTTTTTCAGGGAAGATTCAAAGGAAAAAGAAAAAAGCAGAGTCTTCACTACATCTCTCTTGTTTCGTGGCTAATGTCACGCCTTCGAGTTACGTTATGACTCACTGGTATTCTACTCTTGATTTGAACCCCAAAACAAACTTTCATTCTAGGGTCTGAATTAGATAAAAAATCATGTTGTATTGTAATGAATTTCCAGAATCTTCCAATGAGTTTTGTGAGGGCAAATGGTCTAGACACAAGATGTGGAGAGATGATTCTGATGAATGAAAAGGGCAGATCATGGACTGTAGATTTGAAACGAAAGAAATCATGCGCAACTACTTACATCAGACGAGGATGGAGAAGTTTCTGTCAGACTAATGGACTTAGAGTTGGAGATTCCTTCACTTTCAAACTGATCCAAAGAGGAGGAACTCTGGGTTTATGTTTATCCCCCAGAGAGCTAGAAGAAGAAGAAGAAGATTGCTTATCAGAAGCTAATGCAAAGAAGGGTAAATTGATATCGAAAGCTTCTTCTTCATCATCTCAAAACCGTTTTGTGGCAGTAACTCTTACACCTTACAACATAGGACAATCTAAACTGGTCAGTTTCATCACCAAGCCATTAAGTTTCTTTTTACAGGTCTTATCAATTCTTTATCCTTGTCTCCCTCGTTTGAATCTCTCTCAGGATCTTCCAATACCTTTGGCAAAGGTGAATGGCATAAAAAAGGCAAAGAATATGAGTTTGTTGGATAAACATGCGTGAAGTGATCTACCAATATGTGGTTTCATGTGGAACGTAAGAGAATGAGATTGGTAGGAGGTTGGAAAGAGTTCTGCAACTCTAACGGTGTGAAGATGGGAGAATCGATTATCCTGGAGCTGATTTGGGAAACAGACAAAAGCTCTGTCCTTAAGTTCTGCTCCAAGGTGATGCCACAACCCAAATGAAAGTGTACATGAAGTTATTGAAAAGCATAAATCAATGTTTTAATTAGTGCCAAGGTCCACTTATGGAATGCTATTTTTGTGTGAAGAAGTCATTTTAAGTTGCTTTTGTTGTGTGGATATGTTGACATTCTGGTAACAAATTATAATACTTTAGTAGAAGCCCAATAAGAGTCCAAACTCCGTGAGGAAGCTCAACCATAATCGCAAGTAGATGTGTCTTGATCCTAAAGCAAACGATCAGTTGACCCGACCCGAGCCGACTTCGCACACCTCGTCAAATCGGTTGATCGGCTGGGGCTGCCTCTAGATATCTCCGGTCAAAAGTTCATTTGTGTTTGTCATTTGGAGCAATGAGCCCCTTTTTTGTGTTTTAATGTTAAGATTAGCCCATTGGAGTTTACGATTGACAATGAGTGAAGAGGTCCATAAATGTAACAACTTTCAGATGTGGAGCATTTGAACATTCCATTATGCTTTTTCTCCGATGCCTTCTTCTCAGCTTTCTTCGCGGCGTATCTTTGTTGCTTCAGTTGCTCCCTCTGAGCCGCATAAGATATGAAATCAGCTTCAGGTATCTAGTTTTCAGTGAAAACAAATTGAACTTTGATAAGGCATTTTTGTTAGTTAGTGCAAGTCTACTGTAGCTAAGTCTTAAGGAGATTTGTTTAGGAATGTTTCTTTGTTCGGTCTCGAAATGTTAAATTAAAAGAATGCATAATGCGCAAGTCTTTGTCTGAAACGAAGTCCTCTAATAAATATGCGGAAAAACAAGAAGCTCTCGTTTTCCAAGGAGAGTTCACCAATGGAAACTGTTTCCACGTTCGAAAATTTTCTCGACAAACCAAAACCCATTCAGAAATGTTTACTACTACAACTTTTCCTCCATGAAATTGCAGTATATACGACGCTGAGCCTGAAAGATTTAGGGATATTAAGTATGGCGAACCAACATTTCTTCAAGCATCTTCTTCCCGGCTTCCACAGCTACTTGGTACTCTTTCTCTCTCTCTCTCTACTTCTTTTCTGTCTGTCTCTCTGAGAAGCTCATCGAGAAAGATGGATTTGGTTTGTCTTTTCTTGTTTCTTCAGACGATCCTGTAGCCTTCTTCTTGAAGCATGTAGAAGGAGAAAATGAGCAGAAGACGGCAGAGCTGAGATCAGACGCGTCCAAGATAACCTGGAAAGTGAAGATAGATGGACAGAGACTCACTGATGGTTGGAACAAAATTGCTCTCGCACATGATCTTCGAACCGGTGTCATCGTCATTTTCAGACAGGAGAGAGAGAGAGACATGGCTTTCCATGTGACATTGTTGGGACCCAGTTGTTGTGAAATCTATTATGGATCATGTTTAGACGACCAGAACAACCTCGGTGAGTTGTCTTCTGTCTCTCTTTAACTCTTGAGTCTAAGACAGACATTTAAGAGAGGTGCTCATATAATGGAATATGAATCTGTAAGTAGAGAGAATCAGTTTCACTATTACCAGTTTTATTGATTCTTTTCTTTTTCAGGGAAGATTCAGCGGAAGAAGAAAGCGACGAAAAATCCAAGAAGAAAATCAGAGTCTACTTTACTCGATCCTTCTTGTTTTGTGACTAAAGTCTCGCCTTTCACACTAACGTCATTATGACATATTGGTATTCTACTCCTAATGGTGTAGTCACTGGATCTAGAGAGATTGTTCTGATGAATGAAAATGGTAGATCATGGATGTTAATATTGAAACAAAATCAATCATGCGGAACTATTGATATCACACGACTCGTGTGGCATGGAGGGTGGAGAAGTTTCTGTGGTACCAATGGACTTACAGCTGGAGATTTCTTCAGTTTTCAAACTGATCCAAAGAGGTCTGGTTCTACGTTTGTCCCTTGAAAAGCCAGAAGAAGAAGATGAGGAGTGCTCATCAGAAGCTAGTGAAGTAGAGTCTCTTTCCACAGGACCAGACAGCGATGAAGACAGAAACCAAGACGAGAGAAGCTCACAAGAATGCACAGAAAGACTGGAAAAGAAGTATAAATTGATATGGAAAGCTTCTTCTTCACCATCTCAAAACCGATTTGTGACAGTAACTCTTACACCTTAGAGAATCTAAACTGGTTAGTTTCATCACCAAGCCATTAATTTTCTTTTTACAGGTCTTATCAATTCTCCATCCTTGTCTCCCTCGTTTGAATCTTTCTCAGGTTCTTCCAATGTCTTTCATAGGGTGAATGGCATAAAAAAAAGCAAATAATATGAATCTAGGAGGAACGTAAAAGAATGGATTGGCAGGAGGTTGGAAAGAGTTCTGCGACGCTAACAGAGCGAATATAGGAGAATCGATCATGTTGGAGCTAATTCGGGAAACAGACAAAAGCTCTGTTCTTAAGAGTTCTGCTCCAAGGTGATGCCACAACCCAAATGAAAGTGTACATGGAGTCATTGAATAGTATTTAGTTAGTGACAACTGACAAGGTTAATTTTTGGGATGCTATTTTTGTCCGAAGAAGTCATTGTAAGTTGCTTTTGTTGTGTGGATATGTTGAGTTGTTGGCATTCTAGTTTAATGTAGTGGTGGCTAGTTATATATTCCTATTGTCTGTTCTAATTATAGTGAGCATGTGATAGCTCATTAAATCTGTTGTGAGGTTCAAATCATACACTTTAATCATTTCTTTTATATTGTTTTCAAGTGATGCGCTTAGGTCCGTTCGTTCGTAAGTATTGTTGATGGTAAGTTATTGCATCTCTAGGTGATCGTCATCGATGATGGGGACAATAAATAGGGCGTGGTAGTCGTTTGTTTCAGGATCTTTGCAACATCTTTTTTTTTTTCCCCATTGTTATGGGAAGAAACAATCAAACATGTAAATTATGCAGATTTTAAACGAACATGAACCGAGAAGATTGAACGCGTATGAACCTCGACCAATTCTTACACAAGTAATACTCATAGTGCGTCAAAAACCTTACTCTAACAATCCTATAGTGATAATTTTATACATTGGATCGGTCCAATGAAAATGTTGATCCGAATCCAGAAAAAAAAATTGTGATCCTTTTTATATTTATTATTCAAAGTCTAAAAAGTATGAAATTGTATTAAAATATTCCAAACGATATATACATACATATATATATATGTATATTTTTATTAAAAAAATTAGTGGCCCTAAAATATAACTATCATCTTAAAAAGGAAAAAAAAAAAAAAAGATGACCCCTAAAAACATAAAAAAATGTCACAAAAGTAAAAAAAATTTTTTTTTGTGTAGATGAGTGGTAATGGAATCCAATGTCATAAATGGTACAGAAGAAATTGTCTAAATTTTTTCTATAAGAACGAACGTGTGCATTCGTTTTATGTGATACACTTTGATAAATTTATATATATCACTTCTCTCAATATCACATACTCGTATTTTTCTCTTTCACCACTTATTTCTTTACTCAAAAGGTTAATACACATCATCTTTAATAATCTATAAATATATAAAATATATACTTAATTATAACCCAAAAAAAATGGTAATCCTAAAACCGTTGTTTAACCCGCTTGTCATCGGTCGGACTTGTTTATACACAAATTGTACTTATCGTGATTATTTTATCCAAGGCATTTATACATCATCAGGTGAGTGTAATTTGTGTAGGATTTGACTGTTTTCCGTTTCTTCCATGAAAACGAACTGGGATCGTGGGCTGAATAAGGCCCACTACTCGCACAAGTAGACCCGTTGAATCAACCCGACCCGACTAGTCAAAGCGGTTGATCGGGTGGGGCTAGATTGCGTTTTGCCTCCGGGAAATCTCCGGGAATAAAGTTTCTCATTTGATTTTCCGAGTTTTTGTTAGTCTCCTGGAAACAATTTTTACTTTCGTAGATCCGAAAATTTCTGGGAGAAGATGGCTTCGTTTTTGACTTTTTCGATTGTTTACAACTTGAGTGTCTCTGTGTTTTTTAGGGTTCTTAACACGTAATCCAACGTTTGGGTACGTACTCTTTCTCCACCTTGAATTCTGGAATTGGATTCGATTCTCAGATCGTGCATATGCAGAAAACAAGATAAGAGTCAATTCCGATCACTTTTAGTTAGTCTTTTGTTTACATTTCCTACTATAAGCTTAATTTGTTCTTTCAGCAAATCGCAGCAAATCAGCAAACATGGCGGAACCTGCAACGGAGAAGTAGACATCATCCATAGACTGCTCTCTTCTCCTGGATTGTGTAAGACTTCGTTTTCGATGTTTATTTTGCAGATGTAGTATTGGTGAAAAGAAGATTGGAATCAATCCACATGTAGCCTTACAATTTTACTAACTTAAGAAATTGTAATTTTTTTTCTTTTAGGTTTCGAAATTGAAGCTGTCTCGGTCTCTCTCAGCAAAATCGACGCAACCTGCAACGAAAGAGCAGACAATGTCCATGCCACAGTGGTCTCTTCTCCCTGGAGAGCTACTGCAACTCATCTTGACGTATCTGGAGAACTGTTTTGAAGTTGTTCATGCTCGTTCTGTTTGCAGCTCGTGGCGATCCACCATTCCGTTACCTTCTTGCCTTTTACGTCCAAGTTACTCTCTTCCCACTTTTGCTGATTTCCCTTACGAAAGCAAAGACTTGTGCATCCTCGAGAAGATCCCTTTGTTTCTCTTTAGAGTCCGAAATCCTGATGTCGCTGCTACGTCGTCTTCTGAGTATTTTCTGGGAGATATAGGTCGAGATGAGTCAGAGAATCATATGGAGCTTCCATCTCCCCTTCAATGTTCAGTGAAAGTGAATATCCCGGGATCTGAGCCAAACTTGATGAATATGCTCGACTGTCAGATCCTCCCTCTGGGCCATCAGTACAGAATGATCGGTTGGGATCCTGAAGCATGGACATCAGCTTACAGAGGCGTGGCTTTTCTTCCGTTAAACAAGGAAGGAGAATTCGTTGTGCTCCTCAACTACACTAAAGTTTTGTTGGTGTTAAGAAGTGCTGAAATGAGGTGGATGCGCCTTAAGAAATTCTCAGATGCTTCATGCTGGGATTTGTTCACTTTTAGAGGTAGATTTTATGCAGTCTTTCTTAATGGCGAAATTTTCGTTATTGATCCTTATTCGCTGGAAGTGACTCCCCTGATGCCCTCACAGCACCTGAACTCGTGTAATTATCTAGTTCCATCCGGCGATGATGAGCTTTTCCTGGTTCAGAAAAAATTCCCAAGATTTAGTGTATTAAATTTTTTCCGGTTAAAATGTAGAGTGAGTAGGCTAGATGAGGAGGCTGGAGAATGGGTTGTGGTCAGCGATTTGGGAGACCGTGTATTGTTTATTGGAGAGCTGGGAAATTGCTCTTGCTCGGCTAAGGAGCTTCCTGGTGGTTGTGGTGTGAGTGGGAACTCAATTTTGTTCACTAATGGGCCAGGAAATGTAACTTATGCCTATAAATATGGAGTACAGACAGGAAACGCGGGAGATAACCTAAGTTTTTGGAGATTTTCAAGAGAGAATCGTGTGATGATTCTCAACAGATCTCCTCCAGTGGTGGCTCTCCAGGTTGAGCGCTAAGCTGTAACATCTTACTTTTGGATATCTGAGACAGCTGTTGGTTTTGTTTTTAAGTAAAGATCACTATCTTTACAAGTCGAAGTCTAGAACACTCGGTATTCAAGTCTTAATCTTTGTTGCTAATTAAAAACACATGTGTATGGTAATGGTTGTCTCATCAATTCTCCAATCCATGTTTGGCTGTGTTCTTGGTATCACACGATCATATTTTCCAAAGGCTTTGGAAAGAAATCTGTTTTCGTCCCAAAATCATATGCAAACTGGAACTCTATATAATCTATCTGCAGCAGATGTGCAATAGTCGCTGACCTGCTTTGTTCCAAGCCACTTGATGGCTACAAGCTCAAAAGACTGTAGCTCAAAAGACTGTACATGCAGAATATTATGGTGGGTCATGTCTATCTCTTATTCATGCATTGGAGCCAAAGTTGAGCCACACAAGATATAAAATCAGCTTCAGGTATCGATTTTTCCGTGAACACAAGTAGAACTTTGATAAGGCATTCTTGTTAGTGTAGTGCAAGTCTACTGTAGCTAAGTCTTGGGAGATTTGTTTAGGGTTGTTGCTTTGTTTGGCAGCTTACAACAGAACTGGAGTGTGCAAGGAAACTTGAGGAAAATGTTTTAGGTATGGGCACTCGTCTTTTCACTTCTACGTGGAAAGATGACAGAGCTGAGATCAGACGCGTCCAAGATAACCTGGAAAGTGAAGATAGACGGCCAGAGACTTACCGTAAGTCACTTACGACGGTTGGAAAGAGTTCGCTCTCGCACATGATCTTCGAATCGGCGACATCGTCATTTTCAGACAAGAGAGAGACATGGCTTTCCGTGTGAAATTGTTTGGACCCAGTTGTTGTGAGATTCAATATGGATTGTGTTCAAACGACGAGAACCTCAGTGAGTCTCTCTCTAACTCTGACTCTGAGACAGACATTTAAGCGATGTGCTCATTTAATGGGATTTATTCTTTCCTTTTTCAGGGAAGATTTATAGGAAGAAGAATCCAAGAAGAGAGACAGAGTCTTCTTAATAAAAATCTATTTACAGATTTTGTATTCAGCAGGCTTAAAATCTAAAATAAATCTTAAGTAGGTAATAAACACTTTACAATAATATGTATAGAGTATAAATTCATGGTTCCGCTGTCGTATACTGGTTAAGTTTCTCCTGCAAAAATTCTAGGTTTGAGACCGGCAGTGGAAATTGTTTTTTGTTTTTTCTTTTTTTTTAAATAATGTTTTTTTTAACAAAAACATATATAGAGTATTAATTCAAGGTGTAACAAAAGCTCCGCTGTTTCACATTGGTTAAGTTTCTCCTAGAAGCGAAATTTCAGATTCAAAGTCCGGCAGCGGAAAACAAAAGCTCATTGATTCTACAACATAGTTTTTTGTTTCTGCTGCCGGGCTTCAAACTCTAGATTTGAGTTCTCCAAATCTTTTTTTTTTTTGGTTTTAATGTTAAGATTTGAAACCAAATAAATGTTTACAGCCTATTCTAGCAAAGACGAATTTAAACTTACCCAATACCATAGGAACATGACATACAAGAACTGAAATTACAAAGGATACTCAATATAGCTAAAGTAAACTTGAAAGAGAGAAGGAGAGTGCAAGTAGGACCGTTTTAAAAAATGGTTGATCGGAACTTCAAAATTCAAATCCCGTAGCCAAACATGTCGACAACCATAAAACAAAAAAAAAACTAACAGTTGAAGATTAAACAAAAGACAGTAAATTAGGTTCAGATGAAACCATCCTTATTTCAAGCCTCCAAAGTGGCTAAGCGCCATCTTTATGTCCATGTCAGTCTTAAATACTGAATCTTTAACTCATGGTTTTGGGAGAAAAAAGAATCAAGTCGAATCAAAGATCGTTGATACACATGTTTACAGCACTTTTCCATTCTTGAATTAACATTTTGTCTACCTGTTCTAGGCCCTACTTCCAGGTTTGCAGCTGTTTAAGACTTAGGAAAAAAAAAAACAGCTGGTCTTAAAAGAAGCTGTCCTGTAGAATTTGTCCATCACTCCTCAATTCAGGCCAGACCAAATCAATGACCGTCAAAATAAACCTGAGAATGCAAGGAGTAGAGGCTGTACAGCAAGCTGTGGTTTTGGGTTTGAGCATTATGTGAAGATGACAAGACAACTTGAGTGTTCAGGTCATGTCGAGAGCAATTTCAGACAGAAGTTTCTTACTTGGTTTAGCCTAAGAGCGGCGGCTCAGGAGATACATGTTGTGAAGACATTCATTCATGCTTACAAGGAAAATTCTATAGCTTTGGCTGACCACCTCGTTGACACATTCTTGATATGCATTCAGTCAACGCGCTGGTCATACAGAGAAACTAAATCGCCCTTGAAAGCATGAATGAATATCTTGACAACATTAATCTCCTGAGCCGTTGCTCTTTAGGCTAAACCAAGTCAGAAACTTATGTCTGAATTTGCTTTCAACGTGATCCCAACACTCAGGCAGTCTAATGATCTTCACGCAATGCTCAAACCCAAGACCAGAACTTGCTGTATTCTTCGTGTTCTCAGATCTATTTTGAAGGTCATTGGTTTGGTCTTATCTGAATTGAAGAGTGACAGGCAAATCCTTCGGCACAGCTTCTTTAATATAAACATCTAGGATCAGCGGCTGCGAGGGACTCGTCTTTGGGGACGACGTGGAGAAGGAATCCAAGGTGAAAGTGCTAGCCACTGCATCGGATATTTCAGATTTCTGAAGCGTGCTGCGTTTATTTGCATGGTAAAAATCATAATAAAATTTGCGCACGAAATCCATTTAAAAACAGATTTGGGTTTTCATAATATCTTTTGCTAGATTTGATCATGATGCCTCTAAAATGTAATCTAACAAATATCTGAAAACATAGAGTTCATAACATAAATATGCTTAACCAAGTGAAATATATCGATACAATATAATCAGAAGTTCATTGCAAATCTAAAACCGAACACTTGTAAACAAGAACTGCATGCTAAATCGAGAAAACTACAATAAAGACATGATATAATTGAATTGACGGTTTGCGCGCCAAAGTTCGTTAAACAAACTAAGCTCGTATTAACAATTTTCGTTCGAAAATCCGTTGGAAAACAAAGCGGGATTCATACCAAAAGAAACAATTTTCAAAAACATATTTAGGTTTCATAAAAACTTTCTAGCTAGATCTTAAGATCTCTGGATCTAGATGCCTTTAAATGAAATCTAAAAAACATCTGCAAACACAAGAAAACGATAAAATCGAATTGATTTCAAAACAAAAATAAAATCCATTGGAAACCCATATCCCAAACACCACCAATCAAACAAAACTTACTCTCCACTATTCAGAAAATACTTTATAGCATCAATCAAAGCATGGGTTATCTCTTTTCTTCAATCAAATGGTATAATTTATACAATGTTGAAACCATGTAGTGATGATGAATGTGGCAAGGGTTAGTACTTACTAACATACATGTGACTTTTTATGGTAATGTTACAATGTTTTCTATATTCAAAAATCAATATATTCAGTCAAACTTCCCTCAATTGCAAATTATTGCCGTATACAAAAATCTCAGTTTGTTTTCATGAATACAATACTTTGAACAAAGACTCTTTTTTTTTATTATCTCTACATGGTAATCAATCAGAGTATCCGTAAATGAACCCTTCTAGATATTGGGAATTTGAAATACCTATAGTTGGATTGGGAAGGGCCTCTTAAAGCCCAAACGGTCTCTGAAGCAAAATACAAAACAGCCGATGGAGACTGCAAGGAAACAGATGAGTTAGTTTGAGTCTTCTACAAGACTCTTTTCAAAGCCTTCCTCTCCCACAAGCATCTGCAGAAAATTGATGGTGTTGTGGATTGAAATAGATGCAATAAACCATCACCATGCAAAGATTTGGCTAAGATTCTTAGACTTTTTGTAGGAAACGCGGCAAACGCCAGACAGGTTTGTCACTAGGAGGTCCAAACGGTTTATCAAAGACGAGAAGATACAATATTTTTGTCTAGAGCTCTAGATAAGACCTATAATAGCAGCATTATTCCAAAAGTAATTATAGCTCGTCAATCGAAGACAAACACAACAGTGTATGAGCTTTTAGATGTGCAAACAAGTGAACAACTTAATTCCTATCATTTTTCTTGTCAGCCTCTGTAATTCTAGGAGCAGGTACATGGTCTATGCGGAATTCATCCTTGGCTCTATGTTCACTCGTCGGAAGATCAACAAAATTGATATGGAATTTTCACTTGGAGCAAATAAATAGTCTAACCTTCGCTATATAACCAAGGTAGCAGTGGCGGATATAGAAATTTTTTTTTTTACCGGGGTCAAAATATAACAAATATATTTTCAAATAGTACGAACACATATAAATATCATTTATACATCTTATAAAAAAATTTCATGAACTCAAACTCTTACCTTTTCAATAAAACCAAAAAACTAGTCATTAAAAGGTCACCCGCTTGATAGCAAAAACTTACCAAAACAAATATATGCCAAATGTATAGCATCATTTGAAACTATATCATGCATGTCAGGTCGCGCTTAGAGTAGAAAATAAGAGGCAAATGCCTCAGACCCCACTTCACATGTTTAATTTTGGGGCCCTAAGTTTTACATTTCTATTTGGTTTAGTTGGTGAAAATAAATGTATATATGAATTCTTAGCTTAGTTTTGATTTTTAGTAGTAATAATTTTCTACAAATTTATTTGGGTTAATCTGTTCTATATCATGTTTTTCAATAGGATTTGAGATTTAAATATTCATTCATTAATTATTAGGCGTTTACCAAATTTTATAAATTCTTAAATCACATAATTTGTTTAACTCTTTAATATTTTTTTATTCTTTTATAATTTTCTAACTTTAAATTGGCAATTAATATATTTTAAGTAACACAAATGATGAAAATATGTACACATCTTATCAAAATATTTTTAATTAAATATTTTTCCTTTTGATCTAGTAGACATTTTCCCACTATATTGAATATGCTTTTCTAAATTTGAAAAGCCACATTTTATACAGTAAATATTTTTAATCTAAATAAAAGCCACATTTTATATCGCCATAAGATTCCGGAAAGCTAGGTACGGTCTTGACATTAGTGCTTCTAGCTTGGAGAAAATTGAAGAAAAGCTTCTACGCAAATTCTCTATTTTTATCAAAGATTTCTTCTTGTCATCCTGAAAGCAAAACTAACCTAATTTAAACAAAAAATAAAAATCAAAGAATTATCGATATAACATCGATGTCTAAAGAAGCCTAGAAGTACATTAATAGGTTGTGGACTATAGACAAGGTTTATAATGGTATATTCTTTTCTTTTCTTTTTTTTCTTTTGTTGGTTTATTATTAGAAGACTAGAGGTATGTATTCGTAGATTTATATATAACAAAAATACTTATGAATAAACTACATAAGATAGAGAATATATTTTATCTAATATAGAAGGGGTTGGCAACCAAAGAAAAATAAAACAGAAAAAGAGAAGAGAATATTACTAATTCTTCGCTGGTCAATCAATGAAATCTGAAACTGTGATTAGCATCTTCGAGTTTATGCAGAAATCTCTTTCTTTTATTTGTTGGGAGACAAGAATATATGGCATGAAAGCACTCAAATCCACCAACTAAATAAAATATATATATATACATGAAAGCAATAAAATCCATCAATTGTTTTTAAATTTTATATATACTATTTAGTGACATCAGCAAGTGATATTTTAACTCGTAAATTTACTAATAGACTTAAAAATTGTGTTGTTGCATGGTAAAACAAAAATATGAGCTCATAAATTTAAAATTGTTTGTAGTCCAAGTATTTTTTTAACTTATTCCACTTATAAACGTAACTATATAAAAAATAGTAAAGTCTCACATTTTATTTAACAAATGTAAGACAAAAAAATAGTTTTAAAAATTCAAATTTATTTGCATGTCATGATTAAATATTTACGTTATTTTTAATAAGACAAGTCTAATTAATTTTTCTTTGTCTATAATGCATTACATAATAGTGTCTATGTGATTAAAATAAATCTAAAAAATTCTCGTAGTAACAACTAATCAAAAATGCCTCTCAATACTTTTTTAATGAATAGAAAAAGAGAAGATAATGAGGATAAAGAAAAAACCAAAGAAAACTTTACAAAAATGTAAAATGATATATTCATCATTAATTATCACCTAAAATGCCATTTAAAAAAGCATTGGGAGATATCTTAAAATATCGAGTGAACGAATACACATTTTTCAATACAAACTTTCAAAAACACTCTAAATCACGTCAGACTAAGAAAAATGCATATCATTGCTGAAACTTTTTTTTTCGAACATATTATGGTTTGAACATTTGAGGTGCTTGTAAGACACTACACATTTAGTTTTAAGTGACTTCGATCATCTTTTTCTTAGTGCGAATTTAGTACTTCTCAACAATCGATCATAGGATCCCTGAAAAGCAAATGCCAAAAAAAAAAAGAAAAAAAAATCATTGCGTGAACATAATTTATTGTTCTATTCTGTTATCCAACATAGGTCTGGGCATTTACCCCGGACTCGAAAACCCGACCCGACCTGAAAATACCCAAACCTGATCCAATTTTTAAAAATACCCGAATGGGCCCTAGATTTCTATACCCGAAAAACCCGATCCAAACCCGATCCGAACCCGAAATCCGAAGGTACCCGAAAGTATATGAAATACAAGTATATAGCAAAAAATATAAGTTGTACTTATACTTGTAATAATTTAAATATCCAAATTACAATTATAAAAACCCAAATATATTAGATATTTTTTGGTAATTTGGATAGATTTGGGTAGAAAGTAACTAATATTTAAGTTTTTTTTTTGGGTATTTTCGAGTAGATTTGGTTACATATGGGTAAAAATATTAAACCGACCCGACCCGAACTCGATCCGATTTTTACAAATACCCGAACGAGTATTATATTGAGATATCCGAAATCCGAATTACCCAACCCGACCCGACCCGAAAACCCGAATGCCCTTCAAACACATCATAATAACTTAGGAAAATTGTGTGTCACACAATGTGACAGTTAACTGAGGTTTGTGAAATTTTAAAACATGTCATCATGCATACCATAATCTATTATATAAAATATATTTAACACTCTCCATATAAGATTAAACATGTATAACAAGTCTATCATATAAATTAGACGTATCTATTCTAAAGTGTCTAACCTATGCATTGATTTTATTTTGTCATTTCTTGCTTGGAGGATGGATAATGAAATCGTACACACTGTTTTCATAGATTCTCCCCCTCCCACCCCCAACCCTCATTTTACAATTGGGACAAGTGAGACTAGTTGGAATCTCCAGAACGCCGAAATTAGAAAGAAGATGCATGAGCTTAGAGGTAACTCGAACATAGCCATGTCTTTCAGAATGGACACTAACAAGCATGCACATAGTTGCTAACGAAACAAATGCATATCTATTGTCACTAACAGTAATACCGTTTCTCATCTTGCAATTGGTCACGACTTCTCCGTAAATATCTCAACGCTAACTATTAGCATTGCATGATATCCCCCCCCCCCCCCCAAACAAAAAAAAAAGGAGATATTAGAGAAGCATAGTAAATAAACTTGTTTCTCATTAACGTAAAAGTTTGTTACAGTATGGTTTATATACAGCTTGTAATCTATACAAACACTATAAAACTATACACAGACTTATATACAAGTATGAACAAAGAAGAAGTCGTTAGAGGTTAGTTAACAAAGTTAATTAACAAAGTAAACAAAGTATTTCACTCTAATACTTCCCCTCAAGATGAAAGTGGTGCAAATATATTTGCCAAACTCATCTTGGACTTGAGATTCTCAAACTGTCTCTGGAAAAATGCTTTGGTTAAGATATCAGCGACATGTGAGTCTGTCCGAACATGTAGCAACTTCAAAATCCCCTCCTCAATCTGATCTCGTGTTGTGTGACAATCCGATTCAACATGTTTAGTCCTCTCATGGAAAACAGGATTATGAGCAATGTGAATAGCTGTAGTGTTATCACAAAACAACACAGATGGTTTAGACTGATCAACACAGAAATCTTGAAGTAAACCTCTAAACCAAATAATCTTATGTGTAGCTAGAGCCAGACTTTTATATTCTGCTTCAGTTGAAGATGCAGATACAATTTTTTGTCTCTTAGATTTCCAAGAGATCAAAGAATCACCAAGAAAGATGCAATATCCACTCATAGATCGTCTAGTATCCGGACAAGCACCCCAATCAGCATCCACATATCCTTTCGATTGAAGATCAGAAGAAGCAGACTAAAACAATCCCTGACTTACAGTCCCTTTGATGTATCAGAGAACTTTCATCAAGGCTTGGTGATGGACAACACAGGGTGCAGATGTAAACTTTGCTAGTTTTTGTACAGCAAAGCAAAGATCAGGTCTTGTGATTGTCAAATAAATCAACTTACCAATGATCCACCTGTACAACTCAACATCTGGATATAACTCCCATCATCTTTAGCTAGCTTTTGATTTGGTTCAATAGGAATAGAGGAAGGTTTGCAGCCTAACATCTCCATATCATTTAATAATTCTAAAGCATATTTCTTTTGATACACAGAAATACCTTTTGAAGTTCTAGCAATCTCCAAACCAAGAAAATATTGCATATGACCCAAATCACGAAGCTTAAACTACAATTTCAACTGTGACTTAACCAAGTTGGTTGCTGCATCATCATTGCTAGCTACTACAATATCATCCACATATACCAAAATAGCCACAAATGAACCCTCAAAAGATTTAGTAAAGAGAGTATGATCATGACCTGATTTTATGAATCCCATGACATGTAGTCTCAACAAATTTGATATACCATTGTCTGGAAGCTTGTTTCAGACCATAAATGGATTTCCACAGTCTGCAGACAGCTTGATCAGGCAATTCTCCCCCTTTAGGATACCATAGCCAGGAGGTAGTTTCATGTAGATTTTCTCAGTCAAATCTCCATTAAGAAAAGCATTGGAAATATCCAGTTGATGCAGGGACCAACCATGAACAACTGCAACACCAAGGAGTAACATCACAGAGGACAACTTAGCTATAGGAGCATAAGTGTCAATATAATCTAGACCTTTTTTCTGTGTGTAACTTTTAGCAACCAAGCGAGCTATATATCTTTCTACAATCCTATCAACCAAATATTTGACTTTGTAAACCCATTAACACCCCATTGCTTCTTTATCTGGAGGTAAAGAACAAATAGACTACGTCTTAGTGGTTTCCATATTATTGATCTCTTCCATCATAGCTCCATTCCATGCAGAGTAATGTTTGGCCTCTGTATAACAAGTAGGTTCATGCTCTTTAGTGATAACATTAATATAGGCCTGATAGGGTAAAGCTAAATGTTGATCAGTCAAAAACTTGGAAATAGGGTATGGAGTTGTCCCTCTGATGGTATAACAATGATAATCTTGTAAATGCTTAGGAGCTATAACTCTCATTGTGCGTGTAGAATCATGAGTTACAGGAATTACTGCATCACTAGCAAACTCTGTAGACTCCATATCAGGTGCACTAATCTTCTCCATAACTACATTGGTCTCCTCCAATGGCACATTAGCATCAAAGAATTTATTAACGTCAGGAGATATTCTATTATCTGCAAATGGAAACAGAAGTTCATGGAAAACCACATTTTTTTAGATAAAAACTGAGTGAGTCTCCAAATCCAGCAATTTGTAGCCTTTATAACCCATTGGATAGCCAAGAAATACACAAGATTTTGCTCTGGGAGAGAACTTATGCTCTGTTTCATAGAAGTAGAGCAATAGCATAAACAACCAAACACTCTAAGAGATGCATAATCCGGAACCTTATTCTTAAGCACTTCATAAGGTGTCTTATTAGAGATGACTGGAGAAGGAGTCATGTTTATCAGAAAAACTGCAGTCAAGATGCAGTCACTCTAATAAGATAGAGGAACACTCGAGTGAAACATAAGGGCTCTTGCAACATTCAGAATTTTTTTTTTTGATTAAATACAGTAAAAGATTTAATCTTCTATATGTCGTAATATGAAAAAAATGTGATTTTGTTTTTTTAAATGACTTTATTTATCGGTATTGTTTAAATAGAATTTTATACTTCACAAGAAAGTTTATATATAGTTACAGTTCTAGGTGAAATAAATTAACTTTTCATCAAAAAAAAAAAAAGAAATAAATTAAACTAACGTGGACCATAAAAATGTATGTTATGAGTATTGGAAAATACATATTTTAGTTTTATCATGCAATAACGCAATCTTTTCATTTATAAATAAATTTATGAATTAGTTAATTATGTGCATTAATATGGGTGATCACCTAGTATATTTAATTGCCTCACGGTCTTAGTAGAGTTGTACTGTATATACTTTATAAAATGTTAGAACTTCTAACTTTTTCATTTACCACAGACATAATAGGAGTTATATACCTAGGTTGATCATATAAGTATTTTTAGATTTTTTTCATAATTATTTTGGTCTCTCAAGTATGCATAATCATGCATATGACTTTTCTTTTGAATTTATTTTTTTGATCAATAATGTCATTTAGTTAGAAAGTTTTGGAGGATGATAAAAGATGTATTTTCCTCCCTCTTAAAATGACTGTGAGAACTGGTTCGAGAGCTTAAGAATGCCGACACGGACGCAATTTTCATGATGGTGACGATGGAAAAATGTTGGATGTGGAGAGCTACGGCATTGGGCACTTTCTTTGTGAAGGGTTAAGCGTTTTCAATCACCACGCATGCTCTTTTTTCTCGGACTGTGGCTCACCTTAGCTAGTTTATTTTGCTTTGTTTTTTCTCGGACCTTTGATCTTGCCTGGTCACCATTTCAGACATTATTTTTCATTGTTGTTGCTTTATCCTTCCAAAGTCACTTTACAATCCTTATTTGGATTTCTTCGGTTTAAACACTTGCTTTTTTTTTTTTAATCATATTGATAGTTTGGTTGTGTGTCACACACTATACATTTTTTTGCCTACTCCTAAGCGTTTGAGTGGAGTTTTTCCCCGAGTTTTTCCTTTGTCGAGGTCGTGGAAAAAAAAGTCTCGTACAAGTAATAAGCAAACATGTCGAAATCAGACACTATAAGAAAACTGACGATTTGCGATGGCTATTGGCTGTCGCAAAGTACGACGACATAGCGATGAACTAGCAATGACATTGCGACGGAACTAAATTCATCGCAAATTTGCGAGGGAAAGCTGACGTCGCAAATTTGCGAGGGATCTGCGATAAACTTTGCGATGAATCTGCGATGACGTCAACCTCCGTCGCAAAATTGCGATGCTGCTGCGACTTCCAGACGACATCGCAATTTTGCGACATATTCGCGATCCATCTGCGACGAATCAGCGATGACACCATATTCTCTCGCAAATCCATAGCAAAATTGCGATGAGATTGCGATGGTATAACGATTTTGCAAGTAGGTGGGCACGTTTTAAATGACAAGTACCTAACAATTTGCGAGAAACTAAACTTCCGTCGCAAATATCTCACAAATCTGTAGCAATGTTGTAGCAAATGCGCCGCAAAATTTTGTCCGTAGCTATTCCATCGCAGTTTTCCGTAGCAATTTCCTCGCAAAATTTTCAAATCTCTATAAATAGCCAGACGGGTTTTGTGAGTTTTACAACAATTCAAACACATATTCTACATTCGAGAGAGAAAAAAAAAATATAGAATCTGAGTGTGTGAGTAACACGAAGTTTATGCATTACGGAAGTGGATGTATAATAGAAAAGATCCGGAGACGAGGGAAGTGACGAAGGAGTATCGTGTCGGGTTACGAGCATTCATCCACCAGGCCACTAACAACCCATATGCGAAGCGTGACGGTAACATATTCTGTCCTTGTAGAACGTGCAACAACAATCAATATTTAGAAATTGATATTGTGAAGACGCATCTGTATAATATAGGATTTATGCCGAACTATTATGTCTGATTTTCACATGGAGAGGATTTTAGTCTTGGTGCAGGAAGTAGTAGTACGGGTGATGGTGTTGATCAACCAGGTTATACTGCTAATTATAACTACGGACAAAACATGTTTGAAAATTATGAAGAGTCTCATCCGAAAATAGGTATCATGATATGGTCACAGATGCATTTCATGAATCTATTCCTGCATTTGTTGATGAAAATAGTGAAGAACCTAACGTTGAAGCACAACAGTTTTATGATATGTTAGACTCTGCAAATCAACCTATCTATGAGAGGTGTAGAGAGGGATTATCTAAACTGTCAATCACTGATAGATTGAAACGGTTATACCAATCAGAAAGAACATCGGCGGCAATGAGATGACATGCACAACATACAACAGAGGATGGGGAGGTTAGGCATCCGTCAGATCCAAAGGCGTGGAAACACTTTCAGACGGTACATTCTGACTTTGCTAACGAGTGTAGGAATGTCTATCTTGGCTTACGCACTGATGGTTTTAGCCCATTTGGTTTGTCTGGGAGACAATATTCTCTATGGCCTGTCATTTTGACGCCATACAATCTTCCACCGGAAATGTGCATGCAAAGAGAACTCTTGTTTATGAGTATTCTAGTGCCGGATCCGAAGCATCCAAAGCGATCTCTTGATGTATTTCTGCAACCTTTAATTCACGAGTTGAAACAGTTGTGGTTTACAGGGATACGGACTTTCGATTATTCACAACAACGAAATTTCAAAATGCGGGCAGTATTAATGTGGACAATTAGTAACTTTTCGGCGTACGGAATGTTATCGGGCTGGACCATACATGGAAGGTTATCTTGTCCATATTGTATGGACAGATCAGATGCTTTTCAACTAAAGCATGGAAGGAAAGCATGCTGGTTTGATTATCATTGTCGCTTTCTTCCCTTGCAACATTCTTACCGAAAGAACAGAAAACTATTCAAGAAGAACAAAGTTGTGCGTGTTCCCCTCCCAGTGTATATGTCAGGAAAAGATTTGTTGGAGATGATTGATTATTATGGTACGCAGGAAACATGTACACGTGGGGGCAATTGGCACACTCCGGCAAACATGCCTGACGGATATGGGAGTTGTCACAATTAGCACAAAAAGAGTATCTTCTGGGAGCTTCCATACTGGAAAGATCACCTATTACGGCACAACCTTGATGTGATGCACATCGAGAAATTTTTTTTCGATAACATCATGAATATGATTTTGAATGTGCAGGGAACGGGCAAGAGTAAAGACAATTTCAAATCAAGGTTGGACCTGGCCGAAATATGCGGAAGAAGCGAGTTGCATATTACAAGGGATGGAAAATTACCTATTCCGATCTTTCGCTTGTCCGGGAATGCAAAACAAATGTTGTTTGACTGGGTTGTTTCAGAAGTAAAATTTCCTGATGGGTATGTGTTTAAATTCTCAAGATGTATAGAGCAAAGAAAAAAATGAGCCACGATTGTCATGTATTCATGCAGCGACTATTACCGTTTGCATTACTTGAGCTCTTACCGACACCTGTCCATGAAGCAATTGCGGGTAAAATAGCAGTGAAGTTTTAATTAGTGATCTTGTCCCCTTAATTAATTATTTATGTGTTTAATACTAATAAACCATACATCAATTTTCAGGCATTGGAGCATTTTTCAGAGATCTATGCACACGAACACTCACAGAGGAGGGCATAATGCAATTAAACAATAATATCCCAGTGTTATTGTGTAACTTAAAAAAAATATTTCCACCATCGTTTTTTGATGTGATGGAACATCTTCCGATCCACCTACCATATGAAGCAGCTCTTGGAGATCCCGTGCAATTTCGATGGATGTACCCATTCGAGCGATTTATGGGACATCTAAAAAGAAAGGCAAAAAATCTTGCAAAATTGGAAGAAACGATCGTTGCAGGAAGTTTGACCGAGATAACCACTCACTTCACGTCATACTACTTTAACCCAACAGTCAGAACAAAAAAAACCCGTATTAGACGATATGACGATGGAGGGGTTGCACCAACATATAACGTTGAGGTCCCAGATATCTTCGCTCAAATAGGCAGACTTGGTGGGAAGTTGAAAAAAGTTTGGTGGGATGACCACAAATATTCTCGTGCGGCTCACAATTATATATTGCGAAATTGTGAGGGAGTACAACCGTTTGAGAGGTATAATTTTATTTATTTCATATTTTAATATAAATCTAGTAAGAGATATATGGTTTTGGTTACAAAAAAAATTTCTATACTGAATTCGACGTGATTTTGCAGGATGGTTAAAATATTATGTAAGTTTCGAACTATAAATATATATATATTTAGTTTTTTTTCAAAATTAAATGACATAATTTCTTAAACATCGTATAGGTAATGAACGGATGTGCAAACCATCCCTTGCCTCTCTGGTTACATGAGATTGTTCAAGAACCAATTGCAAAGATCACTACTGCCCCAATGTACTTCACTCGCGGTTATACTTTTCACACATACGAGCATGGCTCCAAGAGGTCAACCGCAAATTATGGAATTTACGTGCCAGGTGAAAATGACTTCTACGGTATTTTGCACGAAATTATGGAAGTATCATATCCAGGAATTATCGAGTTGAAATGCATTTTGTTCAAATGTCATTGGTATGATCCAACAGTCAGTCGAGGCATTCGCACAAACTCGTTAGGGGTAACTGATGTCAATGCCAGCAAAAAATTTCCTAAATTTGAACCGTTCATCTTAGCTTGTCAAGCTGAACAAGTGTGTTTCATTCCATATCCCCGGATAAGGGAAAGACGAGAGACGTGGTTATCTGTGATAAAAGTCAATCCGAGAGGTCGAATAGTCGGAGAAGTTGATGATGTGGCTTTGCAACAAGAAAGATCAGCAGAAGTCTCCGTAGCAATCGAATCAACAGAAGATATCTTACATATTGATCCACGAAACAGAGAAGTAGAAGAGATGATTATGGATGAGACGGATAACGATCCGGAATGTGATGAGTTCGAGGAGACAGATGACGGAGAAGAAACCGATGGCGATAGTGAAAACTTCTATGTATCTGAAAATGAATCTGATTAAATGTTTGTATATTGTAGGTGTTTCATGTGTAATATGTAGATTACGATATATATATATATATATTTTTTTTTAAAGCTTTTGCGAGGGAACTGCGAGGAATCCGTAGCAGATCCCTCGCAAAGTCGTAAAAAAAAATGTTTTTGTTATCGTTTTTTTTTTTTTGTTTTTTTAAGATTTTGCGAGGGAACTGCTACGCATCCCTCGCAGTTCCCTTGCAAAATCAGAGGGAAAAAAAAAAAATTTATGTTTACGATGTGAATAAATTTTTTTGATTTAGGTTAAACATTATTATAATGAATATAGGATTTAGATTCCTAATTTTGTAAAATATTACTTTTTATTGTTTTGAATTTTTTATTTAGGTTTTTTTTTATCTTGATTTAGTGATTTAGGATTTTAGATTTTAGGATTTGAATATGATTTAGTATTTCTCACTGATTTTGCGAGGGAATTGCGACGGATCCGTAGCAGTTCCCTCGCAAAATATATTGATTTTGTTAATTAGGTAAGAAATTGGTATTACTAATTTCGGATAAAGTATTTTTTCAATAATTTAGTAATTATTGAATTAGTCAAACTTTAGTAATTTTGTTATTTGGTTTAATTAATTAGAATTAATAAATAATAATTTGTGTTTTAGGTTATATATCATTAAAAAATTTTACTTATCTATGTTAAAAATTATTATAATTAATATAGGATTTAGATTCCTAATTTTGTAAAATATTACTTTTTATGATTTTGAATTTTTGATTTAGGTTTTTTTTTTTTTGATTTAATGATTTATGATTTTATGAGTATTCGGATTTTAATATGATTTACTATATTTTGTTTTTTTTTGTTGTTTTCACTGATTTTACGAGGGAACTGCTACGTATATGTTGCAGTTCCGTAGCAATATTTTATTTTACTACGGAACTGCGACAGATCCGTAGCAGTTTCCTCGCAAAATATAATGAAATTTGACTAATAAATATACTTGAATTGAAAATTAATTACCAAAATATCTATTGATCATGTCAACACATTTGAATAGACTTATCTGAACTCATTATCATAGAGAAATATAGACTTATCTCATTTATACAAATTGTTTGTTTATAGATAAGTCTTAGAAAGATATACATGATTCAATGATGGAAAACAAAATATAAAGAAAATTTTGCGAGGGAATTGTGAAGGTCCATCGCGAATCCGTCGCAATATTTAAAAAAAAATTTCGCGGTTACAAAATTTTTAATTATTTGGATAGAATATTGCGACGGAATTGTGATGGACCCTCGCAATTCCCTCGCAAAATGGGAACCGAAAACCCTATTTCTGCGACGGCGTAGCGATGAATTTGCGAGGGACCGTTATTTTAATTACCCCTTCTTCCTCAGCCGTATCACGAAATTTAGGTAAAACAAAAAAAAAACCTCTCGTCGCCTCACACCTCTCTCGCCACCTCTCTCGCCGCCGCCGTTCTCTCTGGCCGTCTCTCTCGCCACGGATTCAAGACCCTGTTCCGCCGCCGCCGTTGATTCTCTCCCTCTCCCGAGCCGCCGTTTCTTTTTCTCTCCTTGTCGCCGCCGCCGTTCGGTTTTCTCACGCCGCCGCCGCCGTTCACACCTCTAGCCGCCGCCTTTCAAACCTATCTCACGGTAACATCATATGTTGTCATGTTAATCGGTTGAATTTTATTGTTAAATTTGTTAGATTTTTAGATTAGTTGTTATAATTTGTTAAATTATACTTGATGAATTTGTTATAATTTTAGATTTATTTGTTAAATTAAGTGTTATTGAGTGGAATTAATTTGTTAAATTAAGTGTTAAATTTGATTAGGTTTTGGATTTGTTATATTATTTGATTAGGTTTTGGATTTGTTATATTATTTGATTAGGTTTTGGATTTGTTATATTATTTGATTAGGTTTTGGAATTATGATTTAGTATTTTGATTTTAGAATTAGGATTTAGAATTTTGATATAGGATTTAGGATTTAGTATTTTGATTTTAGAATTAGGATTTAGAATTTTGATATTGGATTTAGGATTTAGTATTTTGATTTTAGAATTAAGATTTAGAATTTGATATTGGATTTAGGATTTAGTATTTTGATTTTAGAATTAGGATTTAGAATTTTGATATTGGATTTAGGATTTAGTATTTTGATTTTAGCATTTTGATATTGGATTTAGAATTTAGAATTTTGATGTTGGAATTATGATTAAGAATTTAGTATTTCAATTTAGAAATTTTATGATTTAGAAATTACCTTTTTATATTTTTTTGTCAATTTTGAAAATTATAATTGATTTTTTCAGAATTTATTACTAATTAAAATTATATAAACAATTTTAAAAAGGTTTAGGATTTCAATTAAAGATTTAAGATTAAAGATTTTAGATTTCAATTTAGATTTTGATTATATAAATATATAAATTTCGATTAAAGATTTAGGATTTCAATTTAGAAATTTTGTCATTTAGGTTTTATGATTTATTTAATTTTATGTTAGTTAAAAACCTTTTTTGTAAATATTATTAAAACTATATATAACAAAACTATATATAATTTTGTAAGAATGAAAAAACGTTTTTGTATATTTTTTTAGATTTTAGGATTTGAATATGATTTTTTTCATGAATTTAAAAAATTTAGAATTACAGAATTTGAGACTTTTAAATTTTAAAATAGATTTTAGGATTTGAAAATGTAATTAATAACAACTTTTATTAATTAAAAAGTTTAGATTTGTAATTTTATTTTTATTACTTGTTTTCCAATTTTTTTTTTTTTTGCAGATGTCTGGATTTTCGAACGATTATACTCGCTATCTTTCGAGAGGCGGATCAGCGCCGTCTACTCCTGGGGCGAGTTTTACTTCTCAGATGGGCGGGACACATATTCCCGACTCTCATCATCATTCACCGCCTCCAGCCGTATTTATTCCAGACCCACCGACAGCACAACCGACACCATCTCCATCTACACAACCCACAATGACTGACGCTGAGCATGATCGGGTCATAGCGGCGCTTCTTGATCAGCCCGGTCAAGATCGTCTACCACACCTTCATCCTGACCGTCCTCAAGAGACTTTATGGTAATTTGTTTTATGTTTTTCAACTTTTTAATTTTATGTTGTTTTAAAACTATATTCATTTTTATATTTTTAAAAAATATTTCAGGTTTAAAGATGACGGATGTGTAGCTGCTAAGGTGCGATCCATCTTCGAAAGAGACTTCAAAGAACCGTATGCTAATTGGACACAAACTTCGAAATATGTTTGCATCGGTGGTTTGAGACATTTGCCGTAAGTTTTTAAATTTTATTTATTTCAAAATTTTTATTGTTATATTTTTTTCATCATAACTCTTTTTTTTTTTGTAGCAATCTTATCACTGGGATTCAGTGATTACATCGATGGTTCGCAAAGAATTTGAGGACAGGCTAAAGGCTCGCATGTGTGACCAGGTGGGACGATGGAAGCGCAAGTAAAAAAAAAGAGGGCGACAATGCGATGCCTAGGTGGTTGGATCCTGAGGTCTAGAAAGGCCTCGTGGCGTATTGGTCTGATCCGGCGAGTCAGACTAAGAGCGGAAATGCTCGAGCGGCCCGGTACTCTGATCCTGATGGAGACGGATATCATAAGCATCGCTCCGGACAGCTTTCGTTTAAAGCCCGAGCACGGAAGATTGTAAGTTTTTTTTTTAGTTATTAAATTTTTTAATTAAATATGATAGTAGTTATTTATATACTTAAGGTGAGACCCGTGGAGGCGATGCGATTCCGGATTTGCTAGCGGTTCTGGAAGAGACGAAACGGAGACCGGATGGATCGTTTGTCGACGGGAAATCGGAGAAGCTCTACAATGACGTCACTTCCAGGATGCAGGAGCTGACTAAGGCTTCTGATGGTGATGATCCCGAGAGCACTGCATCCGTCTCTCCGGCCATGAAGAACAAAATTTTTACTGAGGTATGTTTTTATAATTGTTGTAAATGTTTGTAATTATGTTTATAATAAAAAACCACTACGAATTTTTTTTTTCAGGTCGCTCTCCGTAAAAAAGGGAGAATTTATGGTGTCGGTTCCCTGCAATCGAAGATTGACTCTTGCACTTCTTCTGCTTCGTCTTCATCTCAATCCCGACAGGATTCAGAAGCTCTTCAGACTATCATCCAGTCCCAGGCGAACATTATCGAAGCTCAGAGTCAGCAAATGTCCAAGTTTGGTAAGATTTTTAACTACTTGGGCACAAAGGATGCGGATTTGGTACGGCTTCTTCGGGACGAGTTCGGAGATGACCCCGGTTCTTGTAGCGGAACCGGAACCGGGACCGGACCATCACAATCTTTTTAGTTATTTTTTTTATGTATTAAAAACAAATATTGCAGTTTATATATTTTTTAATATTATGAATTTTAATTTTATTTGGATTTTAATATTAAATTTATTTTAATTAGATTTTAATTTTAATTTTATTTTTAATTAAAAGTAATTTTATATTAAATTATTAATTACAATCCATCGCAAGTCCATCGCACTTTTGCGAGGGACTTGCGATGAACAGTCTTTAGATCGTCGCAAGTCCATCGCAAATTTTGCGAGGGACTTGCGATGAAAAGTCTTTAGTCGTCGCAAGTCCATCGCAATATTTGCTACAATTTCGCAGCATTCCATTTGCGAGTGCAGTTCTTTCCCGCGAATTTGTCGCTGAATTGCGACTCATTTGCGATATATTTTTGCGATAAAAATTGTTACACGCTAATCCGTCGCAATATTGCGATGTATTTGCGAGGTGTTTTTTGCGATGGATTAGCAACTTTTTGTGTCCGTCGCAAAAACTGCGACGCCACTGCGATGATTTTTGATTTGCGACCAGCGATTAGCGACGATTTGTTGTGCTTCGCAATGACGTCGGAATTCCGTATTTGCGAGGGATTTGCGATGCATATTTCCATCGCAAATCCTTTGTTTTCTTGTAGTGAAAGACCACCAGTGTAGTGTTTTCGAGGATTCTATAATGCTCAAGTTAGTATTTAGACCACATAAGTTGGTCGGAAACATGAAGAAATAGATTAAAAAATCAAGGACAATAGTGTAAGATTATGTCGGTGTAAGAAAATAGATCTAAAACATTTTCTATCAGTTCAAAGCTATTTTTCGGTGTAGGATGGAAGGAGACAAGATTATTTTTATTAAACGATAGAGAAGACAATGTGTACGCGTAAATTTAGATACCTTTCTAGTTAGAAAGAGGTTGGGTTTTATAGGAAAAAAATGTAACACATCTCTTTTGTTGTCCTTTGGGTCAGCTGTTTAAAAAGAAGATATCGAGGAACGAATGGATAAAGACGATTATTTGCATAGTTTATAATCGTCTGTTTTATGCTATTTATATTTTCCAGGATGGCAAGTTAGTTTTTTTGATATTATATGTTCCTAACATATTAGAAGGAGATAAGATTAGTATAGATTAAGATTAAGATTTCAAATTTGAAAAACTTTAAATCCTTAGTGTCTTACCTCATCGTCGATTAATGACGCATTAAATGACTCGAGTTATGATCATGGGCTAGCCAATTGTTTTGGGAAATTCCGATTTGCTTTATGCGGCATGACTGCTCTTCTCAGAGTCTTCCCTGTACCAAGTAACATGACCATGTTACATTGCTTTCGGGGAACCCAAATAGAACTCGCCTTAGACATCAAGTTGTTTATGCATTTGTGAGATCAAACTCAAATATTTCTACAGTCGGTCTGAAAGACTACACAATTCGCGTAAAATTACACGAAACGGTAAATAGTTTCCATAAGCTAAATTATATGTGGTGTTAAGTGACTTGCTTAAGTTTCAATAATAAATTGAAATAGATGTAGTCTATATGATTTACTTAATTAGAATCTTTTATTGAGAAAACAAATAGTATAACTGTATATGACTGACAAAATTTTCATTGCCTGTTTTCATTAAAAGGATTTTTGGTGGTTTATTTGATGAATGTGATTTCTTGTTGAATGCTGAACTGTTGTTCCCATTATCCGGGAAAAAAAAGTAGTAATATAGTCTGATTTGTTAGTTATATTATGAATAGAAGTCCAAAAATTCTTAGATAATAAAAACAAATAAAACTACGAAATGATTGGCCGTTCAAAAGTTGTACCCTCCACTGCTTGAAAGCCTGAAAGGTTCAGGTGGAAGCTGACGAAACGTGGGACATGAATGAATGTATCCATTATAATAGTGCAAATACATTTATAATGTTTCTTCTTTTCTCGTAAATGCAAATGCAATTATAGTTACCCACATAAATAAAACTAGAATCTATCACGTGCATATGCACGGGTTGAGCTTTTTATATATGAACATATTAAATTAAAATTTTAAAATAATCTAAAAACTAAACACAAAGATAAAAATATTATTATATTTTAACATTAAATTGAAAATTTGAGATATGTTATTTCTTAATCTCTGCTTGAATTTTGTTATCCTGAAAATATATACACAAATAAACATTAACATTAATATTGCCAAATCTCATCTAAAATTGATGGTGAAGGAGACATGATAGTTATGTACAGAAAATTAATTTTGTACCGATGTTTTGTTGATCTAAAAGATTTTATGACCTGACTAACTCCAAATCCTTGGATAATCTTCCATTCTCCTTTTTTCACAAATTTTTGAAATTTGGAGATATGCTCTTTTTTGATACCTGTTTGAATTTTGTTACCCTGACAATATAGTCAAAAATAAACATTAATATTTAGCATAATATCATAAATATTACATTATATTAAATATTTGAACGCTAGAAATACTTACAGAAACATCTGCTAAAACCATTTCTAAGGATGATCATGTCCCTTTGACATAGTGTATAAAGGAATGAAGTATTTTTACTCTTATACACCACGAAGATTTAAACGGTTTTAAATCTTTGACAGAAGTGTAAGTAGCAGCGACTGACATTTTTTATTTTGATATGAAGGCAAAAAGAAAGGTTTTGATGAGGTGAGAGTAGAAATAATTTCTATGCAAATCGTACACCAAAGTTTCTTTAAAACGTAAAAAACATACGATATATATACATGGCAATAGGATATTACGGGATAAACTCGATCTATAGCTTTTATTATATTCCGATTTTATAGTTTCCGAAATTGTATAGTTTTTGAAATTTTTCTTATAACTAAATTGTATAGTTTCTGTTTTTTATGCAATTCCGAATATTCTCTTATAACTAAATGATTACGGGATAAACTCGATCTATAACTTTTATTATATTCCGATTTTATAGTTTCCGAAATTGTATAGTTTTTGAAATTTTTCTTATAACTAAATTGTATAGTTTCTGTTTTTTATGCAATTGCGAATATTCTCTTATAACTAAATGGTATAGTTTCCGATTTTTTAGCAAATTCGATTTCATAATTATAATTTAAATCCGATTTTAATATATTCGATATCATATATATTTTTTTAAATCTATATATACTTTCTATATATTTTAAAAGTCTGTGAACTAAATATAGAAAAATATTAACAAAATGACGCATATGAAGTTAAACCATTTACAGAAGTTTTTATTTTTTTATCAGTTTCCGATTTTTATGCAAATAATATATATAGCTTTTATAAATTCTCTCATAACCAAATTGTATAGTTTCGGAATTTATTC
Source organism: Boechera retrofracta (assembly GCA_015832515.1). Taxonomy (NCBI): domain Eukaryota; kingdom Viridiplantae; phylum Streptophyta; class Magnoliopsida; order Brassicales; family Brassicaceae; genus Boechera; species Boechera retrofracta. The sequence goes on from JACCIV010031292.1 coordinate 1,622,022, forward strand.
GATCTCATATATATATATTTTTTTTGATTTTCCGATTTTTATGCAAATCTTGTTTAATGTTTTTATAAATTCTCTCATAACCAAATTATATAGTTTCGGAATTTAAGAGATTTCATATATGTTTTTTTTTGAGTTTCCGATATGTAAATCTTGTTTAATGTTTTTATAAATTCTCTCATAACCAAATTGTATAGTTTTGGAATTTATATGATTCCATATATTTTTTTTTTAAATCCGATTTTTTAGCAAATTCGATTTCATAATTATAATTTAAATCCGATTTTAATATATTCGATATCATATATATTTTTTTAACTCTATATATACTTTCTATATATTTTAAAAGTCTGTGAACTAAATATAGACAAATATTAACAAAATGACGCATATGAAGTTAAACCATTTACAGAAGTTTTTATTTTTTTTATCAGTTTCCGATTTTTATGCAAATAATATATATAGTTTTTATAAATTCTCTCATAACCAAATTGTATAGTTTCGGAATTTATTCGATCTCATATATATATATTTTTTTTGATTTTCCGATTTTTATGCAAATCTTGTTTAATGTTTTTATAAATTCTCTCATAACCAAATTGTATAGTTTCGGAATTTAAGAGATTTCATATATGTTTTTTTTTTAGTTTTCGATTTTTATGCAAATCTTGTTTAATGTTTTTATAAATTCTCTCATAACCAAATTGTATAGTTTCGGAATTTATTCGATTCCATATATATTTTTTTTTAGTTTCCGATAAATTCTCATAACTAAATAATCTAGTTTTGGAATTTACTCGATTTCATATATATAAAATTCGATTTTAATACGATGCAAATTCGATTTAATAAATATATTATTCAATTTTCCTTTTTTTAGCAAATCGAATTTTAATAAATATATTGTTTCCATAACTAAATATCTAAATAGAATAAGACTAAACTAACCTTATTGAAATTTATTTAATTGTTCTTAACTCTAATGGCATTCACAAGTAATTTTTTATACTTTATTAGGTTCATTCATAAGTGTACTCTCCAAATAATATATAGGAGATAGATATTAATTAATTGTTGAATTGCAAGGACAAGGTGCTTGGTGTTTTATATTACTATATAAAAAAGGATTAATTGAGTTCTTTAATGAATTTATAATAACGGTAATGATTCTGATTATGACAATGTGCCAAATCAATTTGGACCAAAGATATTGTTGATCGAATCTATTCTTAGTTGTGTGCTTAGATAATATATAATATAATAATTGATTATGTGTAATGATAACGACGGATGATTTCAAATTTTGTATGTTGATCTTTTTTTTCTCTATATAATCAAAGGTGATCCCAACTTTAGTTTCTGACTAATTTTTTTTAGGGTGAGTATAACTATTGAATAGTCTACTCACCAAAATTTTTAATAAACCTAAAACATAACACCATTTCATCTGGTCAAATAAAAATGGTTTAGATAATATGTTTATCTTGTCATGTAAGAAAAAAAAACTAAGTATGTTCCGTCCCCGTAAGTAATTGTTAAAAAATTACAGCCAATTAATCAAATCAATACGCAATAGTATCAGCAGTTTCACAAAAATGTTTTTAAAAAATGTTGAAATGACCCAAAAATGCCAATAGACTAACATTATTCTGTTATCTATCAATTGGCGTTTATTTTAAAAGTTACTGGATTAGTGTTTTCTCGTCTGCAGCTGATTGATTGACGTTTTTTTCCAACAAATCACTCGATAAAATATATATTTTCCTTTATTCTAAAGAAGGAAAATGATGCTTTTAAATTTTACTAAAACGCCTTTTTTTTTTTGAAATTTGTTGTTCATATGGAGGAGCTAGTTACACGAATCAAATCCCGTCATTCTCACTAAATAATGTTATGTATGGCCGCACTAACAAAAGAGTAATGTATGGTGACATTCACAGAAACAAAAAGAAGCAAATACAGTGCAAAATAGATCTTTGTTAATGGGGTGACGGCTTCCGTCATAATACTGTGACGAAATCCATTAGAAAATTTTTCAAAAAAATAAAATAAAAAAAAAACAGAAAAAAAAGAATCCGATCCTTATTTAGAAAACTTAACATGCCAAAGCTCAGGACAAAAATTTTGAACACAATTTCATTAAACAAAACCGGTCCTAAACCTTTATAAATGAATCCAACTTAATAACCAGAGGATCATATACATTAGACCTAACCGCAAAGACCTACCACAGTCCACAGATAATGTGTAAAGTGCTTAATATGATTAAGGTTGTAGATTCATTTAAAATATATATATAAACTATAAATGTAAATGAAAACACTTACGCGAACAGTCGAGATCATGTGAAATTTTGGCCATGATGCATCTTTCAATAGATTCGAAGGTAATACATAAACAATCGAAAACACAAACAACACAAGATATTTAGTAATCTTATACATATCCTATGATGCAAAGATGAAACCACCACATAACAGAGAGAGAGAAGCATTTAGATCACATCAACGCACCAATTGAGAAAATGGAAAATGAAGACGAGATGCACAAAGAGGTTTGTTGGGACTTTAACCCACAATGCTTATTATTGTGCAAACATAGTCATTTACCACCGAAGCCAATGTGCTCTTTCACTGTGCCTTATGTCGCACTAATATCTTGTGGGCCTCTATAATCATCATGGATTTTTCGTTATATCCTGTTGGAAAAAAGTGAAAATACAAAAAAAAAATTATATTAAACTACTTATAACACTGATATGCATTTGTTTAAGCACTTTTAGAAAGTCCTGATCAGTTAAACTTGATTATTACTGAGTAAACGTTTTTCGATCATTGATTTGTTCAAAAGTGATTTCTGGTAATGATCGATCAAAAGTTTTGTTGACTAAAAATGTACTTAGAGAAAACTAGCTATATATTTGAAAACTTGAACTATGTCAATTTCATTATTCAATATTTGATTTTGCCTGCCATTTTAATGGTATAAATGCCTATATTTCAAGGGTAACTGCAAATAAGTTTTATTTTCCCTTTTCAATTAATTCACAAAAAAAAAATACTATTATCTGTCATCCCCCAATGTGAATACATAGATGATTCCAAAATATGCCTTCTTAATATTTGTAAAGATTGCTTATAACAAAAAAAAAAAAAAAAGAAAAAAAAAAGATAGAAAATAATATGGTCCTTTGAAATGGACCGATTATGTGAAAAATATAAAAGTTTATAACACTGGGACACAAATTTGCACCTGACAACTTACATTTTAATATGATGACAGCTTTTATGGACTATTGAGCTATGCCGGGTGCGGGTAGTTGGTGTGACAAGTGAGTAACAGTTGGGAAAAAAATTTGCACATAAAAAATTGTATATAGCACTTTCAAAGATTGTAAAAGATCTAAATTGTTCGACTAAATTTAAATTTTAAAAACAACTTAAGTATCTTAATGCATACAATTTTCTAAGTAAATTTAGTTCAAATACCTTTTTTTGACGTTTTTCAAAACCCGTTTAAAGCTATTTTGCTCTTTTGGTAGTTTTTTTTTAATATGCCAATTGGATACTCCCTCTGATCAAAATATATGAGGTTTTAAAATTTTATTTTTGTTTCAAAATATAAAACTTTCTAAACTTTCTATACACTTTATTAATTACTCTTTAAACATATATCAAATACATATCGTATTAATAAATGTATATTGATGGATAGAAATTATTTTGACTAAAAGTTGAAATAACTATTATTTTTATAATAAATCATGTTTTTATAAAAATAATTTTTTTTAAGATGCGTGTTTTTTTTTTCTAAAACTTTCTATATTCGAAATAGAGAGAGTACTTTTTAACTATGTTGATCACATTCTAGTCCTATTTAGGGGTGGGCAAATGGTAATTTGGGACGGAAATTTGCGGAAATGGGACGGGACAGCAATTTTGGGAATAGAAAAACATGTCCCATTTATGTCCCATTTTGGGTAGCTGGCAGCAGTGACCAACGGCGGCAGCGGACGACGGTGGCTGGTGGCAGTCTGCAGTGCCCAGCAGCGATCTGAATAATTCACGAAAATCTTTATCTAGTAGGACTTGAACCCTAGAACTCAACATATAAAGTAACCAGATGATAACCACTACAGTACTTGAACATTTGGTTAACTTTCTACACATCAAATATATATGTGTAACTAAAATTTTCTAGGTTTTAGATTCACGGTTAAAAAAATTACTAGATTAAAAAATTATAAATAAATAGTTTTAATTTTATGTAAAGTATATATGTAAATGGTTTTAAATTTTTATTAAATAATTTATAATGTGGGTATATCTATTTTTCAATTACTTATAAGTAATTTTAAGTTTTTATTAAATAATTTATAATGAATAATGTGGGTTGTTATATTGAATAAATGTGTGTCTTTTAGTATAATTTTATATGTGTGATAGTAATGTACTGTACAATTATAGTTTTTTCAAATTATATTTTATATTTTTTTTAAATAATCTACTATTGTGTAATATTTTATTACAAAAATTATATATATATATATATATTGTCACGAATTCCCACTATAAATTTTGTGGTAATTTGTGGCAAACTACGTAAAAGCTACGTATTGCCATGATATTAGTTGTGGGTATGATTTGCCACGATAATATTAGTGGGTAAATGTGGTATTTGGTCACTTGCCACCAAGATTTTCGTGGCAATTTGTGGTAAATGGTACCCACTAATATAATCGTGGCAAATCGTTTGCAAGTTTACCCACGATACTCCCACGAATTATCACATTATCTTTATTTTCGTGGCAATTCACAGTTGTGTGGAAAATCGTGGGTTTTTTTGTATACCCATAAAAATTTTTGTGACAATTTTGTGGGTATATATTTTTTTTTTATCTGATTTAAGTTTGGTGTAGTTAATGTTCGCTATCTTTTAAAAAAAAAAAGCAAGCACCTTAACATGTATATGTGTCTTTAACAAAGTAAGTTTGACATTACATGCAAATATATGCGGCAAAACTAAAAGTAATAAACCACTTGTGACAAATTAAATGTTCGGGGTGACTCACTTTCGTTTTTCCCAGGTAACTTCTTACCTATAAATATAACACCTCATCGCACCCATTGTTTCATTCATCTTTCCAGCTTTCTTCTTTTTCTTCCATAAAGTGAGAAAATAAAAATAGTTAGAAAATAAAGAAGAGAAACAGGAAACATAAAAAGAAAAAATGAGGCCATTGAGCATTAAACCAACATCGTTAGATGTGGCGACACACGCCATGTCAGTAAAGTCACTCGAGAATCACGGACCACCTCAATCGCCGTGGCACTCGCCGGTGCCGTACCTTTTCGGTGGTCTTGCGGCTATGTTAGGCCTCATAGCTTTCGCTTTACTTATCCTCGCTTGCTCCTACTGGCGCTTGTCCACCTCCGGTGATGACTCCGGCGAAGGTAACGGCGGAAGAGTCGACGAGGGGAAAGAGAGTCAGTCTGGAGTGAAGGCGGAGAGCGCAGCGTACGAGGAGAAGATTCTTGTCATAATGGCCGGAGATAACTTGCCGAGGTTTCTAGCCACGCCGGCGGCGAACAAGTGCATGTGTGGTCACGAGGGTAATATGGTAATTGCGAAGGAGGAGGATAGTGGTTGTGGCGAGGAGAAAATGGGTGAGAGAACGAAAGGAAATGAAGAAACAACGAGTCACTGAGCTTTTTTTTTTGTTTTTTCTTCTCTCAGTTTTTTTTTTTTTTTTTTTTTTTTTTTTTTTTTTTTTTTTTTTTTTTTTTTTTTTTTTTTTTTTTTTTTTTTTTTTTTTTTTTTTTTTTTTTTTTTGTGTTACATCTTTGCTTTTAGGTCTTTCTTTCTTTTGTTGTTGGGGGATTTTCTTGGGAAATTTTCCTTCGTGTTTTTCCCGGGAATGTAAATTTTACTGAGAGAAAATTTTGAGTTATGATTAATGAACGTTTTGCTCGTAATTTCTTATTCCAAGACTAGTGATCGTCAATTCAAAGCTTCCAATGTTTCAATGGAAACGTGATTCATCCCATACACTGTGGTTTTTATATACATATATTTGTATCTGAATTAAATACATTCACCCTTTGCTTACGTATATATTCTCGACATTTTCTTTCTTTTAAAATAAATTTTTTTTTTTTCCAAAGATATTCGTTTATTTACTTTTTGTTTTTCATTATGAATTTGTTATAATGGTTTCTCATCTATGTATGTGTTACTTGCATTTGTGTATATTTCTTTGTCATAGCACTACTGGAAAACATAGCAATTTTTAATCGTTTTATGATCAATTTCCGATGGAACATAAAATCGTTGAAATATATGAAAAATTAACTTTTCGTCGGAAATTCCTCAAAAAATATTATCGAGAAAAAGTATGCTATTCCGACGAATTTATTTCATCGAAACTTCATCAGAAAAATAGTCAGAAATTTATCTGAAATAGTTGTTTGTACTTTGTATTGATGTTATTACGATGTCATAATTTCTATTATTCATATTTGAGAATGTGTGCGTGTGAGTAGTCTTGTAGACACAAGAAAAAGCATCAAATTATTTTTTGGTTAAACAAAAATTAAAAACACATTTTATGGTATAAATCAATTAGATAATTCGATTACTTGCCCCATTAACCTGCTTTGCTTTTAATTTGATAATATCCCATCAACAAGACCAAATTGTTTTCTGTTCTCACGCTATTAATGCAGGGAGATTTTGAAGTGAAGTGTACTCCACAACAAACGTCTAAAACTTAAGATTTGCATTATCTTCAATCAAATTTTTTACAACTTAATTGTTATTTAGATATTAATAATGGCTTTTTGCCAACTTAAAATCTTCGACTAGTTAGTGATTTAAAAAAAAAAAAAAACATGATAAACCCCTTTGGATTGTTCAATTTACATACATAAGTAGTAATATAATAAACCTACAGGCTATAGACCACTGATTTTAATATTTGTCCATTAGTAGCAGATAATTAATCTAATACGTTTGTTCTCTGTATTAAAATAGCTGCATAAGGGAAATGGGACACATGTCATAAACAGAGTTAATTCATATAGTAAGGACAATGATTCTGTTTTGACTTATATGTCACTTGCTGAGCTGTCTTTAGAGGCGCCGAGTAGCCGCGTCTCCCGCAAGAAAGTTCCAAAGCAATACTTACTTCTTTGCTTTTGTTTCATTGCATTTATCTCCCTCAACTTTATAACCGTCTTAAACTTTGTGCCGCATAAACAAATAATTACAGAAGAGCGAACAATTTACTTTTTCCATATCTTTGTATTCTACAATTTTTTTTTTTTGATATGTGTAAACATCACTTAATATGGAAGAGGGTGAATATGATATTTTGATTGTTTATGCTTATAGGCTTCTAGCATATAATTCTTTAGCTTTTCATTAATTAAGAAGACAATACAGATAGATTGTGGCCATCTCTTTCGTGGGCAAACAGATAGAACAAGTTTACTCTTGGAGACTATTCGTCGTAGCGTTTTCTAATATAGAAACAAACATGAATTCAATTTCGGTGAAGGTAGTAGAGATACTAGCTATATCCGATAGAATACCAAGAAGATTTCAAATTTGTTCTGAATTTTTCAGAGTTTGGATTAGCACCTGACACTACTAGAAAAAAAGTTATACCCACGAAATACTCACGAATAATTTTATGGGTATGGCAAAAATGCCACGTTTAATCACTAAGTGCCAGGGTAAAGTTTCCCACGAAATCCCACGAATACAGTCGTGGGTAATATTTACCACGGTTTCCCACATATAATTTCGTGGATTTGTCATTGAAATGACAGTATGCTGCGAAATGCCACAAAAATACGTGGGTATTTGGACCCACAAAGATATTAGTGGCAGTTCGTGGGTATTTCTTCATATCCATTATATAAATTGTGGCAAAACGTGGAAAGTAGATAGTTTTTAAAAATATATTTATTATGTCTCTAACCAATAAATAACTATAAGATTATAATAAACTATCATTAATATATTTATTATTCAGCACAAGATTACTGTTGATCCGATTATATTAAACCAGACGGTAAGATATCCGGTTAATAACAAGTTACCTTATTCAATAAAATAAAATATATTGTAGGCGAATTGGCACCTCTTAAATATAATACTGACAAGTGGCTATTTAACACACTATTATTTATTTCGAAAAACGTCTACGATGGCTGAGCCACCTTAAAATATGTATATTAATTTAATCATGCATGTCATCATAATATTATTGTTAATATTATTAAGTTAATCATAAACCGTTTAACGAATCTGGAATCTGGTAAAATGTAACTGATCGCATGTCATAAAAATTTGGATCGATTTTCAATATATCACCAACGGTCATGAAGATTTTTTTTTCACAATTTTACACTTTTCAGACGGCTATGAACAGTATTTTCCATCTATAATACACTCATTCATCCATTCATTTTTTTAAAATGATTCGAAAATTTCTAATGCCTTGTTTAGTTTTAATCATTGTTTGTATTTATATCCTCTTCGTTGGGGAATTTACCCGCGGAGAGTTTTCCATAAGCATGAGTTTAGTTTTTTGTGATATATTTTTTTTTGTAATCGCTTTGTTTATTAATATATAATCGGTATAATAATTATTCTAATAAAATTATATTTGGTTTTGTTTTTAGATAAAAATGGCAAAAAAATATTAATGTGTAATAAATTAAATAAATACATTCAAAATTAAATATGATCGATAAAATAATTCACATGTAAATGTATAAATCACCTTGAGCCATTTCTAATTGGCAAATCGATCAAGAAGAGGATCGCGCTTTATTCATTTTAAACCGTCGATAAAACTTAATCCAACGGATGAAATCTTCTCCTCTTCTTTTGTCTCTTTCACCCATAAAAATGACCAAGAAGGAACGCGAATGAAAAAATAACAAATCTCAAATCTTCTTACACATTAATCTCTATAATCTTCCACTTAGTGATTTTAATCTTCGAAATCAATCAAAGCTGGTCTTCAATTTCCGGTGGTGGTGCTCCGGTTTACATAGCCGCCGTTCTCGAATACCTCGCCGCCTAGTAAGTTAATCAGATCTGAAAATTTAGACATCCATTCTCGAAAAACCAAATTCTGATTCGATATTTGGCTTGATTAAATCTTGTCGTGACTATGAGGGCTGCTTTGAACGAATACATTAATGGGTCAATTGAGTCTTCCATATGAGATAGTTGGAAGAAGATAGTTTTAAAGTGACACACTGAGATATACTTAGAGAGGTTGGTGAAGTTTCAGAGACCTCCATGGCTCTGATACCATGAAAGTTAGAATGAAAAGCTTAAACGAGAGGTATAAAGAAGAAAACTTTCTTATTGAGTCATTGCTCTTTTTCTTAATTAACAGCTCTTACACCTCTTAGCATTTTATATTAATCTAATGAGCTGTGAAAACCCTAATTGGAATCTTATCCATCTAGTCAACATTCAAAGGACCGAATCTATTGAAAGTTGCGATGCCGTTATTTGCAGATGGATGAGCTGGAGAGAGACGTTGTTGTACGTTGCTGACGATCACTGAATTTGTCATTTTCTCATCTTTGTTGCCGTTGTAATATTTAGCTTGTATTGAGTTGCACAAGCCTTGGGCTTGAGACTGTCTCTGTTTCCATTTGAGTGACTCTGTTTTACAAGATCAACGACTTCGAGCACAAAATTATCTCTTTGTCCAAGAATGTATTTTAATGGAATACAATCTGCTGTGTGACTGGGGAAAATAATCAGAAGTCAGAAAGAGACAAAGAGTGATGGGTCTTATTATGATTCAACGGTGGGAGGGAGAGGAAGAAGATGGACTCTTCTTACTAAGAAGACATCGAACATTGTTAATAATCAAAAATCTATTAGTCTCACTCAGAGTTACATGGTCTCACGAAATGCGATGAAAATATTTGTGGGTATATTCCCATTGTTGCCACGAATTGCCACGAATGTTCTCGTGGGTGAATGCCACGAATCTTCTCGTAACAAATCATGACTCTGTTTCCCACGTTTTTAATTCGTGGTAATATTTTGTCACGATTTACCACGAAATTGTGTTACCCACGACGTTATACCCACGGAAAAAATCTGTGGCAAATTGTGGCATTTCCCACGTTTTCCCACGAATCTTGTTTCTATATACCCACGTTTTTTCGTGGGTATAACGATTTTTTCTATTAGTGCGAGAATCCGAGCATAATCTAAGGTTGGATATTCCTCTTTTCTTTGCTTCCACTAAACTGTGTAGGATCCCCTGTGCTTCTGCCATTAAAGGGGAACCGACGAAGCTTATGACCTTCGCGCCTTGATCAATCAATTCCTGGTTTGGATTTTGAAGGTTCCATCCTAATCCTGCGCGTCTGAGATTTGCATTCCAAGCTGCATCAGTCTAGTAGGCTTTCTTCTTTTTGACTTCACTAGTCTAGTGGTACTTTAAGACCACTTTTGCACCTAGTCAAGCTAGGAGTGACTGTTATGTTTATACTTTATATCCTAGCGACTGCTTTTTTTATACTTTATATATTAAATTATTATAGTTTTAACAAACAAAAGATACATAATTTGCGTATTTTATCAAATATTGTTTTAAACTGATCCCGGGCATTGCATAATCTAATCAGACCATGTGACTGAACATTGATATTGTTAGATTAATTGCATAAATTAAGCACCATTTGATTTAGAGGGATGATATCCCATTTATATGTTTTACCGAAATATACAACAGAATCGTCGTTTATATTTTAACAAGTTGGTCAATATGTTAACTCTAAACTATAAAAAATCATATTAGAAAAAAGAAAAAAATATAGAAATGTAAGTATAATTTATTCCAAATGTGTGTTATTCTATACAATATTTTATCTCTAATATATATATATATATATATATTATTTTTTAACATTTTTACTATTCAAAACCATTTTAAAGCTTTTTCCATTCGAACATATATTTGAACCGGTTGATCCGCTTGATTAGCACTTTTTCAGCGTGATACGCGTGATCTGCATTTGAACTACATGATCCATTTGATACGCACTACTTGACCAGTTTTCTCCATTTGAAACCTAAGATTGTATGTTTATCTCATGTGTGAGGCCGGTTTACAATCTACAGATTTATCTATATTTTCCATTGGTTGGAGTATCTTTGATAGGTTGATGTACTATTTGATGGATTAGTTTTGATGATTTTATATAAGGAGACGAAGAATAAAACCTCCAATATCTTGAGGGGAAAAAAGAACTTCTTTTGTCTTCTTATTTTAAATCATTAAAATCGTTTTTTTTTTTTTGATAAATAAGGGGTTTTGGACCGAAACATATACATCCCCTTAGGTCTAGGTCAGCCTTTAATATTTTATCGGTACCAGCTGACATTCAATCCTTTGACCTCTTAGATAAGCCCAGATACTTTTCCCGTCGAAGTATCGACATCTGGTGAATTTTTATTTTGTGTAAGTACTAATACAAACTAATAAATCACCAACTTTGGACAAATATTTTATTATTCTTTTTTATATCATGTGGGTCGACAAAGCTCGATCCATAGCCGAGTATCTGTTATACGGGATAACTTGATTATCTAAAATTGAACTATAGTAAAAAAAAAATGCAAATATTTTCACCACTAGATATTTTTTTGTTTTATTACTTTATTGTAAACTTCTTACTACAAATATGATAGGGTTTTATTGTCAAAAATTTGGTAGCGACATTATTAATTAGGAGACAAAATACTAAGGCCGGATAGCACAACAAAAACATTGGCTAGTCATGCATACACCTTTTGAACCTTTAACCTTGTTATAACACATTTCTTGACAATTGTTCTCAACACAAAACCCCTTTTTTTGTGTCAAGGGGATTACATTTGTTGTTTGGATTTTGTGCCACATTCTCTGCCATTCCTGTATTTATAATATAAAATATCAGTTTCAGTAACAAAAATGGAAAGTAGTAGTTTCCTATAGTGAAAATATGTCATGAGGATTTCTTTTCATATTAAGAAAAAGATTTACAATAAAAAAAAATATTGATAAGTTTTGAGAAAGGCATATTTGTAAATAGAAACAGATTAAACAAAGGTAATTTTAAATTGCCAAATAGATTCACATTAAAAATTATGGAGCATCTATATTTCAAAAATGTAACTTGACATATTTATTTATGTGTGAAGGGAAACAAACTGATGAAAAAAGAAAAGAAAAAACAATAGAAATATATTGAATCAATGTATATCAAAATAATTTACATAATCTTCTATATATTAAGTTATAGGTGCTTACGTGTCAAACCTACAATTATTCTTCTTTAATTTTATTATCCTTTTTGCCAAACACTTTTAATTTCATATACTACTTATTCTTATTATTCAAAAACTAATTGCCAAATATATATATAAATATTAACTAAACTTACCAAAATTAAATATTTCGAATTTTCAAATTATATTAAATGCATTGTGTTTTTCAATTGGAAAATTAAATTTTCAATATATAAAAAAATTATTTTTTTGAAACCGCAAATATATATGCATAAACTTATGATTGATGTAAATGCTACTTTATTTGTATAATATAATTCTTCAAAATGTTTGAAATTTAATTTGTAAATTTATTTATAAACTAAAAGGTTGTGTTATTGCATAGTATTTATATAGCATCATTTTCAATTAAAAATATTTTAACACACACCTAAAAAATTTGGTTTTGACATTTGGGGATTAACCGAAAAAACTTTGGCTTTTTTCAATTGTTCTATATTTTTTAAAAAAGTTTAATCGTTCTACTTTTCTATAACAAACACCAACTTTAGGTATTAGAAATTTCAACCAAAATAAATTGTCTTGGAAAAAAAAGTTAACATAACATATATATACTTACCATTTTAAACATTTTAAGTAAAAACTTATCAATATATGCCTATATTTAATTATATATATAAATATTTATAAGAAATTATATATACTTTATATATATTTGTGTGTAAATATATATTATAATTTATAATGAAAATATTATTAAGTCATTGACCTATAGTCAGACCAACTCGACCCGAACACTTAGAAGAAATTGTCTGCTTCGATTTTCGAGTTGTGTTTAAAACATGTTATAAAACTAAACACTATAGCTAGCTTTGATTTTCGAGTTGTGTTTAAAACATATGATAAAACCAAACATAACCACTATGTACTTTTTAAACGTAATAAAAATTCTTATAAATAAAAAAAGTATATATTTTATTATATAATAAGACTATTCATAAAATTAAATAGCATAAGATTTACCTATGCATCGCACAGGTTTTTACCTAATATATTTTATAAATTAAATGATTAACCAAAATAGGTAAAGAAATTCTAAATCTTTAGCAACTCAATCTCTTTAAAAACGTAAATCTGATATTATGGAATTATTTAGAGAAAACTAATTTTTTAAAACATTTTCATAACTTACTTGAATGGGTATTTTTAGGAAATAGTATGACATCAAAAATTAGTTTCTTATAGAACGATTATATGTATTATATTAAGATGATTCTTAATATGTATACGAATCTAGCACAAGAATAATGACGAAAATATGTATACGTACCTATCACAAGAATAATAGTGAGAGTCAGAATGAAAAATGAAAGTTGAAAGGGCTTCTTCATACTCATGGTAGAATTGAATTGATGGTTTTTGAAAAGTTTGTTTTTAAAAAGAGGAAGAAAGCTAACTTATATATAGAAGTTAGATGCATTCCATATATAGTCAAATCTATCTTAAGCTAATTATTTCTTAAATTCCGATTCAAAAGGATCTTGATTTAGTCCGGTCTTCTAAAACTTTTTTCTCCGAAGTTTTTTTTAGACACATACTGTCCTAATTGGGCTACAAATCAGGGAGTGATTTTCTTATTAACATGTGGTTGAAAAAAATATCTCGATTTACTTAATTTGATTTTTTTCATTTAGTATTTTAAAACTTTAAGACTCGCTCAAATATTATATAAAATAAATAATATAAAGAAAAATGTGAAAATTCATTAGGAAAAAAAAAAAATATATATATATATATATATATATCATGTCCTAAATATAGTACGGTGTGTTTTGTTGAACCTACGTATCACCATTTTACCCAATTTTATGATATCTATAAATTTCAAATAATATTTTAGAATTACAATTTTTGATCCAGAAATTTTTTATAAGTTCTATAAAGTTTGAATGGATATTTGTACTTTATCACACTTTTTGAAAAAAAAACATGAATTACAGTAACACACTTTTTTGAATTTTAACACATTTTTCTTCTAGTGTTTTATATTTTTACCCTCTAAATATTCTCTAAATATACTCCTATCTAGTCTTTTGTTCTCTCAATTTGTCCGACGACAAACCAAAAAATCGAACATACCCCACCAAATCTTTGAAATTGGAACCAGTGGAGATAACGCATGCGGAAGAAAAGACGGAGAGTGAGACAATGGTTCTAATGGAGACGGTCATATCAGAGGAACTAAGATTGTTGCTTACTTCCAGGGCACAAATTGTTTTGAAAACGTCCTTGTTCATGTTATTTTCCGAAATTTGCATCTAATTCGTTCTTCTGGTGGTAATATTTGCTTAATTATTGCGAAACAAAGGACAACTAGGTAATTTCCACGTTATACGCGGGATAACATATCTATAGTATTTTGTAGAAAATTAATAAATTAAATAAATATTTCTAAATATTTCAATAGTATATTATTATATAAATAATTGAAATCTAAAGTTAAGGTTTTTATATATTTAAGTTACTAATTAATTATTTAGTTAAAACAATATCTTTTAAAATAAAAATTTAAAAATCAAATTTAGAAAACAATAAAACTAGCAATAATTTTATGGAATATTTACTTACTCGATTTTCCACAAATAAATAAAGCTAATTTAGATAAGATTATAATCATTGAAATAAAGATATTTTATATATGATTGATCTAATAGCATATTAAGTAGTTACTCTAGTAATTAATGTCCTATAAAATATATTCTCTGAGAATTATTCTGGTGACGATACGTCAGCATGACAGTGTTGTAATATTCCACATAAGCATAAGGTTATTTTGTTAAAATGATTCTCGATTAATATATAGGGGATACCTGAAGTTCTCATAGGTTTTAAATTGGATCTTTGATATGTTGGGATTGTTGGTGATAAACGTGACGAATTTTGTCTTTTATTTTCTTTTACCATTGAACTTGTAGTTAAGTTGATGTGATTCTACTGAAGAATCCACCTCCATCTCGACATATTCTTATATGAGAACGCTTACAAATGTTTATTTTTTTTGTATTGCACTATTATCATATTGGCACGTATGGTGATACGACTAGATTTCTATTCGATCAGGCATTTTTTATCAGCAGCAAAAATGAATACTTTTTTTTTTTTTTTCTGCAAGGAGTGAAATTTAAATGAAAATAACATATTGAATGATAGAGAAGAAATCTACTAGTTTGTACTATGTATAAGGCAAGAAGCGGAGATGTGAAGCCGACCACGAAGATGCACCCAACCATCAGTCGGAACAAGAATAACCTGACGAACCCGTTTATTAACCCGTCATTTCTAGACGGTATTGCCGGAGAAGCTAGTTTATCCTCCCCCCTCTGACTCAGATCGAGAACTCTCTCGGTTCCAAACCGAAGAATCCTCAAGCTTCCCCTTGAACGCGACGGAGAAGAAAGGCTCGGGAGTCTCTTCTCATCCGGCCGAATCCAGAACTCAAGCCCTTCAACGGCGAACGGATCTCCACTGGCAAGCTTCCTCGCCGCCGCCGCCACAAACACAGCTGCCGTTGTGTTCAAATTAGGGTAACCCCTTCTCCTTTTGGGCCTATATTATCCTTACATTAATCAGTCAGCCCATTTACAATTGTCGATTATGGACCTATTTTCAGAGTCACAATTACTAGTCAATCTCTACTTTATTAGACCAGCCCAAAATGCTCATCAACGATAACCCATTAGATTTTGACACGTATCATTGCTAATCTTAGATTGTGACAAATATCAAAGAGATAACTCATAAAAATTCGACAGGTGTCAATTTTCCGATAATGATAATTTTCTATATAAAAAAAGTAGAATATAGAATTAAAATAGATATTTTTCCGTTTTAATAAAAAAGATCACAATAATATAAAAGACAACTTAATGATAATTTTTTTTATAAAAATATATAATAGATAATTAATTAAGATTTTGTCAATTTAAGCAAAAATGTCAATAGCAGAGAAATTGTCAGTTAAAACAATAAAAAAAACCCGAGAAATGTAAACTAGATAATTTCCTTTTTTTTTATTTAGAGCTTTCAAGATTATGTTAATTTTCTAAATTAATATTTTAGTAGTTTGTTGATAAATATCATAGTATAGACTCTTAACAAATCATCTTTTCATTCATCTTTTAGTTTTTGTTATTCATTATATTAAATCAAAAAAATGAATTCAGAATTTTATCTTACCCTAAATCAATTAGACAAAAATCATGTTTATCATCGTACTGTAGTGCGCATGCTTCAAAAATGATAATAATCTACTCATGAGAATAGAGTTATTATTCTTGATGAAAAGGTAATAATTTGTATTAGCAATTATTATTATATTTTTATATGCTTTTGTATTAGTGTTTAATTTATTTTATTTCTGTAAAAAATATTATTTTAGAATATTAACTTATTTTTATTTTTATTTGGTCATTCACAGGAAAATACAATTCATAAGGTAGTAATTAGTTTTTGGCAAATATTATTATATTTTTATATGATTTTATATTAGTGTTTAATTTATTTTATTTTTGTAAGAAATATTATTTTAAAATATTA
The DNA here is from genome assembly GCA_015832515.1 of Boechera retrofracta. NCBI lineage: Eukaryota > Viridiplantae > Streptophyta > Magnoliopsida > Brassicales > Brassicaceae > Boechera > Boechera retrofracta. Next base: position 1,638,933 of record JACCIV010031292.1, read on the forward strand.
ACTTATTTTAATATTATTTATAAGAGTTTTTTTATTTAGAGCTCAAGATTATGTTAATTTTCTAAATTAATATTGTAGTAGTTTAGTGATAAATATCATAGTGCAGACTCTTAACAAATCATTTTTTATTCATTTTTTAGTTTTTGTTATTCATCATATTAAATCAGAAAAATAAATTTTCAGAAGTTCATCTTACCCTAAATCAATTAAACAAAAATCATGTTTATTGTACTGTAGTGCGTTTGCTTCGAAAATGGGAAGCATGAAATATCAAAGCAAATAATCTACTCATGAGAATAGAGTTATTATTGCTTGATGAAAAGGTAATAATTTGTTTTAGCAATTAATATTATATTTTTATATGCTTTTATATTAGTGTTTAATTTATTTTATTTATATAAGAAATATTATTTTAGAATATTAACTTATTTTTATTTTTATTTGGTCATTCACAGGAAAATACAATTCATAAGGTAGTAATTAGTTTTTAGCAAATATATTATATTTTTATATGATTTTATATTAGTGTTTAATTTATTTTATTTTTGTAAGAAATATTATTTTAAAATATTAACTTATTTTAATATTATTTATAAGAGTTTGTCTCATGAGTCTACATTGGAGGAGAAAAAAAGGTAAGTAAACCAATTAACAGTTTATATACTAATGATATCAACGCTCGCTGAATATTCTATTGCGGTGGGTGGTTGGTGTTGGAGGCGACAGGGGTAAACAAAAAAGAAGGTGAAGGAACCCTAATTAATGAGTGTATAATATTAGTATAAGATGATAAGAGATGGACGAGAGTGAAAATTGAATAAAGATTTCAAGAGTTTAATTAAGATTTCATATATAATACTAATGTATAATATTGGTATAATTATACGAAACCATAATTGGCTATAAAGAAGGAAAATCAACGAAGCTTAACATGCAAGTATCAGAGAGAGAGATAGAGATGAAGAAGAAAATGGCGATGAAGAAATTGTTGGACCAATCTTTTTTTTTTTTTACGTGTAGGTTTATTTTACTCAAATAAACAATTAACTTAAGAATTCATATGGTTAATGGGCTATAATTAAAATAGTTGATAGTGTTGTTTTTGGGGAAGGGTCAAGAACCCAACAAATTGGAAAAAAATATAGTAAATATGTTAAAATTTGATAAACACAATTTATCTATTTTAAATGTTATAATCTTATATTTAGTCAACAAATCAATATATTATATATATTAATTAATAAAAATAACTCGTGCATCGCACATATCCAATATCTAGTTTATTAGAAATCAAATTAAAAGAACCATGGAATAAGTTAATCTTTGAACTTGATCTTTTAACACTAAGTCATGAGTCTGTTTCTTCCTCCCATAAAGAGAGAACACCTACTTCCTTAGGGGAGAGAATCCTATCAGTTCTAATGACAGACGGGTCAAAAGAACATGATACACCGACGAACTCAATGACCAATTGTTTAAAGTTCCAAAATCGGCCCGATTCGCACTTTATAAAAGATATCAGACATCGCACTGCCTGCACGTAACAAGAATCTACATGTCGCTGATTTCGTCGCCTTGAAAATGTGCTCTATCTACTCTAGTCTATTTGCGATTTTTACCTTTGTTGAGGGTTTAGTGGTACTTTTTTTCAAGAGAGTTTTAGCTCACAATGCTTTGTTAAATTCTGAAATTTGTTCTGTTTATGAGCTTGTAAAAACAGTTTAATTAATGAATGGAATCACTCCTTTAAAAAAAGGAAGAATGATGCAGGTAGTTGAGGTTTGGCGTGAGGAACGTTTGACGATAAGTATTCAAAAATGAACAAAGATTCCTTTATAGTTGTCGCATGGTCAAGTCTAAGTAGACAAATTATTATGAAAACAAACTATTAATAACTACTTATTCACAAATTATCATGTATTTTTTTTTTTTGCTCTTCTCGATGTAGAAAACTTTATGGTGTTTGTATTTGAAAGATCGATCAAATTGTAAAATAGTACTTTTACTTCTGAATTAAGTACCATCACTAAAAAACTTATGCATAGACACGTTTAAGTGGACAACTTATCATGGATATTTCCATCGATTTCGTATTGACAATTACATTTTGAATATTTAAGAATGACTTGAAGCTATAAATATGGGTGTGTCCATTTACAAGAAACCATATGTTCAAAGGAAAATGGAAGGCGTGCGTGAATTTGGTGACCATCCACAACTGACCCTGACATTTCTTCTTCTTCACCATACTCATCATCAAGCTCACAGTGTCTTTTGTTTTCATATATTTTTTGACCAAAAACAATTGAAATAACAAAGTCATTTCTTTTGTGCGTTTTTACTGCGTCTTAAATATAATATGAATTTTGTGGAATATTTCGAGTACTACTTAAGAATATTTATATTAGAAGTATTTAAGAATAAACTATATTGACTCGGCGTAGTATATATATATAGACCAGCTCAAACAATTCGTATACAATGCACATGAACTAACAAGAACTAGACATAAATTCTAAGGAAAATTAAACAACAATATGAGCATTCAATTTGGTAGGAGAAATTTGGTTAGGTAATTGCGATCAAGGAAGTAATTAAGTAGACCATAAGTGGGAAGTCTGTCTCTATCACTGCGTGATCAAAGTGAATGTTTGACCGTGGTTAAATATTCATATTTCCGACTTGCTGATTCATTTGGTTGGGTTAAAATGGTTGTTCGTTAAACTTATTAGTCATAATCATTGATTATTCATTAATTATTTCTACACGACTTGGTTCATTTAGGTTCATATGAGGCTAAAAGAAGTCACAAATTGGTGAGTGGCTTGAGATTGATGGAATCTACTAAGGCTTAACCGATTCCTCGAGTGATCCCAGGCATTGGATATTCTAATCAGACCATGTGACTTAACATTGACATTATTAGATTAATTGCATAAATTAAGCACCATTTGATTTAGAGGGATGATATCCCATTATATATGTTTTATAGAAATATACAAGATAATCGTCGTTTATATTTTAACAAGTTGGTAAATATAAAGATAATTTGGAGATGATCGAATAATCAGGTTTTGAAGAATATTTTGTATTGCTCTTAACATTCAAGGAAAAGGCTTTTATATAGCCAAAATATAATCTTATAGTTCCTATACTATAGGAGCATAAGTTTATCTAAACATAACAATAGTATAGCTAAGATCTATCTAAACTTATTTCATCATCCTCCCTTAAGCTGGAGCATGGAGATTAATGATGCCCAGCTTGCCATTATTAGCTTCAAGTTCCTTGCTTCCAAGTGCTTTTGTCAGAATATCCGCCAATTGAGATGTCGTTGGCACGAAAGCCGTTTGTATGTTGCCAGTTATAATCTCATCTCGAATAAAATGACAATCCAATCCATCATGCTTCATACGCTCTTGGAAAACGGGATTAGCTGCGAGTGCTATAGCTGATTTGCTGTCGGAATAAATCATCATTGGCTCCTTATGTGAATAATGAAAATCGCCTAGCAAACTCTTTAGCCCAATCAACTCTTGTGTTAAGAAAGCCATCGAGCGATATTCAACCTCTGCGGAGGAGCGACTTACTTTTGGTTGTTATTTTATCTTCCATGATATCGGAGAGTCACCAAGAAATACCACATAACCAGTTAAAGATCGCCAAGTCATAGGACAAGAGCTCCAATCTGAGTCACACCATCCATTCAACTTGCAATCTTTGTTCGAGCCCAACATTATTCTTTGGCCGTGGGTGTTCTTCAGATAACAAACCACTTTGAGAGCAGCCTCCCAATGATCATCTCGTGGTTGTTGCATGTATTGTGCCAACGTATGGACCGCGTAAGACAAATCTAGACGTGTGTTAGCAAGATATATTAATTTGCCGATCAACTGTCTATAAGAAGTAGAGTATGTCAAGATAAGTGACTCCGACAATGATAGTTTATCATGTTGAGTTAGAGGCATTGGTGTCGGTTTAGAGCCAAGGAGACCGCATTCCATGATGATGTCGAGAGTATACTTCCTTTGACACAAATAGAAACTATCTGCATTTCGCGCCACCTTTATCCCTAAAACATATTTAAGGAGCCCAAGATCCTTCATATGAAAAGTAGAAGCCAAGTAAGTCTTGAATTTTGAGTACAGCTTCCTCAGAAATTCCTGTAATTATCAAGTCATCAACCTATACTAAAATACGTAAAACGATATTGGCTAATTCAAATATGAACAAGGAATAATGTGCATTAGACTGACAAAAACCATAGGCCAATAGTGCGTTGGAAAGTTTCTCGAACCAACAACGAGGATCCTACTTTAACCCATACAAGGACTTGTTGAGTTTACATAATTTGTTGTCGTTGGATGCTTGAAAACTAGGAGGGGCTTTCATGTATACTTCTTCTCGAAGATCACCATGTAAGAAGGCATTATGAACATCCATTTGATATACGGGCCAACCATAACTACCTACAAATTTGAGAAAGACTTGAAGAGTATCCATTTTAGCTACGGGAGCAAAAGTCTTGCCAAAATCTTCACTTGCTTTTTGTTTGTTGCCAATTGCCACCAAATGAGCCTTATGTCTCTCTAAACTCCCATCAGATTTATATTTCAACTTAAAAACCCATTTGCATCCAGTTGCATTATTCCCAAAGGTAAATCAATAACCATCCATGTCTTATTATTTTCTGCTTGGTTGTAGCAACTTGGTTCATAAACCAAAGAGATAGCTGCTTGAAACACAAGATGTTTCTCTGAAAACCTATGAGAGGAGACAAAGCTGTTGATATAATAAAGACACGAATTTGTTCCTTCCGTTGCAGGTAAGACGTTAGGAACCACTCCAATAGGTTTCGTGACAAAACCTTGAAGCTTTGTCGATGGTCGATTCTCATGAGTGTTGTGGCGTAACACCGGTTGTTGGGTGGTTACGTGAGGAGCTGAGGAATCAGTGGACAAATAAGGAGAAGATGTAACAAGTATGTTATCAGCTTCCAAGACGGAGTGAAACAGTTTCGAGGATGATGGAGATTAATGAGGTTACAATTCAAAACCAACTGGCAATAAGTGGATTGACCTATGTTTCTTATATGCTGCTCAAGATCTCTTCCATCTTTCCGATGTGGGATGTTCTTCACACTCCCCCTCGAGTTAATGGCCCATCTAGCCATTAATCTCGACAAATCTCAATCTAGATTTATTTCGGATGAAATCGTCCGAATCAAATCTGGGTTGGTCCGATTTCGGGTTAGATAGATTGGATCACTTTTGAGTCCAATCAATTTCGGTTCAATAGGACAATGTGAATTCAGGGCTCTAATACCAAGATAATTTGGAGATGATCGAATGATCATGTTTTGAAGAATGTTTTTGTATTGCTCTTAACATCCGAGGGAAAGACCTTATATAGCCAAAATACAATCTCATAGTTCCTATATTCTAGGAGCATAAATTTATCTAAACATAACAATAGTATAACTAAGATCTATCTAAACTTATCTCATCATATAATTGCTTAAGAATATAAATATAAGCACTAACTCGATAAACTCATCTGGCACAATACAAAACACGATGAATATCGTTAAGTCAAAATGTTGGTTCTATATTCGTGTGCCATCTATTAGGACCAACAAAGCAATCCACCTCAGGAAATCCACAATTAAGGGAGCAGATTTGAAAATCTCAAACAGTTTCTTTGGCGGATATCTGGAGCTTTTAGACATCTACTCAACTCAACCGAAAGGGCATTCCAAGAAATCATATATGCCAAAGATGTCATCAAGAAGCGCAGACGATCAATCACATTTTTTTACTTGTGATCATGACCAAGCGAAATAGAGAGACATAACCTAGAACTATTCAATCTTCGACATGGGATTGTACAAAATATAACAATGGATAAAGTTATTAGTGATATCCCAATTCTGAGCATCTCGATACACACAATGATTGCTTTCAATAAGGTGGGGAGAAAAACCAATCAAGTCGTAGACACCCCTTGCAAAATAAGGAAGAACACAACAATTCTTTTCTAAACTATATATCACTTTCCTCCACAAAACATAAACTCCCCTCTGTTCACAGACTTTATTAACATTCTGATAATACAATCCATTGGTTACCATCCTAAATGCAAAAACATTTGTCTGACCCACTTATGTTTTGCAGATGATCTAATGGTCTTTATTGATGGAAGGAAGAGATCTATTGATGAGATTATCAATATTTTTGATACTTTTGCGCAAAGGTCGGGATTAAAGATAAGCAAGAAAAAATCAACAACGTATTTGGCAGGACCGTTGGACTAGGCTTGTGAAGAATTTGGCTCGGCGTCTCCCTTCACGCAAGGCTAAATTTTGGTACGGTATCTAGGATTACAGTTATTAACCAAGCGTTTAAAAACTGCGGACTACGTGCCTCTTATAGAAAATATCCGAAAAAAGATTAGTTCATGGACATCTTGCTCTCTTTCCTATGCAGGCCGCCTAGAACTGATTAACTCGGTAATCGTCAGCTTATCAAATTTTTGATGTCAATATTTCGTTTGCCTAATGGTTGATTACGAGAGATTGAGAAACTATGCTCTGCTTTTTTATGGTCCGGACCCAAATCGAACACAAGAAAAGCAAAGATTAGTTGGGAAGAAATGTGCAGACCGAAGCAAGAATGAGGTCTAGGTATAAAAAAAAATTGTCGAGTCGAACAAGATAAGCTGTTTGAAGTTGATTTGGTGCATTTTGTTTCGGCACATCGATCACTTTGGGTGAATTGGATCAGACGGTACCTCATACAAAAGGGATTCTTTTGGTCAATCAAAGCAAACACAAGTCTTAGCTCTTAGATGTGGAGAAAGATATTAAAATATAGCGACTTGGCAAAAAATTTCCATAAAGTAGAGGTATGATTCATTGTCAAAGCTTGGTTGTTTGATGGATATTACATGATCACGAGGGATTATTGATCAGGGTATTTCGGAGAATGCGACGATGAATTGGGTTCAAAATAATCGAAGAGGTCCAAATCATCAAACGAATTTTCTTAATACAATTGAAGCCAAGTTATCTACTCTGCATCGGAAAAGAATACCACACAAAGCTGCTACTCATCTATGGAAGGCAGTTGCGGATCAATTCAAACCCAGGTTTGTAACGAAGAATACTTGAAATTTGATTAGATACAAAGTCCGAGAAAAAGCTGGTCTAATTGTATATGGTTTTCCTATGCAACACCAAAATATGCTTTTCTATCTTGGGTCGCAATTCATAACAGATTGGCAACTTGAGATCGAATAAAGAATTGGGATTCAGGACAATGATATGCTCAAATTAATACCTGATAATGATACTAAACAGTTGCTGCAGTAAAGTTAGGGGTCGAACACAAGAACTCAAGAAAACTCACACAGTAGATAAAAGATGTAGATTGTGCTAAGCTAACAGTGAATGACGAGAAAACAAATGATCAATAACTTGAATTCAGCTAAATATACTCCCCTTTGATCCGAGTCCCTTTAAGAGTCCTTTAGTTACTAACTATTGTTAATTAGTTAATTCCAAGTTAAGTTAATTCGCGGCAAGAACTTGAGTTTGTGCTTTCATATCAATTGGTTGACAGCAACCGAAAACTAACTAAGTCTAAAGTCTAAAATTCCAAATCTCTTTGCATATCCTACACAGTAAACCAGCAATCAATTCAAGTTTGATATGTTCACAATTCGGTTAAACCAAATCTCTTTGCAGATAATCCAATTGCTCACCCTAGGTTTTATCAAATTACTCAATTGCACTGTCGTACCTAATCGATTAATCTAGGTTCTATGTTCTAAGTGATCAGGTTAGAAATTGCTTTGAGAACAACCTATGGTGAAGAACTATTCAGATTTTGAACCCTAACAAATCAATTATCATAAATCAGAGAAATCCATATGAGAAATCCCTAAACCTAAAATGAGACTACTCAGACATGATTGATGAGAAACAAAGCATAACTGAATAAATCATGAAATTAAACAAAAGAATAAAAACAAGGGTTCGGGATCTTCTCTATGATGAACAGAGTCTTGGATCCGTCTCCCTCACAAAAGCTCTCCAAATCTCAATGGTGGCTCAAGAATAATAGTCAAAAGTAAAGTCTGCCTCCCCCTTTAACCTAATGACTAAAAGTTTGCTTAAATAGGTCTAAAACACGAGCTGGGTCTCTTTTGTAAATAAAGGGGATGATTGGGCTTCTTATGGGCTTCCTTGAAAATCTCTTCTGCGCGTTGATTACGTCGGTATCGATCGATACCATGATGGTGTCGATCGATGCTAAAGCTTCAAAACGGGTACTTTCTTCGGTTTGCTCCAAAAAGGCTCCAAATGTCTCCAAAATCTCCAATTTCGTCCCAAACGTGCTAAAACCTGAAAAGACTCTAAAATGATAGAAAAAGCACTAGAAAGACTCGATAAAACGACTTATATCATGGCTAAAAACGGGTAAAATCCATGATATATCAACTCCCCCAGACTTAGCCTTTTGCTTGCCCTCAAGCAAAACAGAAAACTAAGTTAGAGAAAGAGGTTTGAAAAACCTTAGAGACCTGACTTGTTACCGAAATCGCTGTAATGATCCTTTTCCCAAGCGCCCACTGCTGCCTGATCAGCTCCAGATCTAACCACCATGTACTTCTCCGTAGGAATCCCAACTTCCCAAGACTTCACTTATTATCTCACACCAATATTCATCCAAGCTCTCATCGCCAGTTTCATCGCTGCAATCAGTGTTCAAGAACCTTCTAGATTCTTGCCCATACAATATCATAGCTAAGGAACCATTTATTCAACAACATTTATTGCTCTCCGGTATTCTTTATCTCCCCCAGACTTATTTCATAATCAGTTCTAATTGGATTTCAACAGCGCAGGTTTATCTGAACAGCAAATACAAATCAAGGTCCGAAACGCGAGTATTGATAGTGTTTGCTACCGAATCCCCGGTTCTTACCCTCTCAATGTATCAAAAGTCTTAGGTGAATAATGGGGTCATAGGAAATTTTCCTACCCCTCACTTCAGGCCTTTGTGTGATCATTCCTTATCCAAGTAGAATAATGGGGTCATAGGAAATTTTCCTACCCCTCTACTCGGCGGAAATCATTTCATCTTTTATAATGATTTTACCTGTTTTAACGCAAATATGTATCCAACAATTTTCACGGGAGAGATATACCACAATTTTCAAGCATGATGGGTTCCTTAGCCAGATATGAATGATGAATCAAGCTCTAAGAACACTAACCGCGTAGATGAAGTGCAAAATTTGGCTAAAGCTTGTGAAGAACCTTGCTGGAGACATGAGTGATTTCTAGCTGGCTGGTTATCCCTTGGATTTTTCATTAGTCGAACTGAAACTAATCCTGTAACAGTGGTCACTCAAAAGCAAAATCAGAACAACAAATTCAAGCAAAAGACAGATCTTCAAGTGGTTTTGACTCAATAAAAACATATAATAAATAAGAAAACAAAAAGTCAATGTCAGTGACTACCTCCCCCAGACTTAAGCAACACTGTCCCCAGTGTTTATCAAGCCCAGAGAAGGTGAAAGAAATCAAAGGACAAAACGAAATAGGTCAAGAACAAGAGGTGTTACCATAGAGCGGTGGTGTCGATCGATACCAAGGTGGTGTCGATCGATACGGAACAAAAACGACCATCCTTCTTCCGACCTGATTCGCAAGACACAACAAAACACAAAAACAAAAACTCATATTTATAGACTTACCAGTGGGTTGCCTCCCACTAAGCGCTTGTTTAATGTCACGAGCTTGACTTTGGCTAAGATATCAGTCAGGACAAGGTGGAGAACTCACTCCGAAATAAGCTCCACAACCAGACATCTCCAGCTTCAAAGTTGTGCTCATCATATCCTCTTCTTTCTCTTTCATCTCCGTAGGAATGAGAATTCTAACCTTAGAGAAAGGTTTCGAGGTTCCCTTGCATTTCACCTTATATTCGATCGAATCTCCATCACACTTCTGAGGAATCAAAGTGAAATTAGCAGCACCGTTGATCTTCTTGCTCGTCGCCTTCCTCTTTGTTGCCTTGGTCTTCTCCACAACTTTCTTGGGGTGTTGGGGGGGTTCATTTGAAACAACTGCGACTTTTGGTTCATCATAAGACTCATCGAGCAGATCGATCATCAGAGTCTCGCCCGAGGCAATGGTGATGCACGAGACATGTCTGGGTGCTCCTCCAGAAGGAATGGCATCGTAGAAGACGTCTCCGTCAATGCAAGAGAAAGAGATTCTCTTATTAGGCGTGTCCATGATCGCGCCAACAGTAGCCATAAATGGTCTTCCCAAAATCAAGGGCACCTTGGATCCTTGGCTCATCTCCACAACCTGAAAATCAGTAGGAATCAGACAATCTCCTATTTTAACAGGTAAATCAAGAATTGTAGCGTAAGGGAGTGAGCTAGAAGAATCCGCGTATGTGAGAAGCGTGTTAGGAGATCTCATATCAGCTTTCAATCTCTCTGCAATCGCCCTCGACATGACGTTGACACTAGACCCTGAGTCAATGAGAGACTCCTTGAAGTTTACTCTAGAGATGGAGCATGGAACTGAGAATTTCCCTAGGTCTTCCCTCTTTGTCAACTGTCTCAGCGGTGGTGGTGTATCAGCAACGGGAGGTCCTGCAACCACTTTTTTTGATAAAAACTTGCTTCTAACAGCCGCCCACTCCTCTCATGTCAGCTTGGGAAGAACAGGGTAAGGTAGCTTTGGTTTGTATACCCGTTCCTCAACCATCTCTGTCCTTTTCTCAGTTATTGATTCAGCCTGCGAAGGGTATCGACCGATACCAGATGAGTGTCGTTCGATACTGGAGTTTTGTATCGTCTCTGCAGGTTGGTGTCGATCGACACAGGTATGGGTGTCGGTCGATACGCGTGGAATGTCAGAATTCTTATCTTCATCTTCAGCAACCTTCGAATCTACAGCAGGTCTCGGGAAGTATCGATCGATACTAGGCAGGTATCGGTCGATACTAGTATCACTGGATACGAACACAGTCATCGCAGGCTCAAAATCCTCTTCTCTAGCGCTCTAGGTGATTGCATTGACATGTCCATGCTGTGGTTGAACTATCTTTCCCTTGACAGCTGCTGATGTCTGAGCTATTTGATTTTCCAGCATCTTCTGATGGATTTCAAGAGCGTCGATTCTCCCATTCAGATCAGTGTATAAATTATCCAGCTTTCTATTGAAATCCCCAGTCATCTTTTCTTGTCCCTGCAGAATTTGTTCCAAGAGGATCTTCGTCTTACTCTCTGTAGACCTCGGAGAATGCGGTTGGTACGCAGAATTACCGTATTGGCGAGTAAAATCACCGCTTTGAAGTGGTTTTTGGGCGAAATCACCAAAACCAGATTGGTTACCTCCAGACTTGTAACCACCTTGCTGATTGTTGTTGAAGCTTCGGTTGTTGTTGTAACCAAATCGCTGACCCTGAAAACCAGAACCACCAATGTAGTTAACATCCTCTGCCTCATCTTCAATGTTCTCAACTTCCTCAGCAAAATGTACAGCCTTCTTTGTCTTCCCCACTAGCAGGTTGTGCATTGTGTCTAGCTTCGCCTGAACCTCAGCAATCTGCGAACTGTCAGCAACACTAGCGAGCCTCTTCCGCTCGAAATCAGCATTCTTGGTGCTATTGCTAGACGCCAAGTTCTCAATCAGCTTCACAGCATCGGTTGGAATCCTAGTGTTGAAGTTCCCGTTGCTTGCAGAATCCAGTGCCATCTGATACCGCCAATCAATCCCTCTGTAAAAGATCCCGAGCAGCTGAACTTGACTGAAACCGTGATGCGGACAGTCTCTCTGGTAGGATCTGAATCGCACCCAAGCAGCCTTGAGTGCTTCTGTTGGACCCTGAGAAAATTGAGAGATCTTGTTCCTGAGCTCCTCCGATCTCGCATCGTCATAGAAATTGTTCAGGAATGCGTTCTTGGTCTCGTTCCAAGTAGCGAGAGATCCGGGAGGTAACTGCTTCAGCCAGTAAGCTGCTTCTCCACCAAGAGAGTATGGAAAGAGCTTACAAAAGAGGTATTCATGTGGTACTCCATTGTACTTCATACTGGTGACCAAGTCCTCGAATTTCTCGATGTGATCCATAGGGTGCTCATGAGAGAGACCGGTGAAGGGGTGCTGTCCAACAAGAGCGAAGTAAGCAGGCTTCAGCTCAAAGTCATTCCTCTGGAAAGTCGGAATACGGATCGCTGCACGATTTGCATAGAATTGATCCGGTCGGTTGTACTCGCCAAGCGTCCGTTCAGCCTCGGCGTGAGGTTGCTGAGGTTGACGTCCAGCCTCGGCAGGAAGTTGGCGTCCACCTTCCTCATCATGCACCAAACCATGTGGAAGATCCATCTCAACTGTAGTCCTCTTCGTTGTCCGATTTGTGCGTTCAAGCTCTGCTAGCTCTGTGAGGGAGAGATTGATCAGTGGTGTGTCCTTCTTTCTCCTGGTAGCACGCTGATGCATACACCTGAAAATCAAAAGACGAGAAAATAAGTAACCAAAATTCAAAAACAGACGTTCAGTGTCGATCGATACCAATGGAGTATCGATCGATACTGACGACGAACTTAGCCAAAATCGACAACTAAAATTCTAATGGTGAATTTTTAGAGTCCCCGGCAACGGCGCCAAATTTGATATGCTCAAATTAATACCCTATGATGATACTAAAGCAGTTGCTGCAGTAAAGTTAGGGGTCGAACACAAGAACTCAAGAAAACTCACACAGTAGATAAAAGATGCAGATTGTGCTAAGCTAACAGTGAATGACGAGAAAACAAATGATCAAATTGAACTTAAGTCGATTTATATGAGGGGAAACTAGGCTCAGGGAAATTCTCAGGAAATCAATGATTGATAACAATTAATCAATTAAGGTTCAATTCAATTAAGCGCCGTTCTTGAACTCAAACACGAAAGTATAGTTAACCAACTGTCGTTGCGAAAACTAACTAAGTCTAAAGTCTAAAATTCCAAATCTCTTTGCAAATCCTACACAGTAAACCAGCAATCAATTCAAGTTTGATATGTTCACAATTCGATTAAACCAAATCTCTTTGCAGATAATCCAATTGCTCACCCTAGGTTTTATCAAATTACTCAATTGCACTGTCGTGCCTAATCGATTAATCTAGGTTCTATGTTCTAAGTGATCAGGTTAGAAATAGCTTTGAGAACAACCTATGGTGAAGAACTATTCAGATTTTGAACCCTAACAAATCAATTATCATAAATCAGAGAAATCCATATGAGAAATCCCTAAACCTAAAATGAGACTACTCAGACATGATTGATGAGAAACAAAGCATAACTGAATAAATCATGAAATTAAACAAAAGAATAAAAACAAGGGTTCGGGATCTTCTCTATGATGAACAGAGTCTTGGATCCGTCTCCCTCACAAAAGCTCTCCAAATCTCAATGGTGGCTCAAGAATAATAGTCAAAAGTAAAGTCTGCCTACCTAACCTAATGACTAAAAGTTTGCTTAAATAGGTCTAAATTACGAGATGGGTCTCCTTGTAAATAAGGGGGATGATTGGGCTTCTTATGGGCTTTCTTGAAAATCTCTTTTGCGCGTTGATTACGTCGGTATCGATCGATACCATGATGGTGTCGATCGATGCTAAAGCTTCAAAACGGGTACTTTCTTCGGTTTGCTCCAAAAAAGCTCCAAATGTCTCCAAAATCTCCAATTTCGTCCCAAACGTGCTAAACCCTGAAAAGACTCTAAAATGATAGAAAAAGCACTAGAAAGACTCGATAAAACGACTTATATCATGGCTAAAAACGGGTAAAATCCATGATATATCAGACAACGTACGACTTGTATCTTTTGTGACGAGACAGAGGAGACAAGAGTTTTTTTTTCTCTTGCAGGTTTTTCATCGGGAATCTGGTTTACGCTCACAAAAAAGCTTTTAGATGCTGATTTCTCCACGATTTGGACTGATTTGGTGGTGCTCCTATCGCGCTCAACCTAAGGGTCTGATCGGGTTTCTACCTTCTTTCTCTGTTACACATATCAGACGGTTATCTACCACATATGGCGCGAAAGAAACAATCGCAAATATGGACATCCGCACACATCTCAAGCTCTTCTCACAAAAATCATCAACAAATATATTTTCACTACAGGAGTTAGGTGATACAAAATATGAACTGGACTCAAAGTTTGGTTCTTCACAAGATTAAATCAAAACACATGATCAGCTTCTCTTCTCTTCAAAATTTTAACGTTCTATTTTCAAAGACAGATAGCATCTGCTTGTAAAAAAAGATATTTTTTGGAATATAATTTAACATTTATTCAAAATATATATATATAAAATATGAAGTGAAGATCCAGTTAGTCGATTAGAGTTATGGGCTGAGCTGATAATATTTGGGCCCAAACAAAGCCTCTGATCGAATCAGAAACAACGAAAGGGGAAAAATAATAATGAAATTGTTAAAACGTATATTTCCCGTCCTGCTCGGGATTGTTTTTTTTTTTGCAGTCATCGCACTAACTCTCAAAGAAGAAGAAAGATCTGAGAGGTCGAATGATCCAAGAGAAGAAGAACAATCTCTCTTAGATCGTTTGACCTGATCCGAACGAAAAAGAAGAAGAAGATGGGAATCCTATTCACGCGGATGTTCTCTTCCGTGTTTGGTAACAAAGAAGCTCGTATCCTCGTCCTCGGTCTCGACAATGCTGGAAAAACCACAATCCTCTGTAAAATCACTACCTCAATCTTTCGAAATTTGTATTTCTATAGACTCATTTAGTGACTATGGTTTTTGATTCGATCGTTTTTTTTGAGTTGCGTTGATTTTGATTCTATGTGATTCCAGATCGGCTTCAGATGGGGGAAGTGGTCTCAACGATTCCGAGTATGTATCTATCTCTCTAGATGTTGTTTAAATTATGGATCTAGTTGATGTGATTTCGGATTTTGATATTGTTGTTTTGTGGTTTTGATCTGATCTTGCAGCTATTGGATTTAACGTTGAGACTGTTCAGTACAATAATATCAAGTTTCAGGTCTGGGATTTAGGTACGTTTCTTAAGAATGTGTTTGAATCCGTAAATTGCCTTGATGCGTTAAACTTCGAATTTGAGGTACTAGGAAGGATTTTAGTATATATGGAAGGGAAGTTCGGAATCCAAACTTTATAAGCATTAGATCAAACCATTTTCTGATGGACTCAGTTTGAGATTCTCTGAGTTCCTTAGTATTCTTTCTAAGTTGACTAGCTCCATGTTAAGCAGATCTTCAGTGATACATTT
This sequence comes from Boechera retrofracta, assembly GCA_015832515.1. Classification (NCBI taxonomy): domain Eukaryota; kingdom Viridiplantae; phylum Streptophyta; class Magnoliopsida; order Brassicales; family Brassicaceae; genus Boechera; species Boechera retrofracta. The sequence continues at coordinate 1,654,264 of JACCIV010031292.1, forward strand.
GATTAATTGGAATGTTTTTCTTTGAGTGAATTACCCGAACCCATGATCAGGAATTTCCTTGATTTGGAGTCCTTAGATTATATGTCCTTCATAATGATAAGTAGTTTTGGTATATGTGGGTATATTGGATTTTTCCAACCTTTTCCGGTTGGTCTTGATGATACGAATGAAATTCTTTATATTCGAATATGGATGATAAAGAGTTTTGTATTATCACATGTTCTTGTTATGTAGTTTGTTGATTGTTTTGCATAAAATGTATGTATTGTATGTCTATATGTCTTGTTGTTAGTAGATACTTACATGAGATTTCTTTTGCGTTTCACATTTTAATAAATAAAAATTGGTTCGGCGACACAGTACATTAACTAGAACTTTCCTGTGACAGGTGGACAAACGAGCATCAGGTAGCTTAATTACCTCGTTTCTCATTTCTTGAAATGATAAATTTATTGCATGTACTGTGAAGGAATGAAGACCTTAAATGGCTCCATCAAGATTATACTGTATTTTGTTATTGTGACAGGCCATACTGGCGATGCTATTTCCCAAATACACAAGCAGTGATCTATGTTGTCGACTCGAGCGATACAGATAGAATCGGGGTGGCGAAAGAGGAGTTTCATGCAATTTTGGAGGTAAATTACTGCTGAGGCTTCCTCTTCATACACTGCTGTATTATTTTCCTGGTAGACTTCTTGCATCCAAGATTAATCTAGGAAATTCGTTTTCTGGCGACGTATATTACTAATAAAGAAATACAATATTTGCTCAATTTCGTGTAACTGTTATAGATGCTTGTAAGTTTTTCTATTAAATTATTCTTACATTGTCAAACTGCCTTCTAATAGGTGACACTAAAATTGAAATATCTAGGTTAGTGCTGGGTGAAAAGGAACAAGTGATCATGTCGCTCCATAGATCTTATGATATAACCTTAAACTGTTTCATTATGCAACAGAGCTTACAACAAAGTGTACCTCTGCCACTGTCAGCATTTAACTATGACTCTCTTGTCTACTGTATTTTATAGGAAGAGGAATTGAAAGGTGCGGTGGTTCTGATATTTGCAAACAAGCAGGTTAGTAGTATCTAAATGTTAGCTCTTCTGATAATTTTGACTGTTTGCATTGGTTTTCTGTAGGGAAAAAAAAAACATTTTTGTTTTGCATGCGTTATAAACATTTCTGCTGATAAAATCTATAATAATCTGGTCTGAGTTTCCTTAAATCGACTAAACAGGATCTTCCTGGTGCACTCGATGATGCGGCTGTTACAGAAGCTTTGGAGTTACATAAGATAAAGAGTCGTCAATGGGCAATCTTCAAAACTTGTGCTGTGAAAGGCGAGGGACTTTTCGAGGGATTAGACTGGTAAGCACATTCTGAAACCTAACCATATCTTGGTCCTATTCCTGAAACCGAACCCATTTCTTTGTGCGTTTGTTCTCAAATATTATATCCTCTCCGTCTTGATCTTCAGGTTGAGTAATACGTTGAAGTCAGGCAGTGGCTAAAATCATCTCCATACACCAATTGGTCATCCCTCAATTGTGTATCTTCGATCATTTATACTTTTTGGTTTGTTTAGTATGGTTTATCTTAGTTCTTCATCTTATGAGTTAATATCAATGACACGTTCACATAATATTGTCTCTTTTTTTGTTGTTTTGTTTCCTTCTGAAAGAAAAACTCGACGCGGATTTTTAATTGAGACCCACAAGGGATATATCACCTTTTAACATGAAATTGAACTAATTCCAGACGAAACACTGATAAGGGTCCAAGTGGTGTTTTGTCGACTTGGATCAATAAGCTCAAACGTTTGAGGTTTAAAAGTCCGAAGTTATGTTATTTGTCTTCTCCTACGGCTTTGCATATTTGCTTATGTTTGTATGAAATTCCGAATTAAGGACTATGCATATATTTGTGTCGAACTCCGGTAGAATGTAAGCACTGGACTATAAGTGTTTTAATTTAATCTTTAACAATTAACACCGACAGTCCTTGCTTTAGAAATCGATTTGGACTCTGGTCACATGCTTGATTTATCTCAGTGAGCCACTTGATTTATCAATCAGTTTACATATTCTCTCCCTCATATCATTCATAAAAAATAAAACCTTTGAAATTCTCATAAAATGTTCAATTAATGTAAGTATTTTAAAACACTTTAGAAGTTAACAGAGAAACTGGGTCTAGTAGTGTCCTTGTTTTTGTGCTAGGGAGGTTTTAGGTTTGAGTCTTTTCGGCAGGATAATATTTTTCCTAGTCCATCGATGGTGGTCGGGTGGCAGTGAAAACAACTTAGGTCTCATAGCATAGACTCGCAGAGACTTAGAACGATTCCTACTCAGAAATTTGGAATACTACTTTTGTGTTGTCGGCTTTGGATTTGTTTAGATGATGCAGAATTCCCACAAATATAGTGATGACAATATCGGTTTTTCAGACCCAAATGTTTAACATGGTACGCATGCATCCAACGCTGCGGCGGATCCAGGACAAAATTTAATCTGAGACACATTATACAAAAAAATTTAATATTAGATAAATGTTTGCACTATCGGTTAGTTTTTTATATGCACTATTATAAAAAATTGACTCAAATAATTAACACATGGGACTGATTTACAATAGAGAGGAGATGATGAAAATGAGGTTTTTAATTTTGGTTTCAGTTTGAGGATTTTAGTTTAATATTTTAGGTTCTGATTAATGCTTTTAATATTTTTTGCCAGTTTAGTTTTTTATGTGAGTTTTTTATTTTATAAATTTTTGGGTTGGGGCATTTTTTTGTTTTTAATGTTTTCGGCCTGTGCACTTTTTTACTACTAGATTCATTTAGAAATTAAATATATATATATATATATATATGTAATAGAGTTGGGGCCGTGCCATATCTATTGATGCTCTACGTCTGCCCTCGGCAGCAGTTGCATAATGTTTCTTCAATGCATCAACAATGGTGATAATGCTTGGATTCTCAGGTTCAATCACGACCAGAATCAGGATTGCAGCAAGAAGAGATTGGATACCTTCTGGTTTATTCTTCACCGCATTGAGCAAGGATGTGATGAATTTGTTGGGCATGGGCGACACATTCAGAGATCACTACGCCTATGAATCACGTCGAAGAATCCTATTAAACAGAGATCCCACTAATGAACATGAAGAGGATGTTGATTTCCTCGAACATAGCGAAGAATAGTGCCCAAATGGACACGTAGATGGAGACTATAAAAATCTTGTCAAAGATCCTGGGTTTCGTGTATTTGGGCCTCACAAGAGCATCAATGGCAGAAAATATGTAAAGATCATCCCCGCCCAACCATCAGCATCTCGAGCGGCGTCGTGGTTCTTAGCCGTGATGTAATCTTTCACGCTAAGATTGAAGTAGAGCATGACAATGCCAAGAATCCTAAATGCATGATCTTTGAGCATGGTAGACACCACAATGTACTGACCATCAGTGTAACCAAAGTCGTGGCAACATATATGGAGACTCAAAACGGATTTAAAAATGCAATAATATCAAAACAATTTAAAAGTAAAAAACCTCATTAGTTTGTGAAAGAACTAAAACAATAAATAAGTATTTGATTTTAAAATTTGTGGTTTCAAATATAATTCAAACAAAAAACATAAATCAATGGTCGCTATAATCAATTAATAGCAAATTATTTAAATATTTGTTCGAAATTTTCACTAGATCAGATACAACAATAATAAAAAATGATATTGTTAAATGACAATCCAAAAATATAATAAAAAAATCTTATGATTTGATTATCAAATAGAGAAGTATAATCAAAGAAGATGATATATGTTATTTATCATAATTATTTTCTCACCTCTCTATATTAATTTTTATTATTGTTATTCACATTTTCATCTTTGGCTTATATGTTTTAAGATTGACCTTGATTTATATGTTTAGATGAATAGTTTATTATATTGTTCTTTAAACAATTTTAAGTCAACTATATGAAAAATTTGTAATTTTTTTCAAAATAAACTATCTTATGTTACTGTCTTGGCTACATTTTTCCATTATTCATTTGAATTGTTAGCGTCTTGCTTTGACTAACTCCAAAATTCTATTGTTCGAGTTTCTAAAGAACATAAAAATAATTTGCTTTTTGATCAATTACGAGACAATGTAATGGTGTAAATAAGATAATTTGTAATCAAATCTCACTACAAGAAAACACATCAGATTTTGGCTACAAGTTCCAACGAAAGCGGTGGTTGGAACATTTCCGATCACTTGGCGACTAAATTCCGAGCGGAGTTCTACGTCAGGAAAAGTCGTCGGAGTTTAGTTGGTAATTTTTTAAAAATTCCGACGAACTTAATTTCGTCTGGAATATGTCAGACAAAATCGTCGGAAACTTCCAACATTTCAAAAATATCAAAGCCATAAAACGCAATGTGGAGCTTTCATGTGAGAGCGTCAAGGACATTCCTAGTATCTTTTTTTTTATTTTTTTTTTCTGAAATAATCACTCACTCTTTTCCTTTCATATCTGCTTGCATTTTGCAAAGGTAAAATAAATCATCAACAGTTCTAAAAACTGTGAACTGCCTTTTTCCAAAGGAGCTGTACAAGTATCTAGAATTCTAGATATTTAACTTATACGATTCTGTAGTTTTCATCTTCCGCAGTCTCTGCTTTCCATTGGGTTTATATTTGTCCCATTGAAATGCCTCTTTGAAGGCTTCCTCTAAGCTCCCAGAAATCTCTGTTTCTTCTTCTTTATCTACTGCTTCCTCCAAAGCTACAACCAGAGCGTTGCGCTACAAAGCTGCTTCAACTTGGTCCCTTGAACTTTTCATTTCTGTACTGCAAGTTTGGCCGAGCGCAACAATTCCACTATATCTAATGCGACTACTTTTCTATGTTGGTCTTCACCCTCTAACTTGATCAAGTTAACCAATACATAACCAACCTCATAGATCCAAGGATGAAATTGTTTTTTAACAGTCTTGCAAAACCACATAACATTACACAAGCTTTGGCTTGTTCACCTAGTCTCTTTTGCCTATTTGGTGTTTCAGAAGTTTTTATTTTCCTTAATAAGTGATAAGTTTGTTAAAGCATTACCTTTTTAGTTCTTCGCAAATCAACAGTGTTAGTTTTCACCTTAATCAAGATTAAGATAGATAATTATAGACATTTGGAAATAATAGTAGCTTTGATTGGTAAATATGTACCTGGTACAAAATCTTTACTAATAATAAAAATAGTACAAAAAATGTTATTTTCACCTCTTTTGTACCATTTTTTCTAACCACTATTTCTTACTACTTTTAAATATTTCGAAACCTTTTACCAGTTTAAAAATTTTGTACTGTTTTATGTTACCAAACGTTTTCTTTTTTTTCGGTTAATTGATCTTTAAAAAATCTTACCAAAATTATCCAAATAAATAATCGGTTTGGTTATCGGTTATATCACTTTGGTAAAATCTATATTACTTTGGTCAGAAAGTTAAAAAAAAAAAAGTAAATAAAAATGGACCGAACCGAACTGACCTATCTATCTAAAAGTCATGACAATCGATTCATATATATTAACCGACCCATAGCCAAAAATGACCAAAAATGGGTTTGGTTCGGTAATAGTAGGACGCCTATTTCCTTTTGTGAAAATGCAACTTCACGTGATTAGGCCCACTTCTACGCAGTGTCTCATAAATTTCAACTATTCGGCTAAGGTTCACTAACGTGTCATTTCTCTATTCGTTACTCTCAGATCTCCATGACCCACTCTAGTCCCAGCGCGTCGGATACAGTTTCACTTCCACAACACGAAGAGTCAATAGAGAGAAAGCTGACTCAATTATTAAAATAATAATCAAAAACAGTAGAGATACAGAGAGAGAGAAAGTGAGAGAGAATCAAATCCATGGCGTCGTCGAGACTGTGCGATTCGTGCAAATCGACGGCGGCGACTCTATTCTGCCGCGCAGACGCCGCGTTTCTCTGCGGCCACTGCGACGGAAAAATCCACACAGCTAACAAACTCGCTTCGCGTCACGAACGAGTTTGGCTATGCGAAGTCTGTGAACAAGCACCAGCACACGTCACGTGCAAAGCCGACGCCGCCGCTCTCTGCATAACGTGCGACCGTGATATCCACTCAGCAAATCCACTCTCTCGCCGCCACGAGCGCGTCCCGATCACGCCGTTTTACGACGCCGTTTCAGGATCTGTCAAATCTGCTTCCTCCTCCGTCAATGTTGTAGATGAAGATGGTGGTGACGTCAGCGTTGAAGCTGCGTCTTGGCTTTTACCTAAAGAAGGAGTTGAGATCTCTAATTTGTTTTCCGATCTTGAGTATCCGAAGATGGAGGTTACGTCGGAGAATAGCTCCGGTAACGATGGAGTCGTTCCTGTGCAGAAAAAGATGTTTCTCCATGAAGATTATTTCAATTTCGATCTCTCTGCTTCCAAAGTTTCTCAACACGGATTCAATTTCACCAACCAACCTGTACGAACCCTCTCTATCTTCTTAATCAATCTGCAAATTTCATGTTTAAGTTGCCATGGATCTGATTGAAATTTTCAGATCTAGATCTGGAAAAAAAATTGGATCTGATTTGAGTTTGTGAAATGTTTTTAGGTTTCGTCGAGATCTTTAGATGTAGCGTTGGTGCCTGAAGGTGGAGGAGCTACGGCGGAGATGTCTAACACGACGACGATGACGACACCAGCTTTGCAGTTGTCACCGGCGGAGAGGGAAGCTAGGGTTTTGAGGTATAGAGAGAAGAGGAAGAATCGGAAGTTTGAGAAGACGATTCGGTACGCATCGCGAAAAGCTTACGCTGAGATGAGGCCAAGAATCAAAGGACGTTTTGCTAAGCGAACAGATTCGAGAGGTAACGATGGTGGAGACGTCGGAGTCTATGGCGAATTCGGCGTTGTTCCGGTGAAAGAAACATGGTAGTATCGGTTAATAGAAGATTAAGTATAACTATAATGTTTCCCTATTTAATCAGGGGCTAAGTTATTAGGAGATTGTTGTTTTTGAATTAATTTTCACAATATTATACTAGTTTACATGAAGTTGAACTAATAAATTTTTATTTACAATCTCTCTATAGGAAAACGATATATAAAATAATGGGTTTTCTGAGAAAAAGAAACTTCCAAAGTTGTCTATTTTTTGTAATTTTATTCTCTTCCTCCACAAAATGGAGATCAATCAAATCAAAAGTAATATAAAATATAATCTTTATACTTATTTTCTAAATATTAAACAAAAAATGTTATGATCTAACATATTTAATGAAATAGGATGAATTTTCAATTTTTTTTTTTAGTTTGTGAGGTATAAAGATATTAGGAAAATTAGATGTTTTCTAATACAAACACACCATATTTAATTAGTTTAATATTCTAAGCCATATCTCAATTGATCTAATCCAAATATCCTAAGTTATATATATATACACGTATATAAAATTACTTCACTTTGACTACCAGTAATTTGACTCAAACCAATTGTTTAAACATGACTATAATACTATTCTTGACATTTATATCATTTTTTTTTTATGTGCGTTCACAACGAATCTCACAATAGGGTAATAAGATTTCTTAAACGTTATTTGCGAAGTCATTTTTCTACGTGTCACATTCACAATAAATCTCTAAAATACTTATTTAGAACTATTCTCATTATCAATTCATTTACCTTTCTAAATTAATTACATCGAAAATACAATATTGGTGAAAATGTTATTAATATCCTTTCTAATTTAAATTTTCAAAGATATTAATGAAATAAAATCAGCTATTACTAATTTCCATTCTGATTTACTTTCTCCAAAATATTGAATTTTTTTTTTCTGCAGAAAATCAAAACGTCTCGCCTTACCAAGGAGCCGACAGCTGATGGCTATGGCTGTTGGTCACGACTACTATCTTGCGTTTTTACCTTGGCTTGAAGCTCACGTGGCTGCTATAATTATGTTAAAACGTTCATAATACCTTACAAACACCTTGATAATACACTTATAATGAACTGTTTGGTGAATTTAAAGGTAGCGAATTAGCGATGACATGATGAAATTTAAAATGCTACTGGATTTTTGAATAGACTCACTTCACATTTATCTAAGTCTATTCACTTTTTTCATATTGGAATATAATCTTCAGTTAATGGTTGTCCCATATTCTAGCACTCAAGAATTTTTGTAGTCTACAACTTACATATCAAAGATGATACAATTCTATAAAGTATATTTCATCAACGTCATTATCTTAGTTTGTTCAAATATAAAATATTATAATCATTGAACAAACCATTGAGATATAAAAAGAATATGGATGGTGAAAAGACAACCTTTGACTCAAATCGGATTGTAAGGATTTTTATGGACACATTGATTTATTTAGCTAGAACTTAACAAAAGAGTTTGATCATCCGGTTTCTAACCTTGTTTTACATAACTTTCATTATCAAGCAAAAGTTTACACATGCTCTAACAAGATCTTTGCTATTTATCGTCAAAAAAGTTTTTTACTTTTAAATTTTACAATGTTGAAGTTGAAACTAGAAAATTTATAGCATCTAAAACATTAATTTTTACATTAAAATATCTCGACTCATATTTTATAGAAAATGTTAAATAAAATATTAAACAATAAAATAATTAAAACAAATATTTTTAATAAATAAATTAATAAAATATTATAGCTCCGATTTTATAAATTTATAGAGGTTTTGCTTTATTTGTCTACATCGGAGCTGAAAATAAATAAATCAAGAAATCGTATTAAAACTAACAGTAAGAGTAAGACACTATTTTCCAGTTTTGCTCCCCTCTGTTTAGAACTTTTTCTAATCTCTGTTTAATTAACAGCAGAACAAGAGCGTCTGATCTCACCTTCTTCACCAACTCTCACACCCATTACACTCATCTTCAAAAAAGACTCAGTCCATCTCTCGAAAAAACTCTCCTGATCATTCGCAAGAATCTCAACAATCTTCCTCGTTCGATCATCTTCCATGAGAGCTGAATCCGTTTGAAACAAACCCTTGTGAGCCAGCAGATTCTTGTAGTACTGATTATCGAACGTCGACGATGTCTCTGGATCGTTATCAACGACCGTGGTCGTCGGATCCAAGGACGATGAACACTTGTTCACAAGTGTTTGCGCATAGGAGTTATCGAGAGACGAGTCTATTAGCTCTAAATTGCCTTTGGGATCAAGCTTAAACCTACTGTTGAATGTGTTACAATGCGCAGCTCCAATAGTGTGCGCTCCTGAGACCGTAATATAATCAAAAATTAAAGGTTTGTTTTAAAGAAAGATATATCTCTCCTTTTTGAATATCAAGAAATGTAACATACCAGAGAGGACGACTAGATCTTGAACAGATAAGCCTTTAGAGGAAAAGATATTGATCATCTTATCAACTGTGAAATCGGTATCGATGATGTTTGGTCTGACATTTGCCGCCATTGAGACCCTTCCGTCTCTTCTCCCTGTCGGTATCGGAACTACGGGTCCTCCGAGCTGTCCGTAAAAAAAGTATTCACAACAACAAGAAACAGAGTTTTTAAAAACCAAACAAGAAAAGAAACAGAGTTATATACATATCTTTATGTATGTGAATTTGATGAAATTCTTACAGCTTCTACTGCATCTCTAGCGGCAAGAACAAGGATATCAGCGCAAGACACTGTGCCCGGACAAAAGATTTCGAGGACATTTTTGACGTTTTCTATAACAGCGAATCCTCCTAGAGACGCGTTCCCAGGGTCGCTTCGCTCTGTACCGTTTCCTCGAATCAACACTGATGCATCACAACCCTGAGATATCAAAGACAACAAAAAAATCTCATTTCATAGGAAAAGCCTTGTTATGCAAGAAAGAGGTGGTCTTGAAGCAATGTATTATACCTGAACGAAGCAGTCATGGAAGATGAGACGTAGGAGCTTCCCAAGGACTGATGGATCAGAAGAGGAAGCAGATCTAACTGTGTTCCTCACGATTAACTCAGCTCCAGGACAAGAACCGGCGTAGAAGTTGAAAGAGAGGTCAGCTACAGAGGAAGAAATAAGCAAAAGTAGAGGAAGACAGAGAAGAAGAGAGGAGAAGGTGGATTTTGGTCTGCATGAAGAAACCTGCAACGCCATTTTTTTAATGTGTCTATGTCAAGAAGGAAATTGAAGTTGCTTAATCTGCCCAGAGAGAGAGAGAGAGAGAGAGAGAGAGAGAGAGAGAGAGAGGTGGTAGTTGTTGTGATAAATGATAACTGTAATTGCATGTGTGTTTGTGTCAGAGGGAGAGTAAAAGAGTGAGTGATGGTTGAGTCAGGAGAATTTAATGACAGTCTCTTTACTCTCTTATGCATGCATCCATGGGAGTCATCATCCATGCCCATCATCAATATGCAGAACAAGATTTGTGTTTTTGGTGTTAATTCCAGAAGTTGAAATTAGTGAATCCAATCACTGCATGCAGGAGAATTTCAGGAAAAGAAAACATAATATGAATTTCTCCAATATTGTGACAAAAACTAGACAACTATTTTGTGTACTTTTCGGATATTTCTTAAAAAAAAAAAAAAAACTCATGCTAATCATTTAAGGGAATTCATCTTTTTTGGCTTGTTATAGTATATATCACTTTCGTAAACAATTGAAAAAAAAGAAGAGAATCTATAAAAAGGAAAAATGTACGAAAGGATCCTGTAATGTGCTTGAGAAACTCTTCATTTAATCATAGTTTCTGTTAATGCTTTGGCTTTCATGACTTGGAAAAACCTGCAAAGTACTTTGTTGATTAAATAAGTAGATGAATCTTGATAGTTAATAACTAATCAATACTACTACTACTACTACTTACCAAGTACGAAATAAAAGATTCGCTAAGTTCCAAGAACCATTAAACAATAAAACAACTTTTTGTAGGTAGCCTTGCCCAAGATTATTACATGTGGTTAGCATATCATATCGAACCTCAAAGGGTCCGGTGGGAGGGCTCTGACCCGATTTTGTGTAAGAGGGAAACTACAATTGAAATTTTAGTGTTACTGCTAGTCTACTAGCCACTCTTCACCATATCAAACCTCAGAGGGTCCAGGCTCTGACTCGATTTCAATAACCTAAGCAATAATCTTATAAGTTATAAGGAAAAAAAAAACTAGCAAATAATTTACATGTTAGGTTTTAAAGCTTGTGCAAATAGATAAATGTATTATGTATATACAAAACATTCAAGCTTATCTACTCACTAACTGTGTAACTAAGATGTAAATGTATATTTACATGTTAGGTTATGAGACAAATATTTCGGCGAGATCTATGTGGTTTCCATCAGTTTTTCATTCTATATATCCTATGTTCTTACTCAAACTACTTCATATTTTGTGTTTGCCGTTAAGCTTTGCTCGCGTTGTTCTTTGTCAATTCTACCACATCACGAGACTGCAAATAGTTAACTTATGTTTTATTTGTTTTATCATCCAACTTACATACATTTCACACCCGAGAGCTTATCACCAAATTAAGCGGCGAAGCGTGATCAACGAAAGTCATTGGAGTCACAATATTGTTGAGCTAATTAATGAATGGCTCTTGAAACTTTCCTTTTGATACATCTATTATGTGCACTAGGCTAAGGTTGTGTCGTGTGTCTAAATCAAGGCGCTATTGCTCTCACACAATGTTGAATTGACCGGATCAGATGAGACCACACAAATTTCTCGTGTTAACTCAGATGGTGATGTACACTGCGATCAGCTCTTCCAAAACAACCCAGCATCAGTCTTAAACAAAAACGACATTGATGACTTTGTATTGTTGCGGTATGGAATGTTACCGTTTTAACAATTACCAATCATAAAACCGATACCAAAAAATGTTATTCTTAGTTTTTTTCATACCGTTTTTTTTTTACCGTTTTAAACTATTCTGATATCGTTTACCGCTATCTCTACTCGCAAAAAAACATGTACCGTTTTATGTTACCAAATAAACGCACAGTCTATCAATTTTTATGATTTTCATAATCCAGATCTTGAAAAAAAAAAATTAAATACGCTTCGGCTTGTGTTAATTTTAATGGTTTATTGAATTATATAAACCTAACAATAATTTTTTTTTTTTTTTTGGTCACCCACCTAACAATAAATCCTTAATTTTTTTTTTTCTGTATTAAAACCAAAAGCTAAACAACATAAATAAATAATAGACTAATGTTTGAAAAAAATACAAAACGATGACGCTTTATCTAAATTTTCTACTTGTGTATGTGGTGGAACGAGGTCCAACGGTTGAACAAGCAACCTTATGATCTATTTAGGGGAAGCACATTGTCATCGATTCCTGTAATAAAGAGTCCGCCATGGCTGTTCCTTTTCTAAGCTCTTCTCTTCAACTCACAGCTACTTCTCCAATCCTCTTCACTAAAGTAACAACACCCATAATCCACAACCAATTCAACCAGAGAATAACATGCACAGCACCGACGAAACCCCGTTTCCATCTCCTCCGCCGTTCCGCCGCCGCCGGTACCGCCGTAGCTGATCAGACATTAGGAGGAGGAGGAGGAGATGTTCTTTTAAACCCTGAAGAAGAGAAACGTGTTGAGGTGGCAGATTACGATTGGACAGAGGAGTGGTACCCTTTGTATCTCGCCAGAGACGTACCCGACGATGCGCCGCTTGGGCTCACCGTCTTTGATCGCCAAATAGTTTTGTATAAAGACGGCGACGGTACACTTCGCTGTTTCGAGGATCGTTGTCCTCATCGGTGAGAGAGACTGATCCAGCAAACCATAACCACTCGTTTTGTTTAGAAATCTGAAATTGAGTTTTGTCTTTTTTTTTTTAAGGTTGGCTAAGCTGTCTGAAGGACAATTGATTGATGGAAGATTAGAATGTCTGTACCATGGTTGGCAATTTGAAGGAGATGGCAAATGCGTCAAGATTCCTCAGGTTTGTTCATTCACTGACGTTTATCAAACTATGGAGATTTCGTACTCACTGGTTTTTTTTTTTTTTTAATAACAGCTTCCTGCAAGTGCCAAGATTCCAAAGGCGGCTTGTGTAAAGACCTATGAGGTGAAGGATTCACAAGGAGTTGTATGGGTGTGGATGTCAACAAAGACACCTCCAAACCCTGAAAAGCTTCCTTGGTTTGAGAATTTCGATAGACCCGGTTTCTTCGACCTTTCGACTACTCACGAGCTCCCTTATGACCACTCCATTCTTTTAGAGAATCTGATGGATCCGGCTCATGTCCCTATCTCCCATGATAGAACTGACTTCACTGCTAAAAGAGAAGATGCTCAGCCTTTGGTTTTTGAGGTCACCGAGCGAACTAACCGGGGTTTCGCAGGGACTTGGGGACGAGAGAAAGATGGGAAAGGGAGTAATCTACTCCGGTTTGATGCTCCATGTGTTCTGCAGAACAATAGAGAGATTGAGGGCAAGGATGGTGTGAAGAACTACTTTTCGGGGCTGTTTCTTTGTAGACCTACAGGGCAAGGGAAGTCTATGCTTATTGTTAGGTTTGGGGTCACAAAAAAATCGGCATTGGTTCAGAATTTACCTCAATGGTTCTTTCATCAGAATGCCTGCAAGGTCTTTGAACAGGACATGGGGTTTCTATCGTCTCAAAACGAGGTTCTGATGAAGGAGAAAGTACCAACTAAGGACTTGTATTTAAATCTTAAGTCATCGGACACATGGGTCGCTGAATATAGAAAGTGGATGGACAAAGTTGGTCACGGGATGCCTTACCATTTCGGGCATAGGACCATATCTCTCCCCAAGGTCCCTCCCGTAGTGGAACACGCACCTGCAGGGCTCATTGCAGCTCTCTCAGCTTCTTACCCTGCAAAAGGTGGAATTGGAACTATGCACGCTCCCAACTTGGCTAACCGGTACTTCAGACATATTATCCATTGTCGAAGCTGCAGCAAAATGATCAAATCTTTTGAGCTCTGGAAAAATATCCTCTCTGCCACGGCAGTGGCCCTGACGGGTATGGCCATTCTGGTGGTTAGTAGACAGTGGAAGGCTGTCCTGTTAGGTTCAGCAGCATTGTGCGCGGCCGCAGCTTATGCTTGCTTAAGAGCTATAAATCTAAACACCAATAACTTCATTAGAACACACAGAAGACTATGAAAATGTATATTGGGATGCCTCCTCTTCTTCCAACAATATGTATTTCATGGAATACTATTTTGCTTGTAAACGCAATTATAATTCAGAAGGTTCCAGTGTTTGCCATAAATCTTACAGTTTAACCATGAAATTTCTGTTAAACTGATTTAAGGTTCTATGTTCTAAAACTTGAGCCATTTCTTCTCTTTCTCTTTGCTTTCTACAGCATTTGAGGCAGCTGCTTGAGCTGCTAATGTACTTGCCAATGCCTTTCGGACTTCGTTTAATCTTCTTGTCGCAGCATCTGAAACGACTTGATCGTTCTTGTTTCTGTTCACCATCTGTTCTAGTTTCATCGCTTCCAACTTCAAGTCCTTGACTTCGTCTTCGTATGCAACCAGAGCTTTCCTGTCTACTGGACCTTTGTTTTGCCTCTTTTTTACATACTCTATGCCGTTTACTTTCTCATGGCGCGTAGGAAAAATTTGTTCGTTGATTAAGCTAAATAAATCTGGCTTCGATTCCTCTTCTTGTTTCGCTGCTCTAGCTGCTTCTGCAAACTTCTTCTCACGCTTCCTTTTCCCACCTCTGCTCCTTTTCTTCTTTTGTTTCTCGCTTTTACCTTCTCCGTCTTTAATATGCTCAAGAGCGTAATCCAGTGACCGCTTTGCTGGAAGTACTTTTGCTAAGACAGGATTTAATATCCCTTGGCCAGAGGCACCAAGACCCATCCCTTCACGGTAACCCATATTTGCCATCATCTTAGAAGCTATTCCTCTGGTGTGGTTCTCCCACTTAGCAAATAAGGCGGTGTCAGTTTGGACGCCTCTCGATTGATTTATGCTTTCTAAAAAGCCTATGCCTTGTGGAGACTCTTCATCATATTCACTTGAAACAGATTCTTCAGAATCTGAAGCACTCCCTTCTTCGTCCTCCTCCTCCTCTTCCCTGTCATCATCAGTCATCTGAGCATACTCTGATAATGCCATACAATCAGATCCTAGCTTTGCGCAGCTTCCATTATCTCTGAAAACAACTCCACCAATTTGTAACTCATCATCCCATGATTCAAGTTCAGCCTTCCTCCATATGTCGTATTTACTGCCAGAAACTGCCCAAATCTTGGAGCCTACCATTGATTCCTTCCACTCAGTCTGTTCATAGTTCTTTAGAGAAGATAACGGCACATCTAGTCCTGCATTGATATCTTGCAGTTAACCACCAGAATAACAAATTGGCCACATTCCCGACTTCTAAACTTCTAATGTAGTGGCAGTATGAACATATAACACATAAACAATAGCGATAAATATTATTATCATCTAATTATGCTTGAAACATACCATGTGATGAACGACAGGAACTGCCAAACCGACACCTCTGTTGCATGAAAAACTTGCACATCTGCAATAGTGCGGTGCAGCGTTAGTATCTGAGACACAAAACAGCAATTGCACAAATGCCAACAGTAACAATCTCAAAATTACTCGTTCACAGCCATTATTATATGCCTGTAGCAAAACTTAATTAAGCTACATAGACAAGCAAAACTGAGGCTTTCAGTAAACTCTAGCCACCCTAGCTTTCCGAAACCCGGTTCGTATAACTATTATAACCCAAACTACCATGTTCTCCATAAGAATTCTTGTAAGAAAAAGAAAAAAAAAAACTATAGCTCATGTGGATACCACAAGAACTGAGTAAAAACCAAACAGATGAGACCATAGTTTGGTAAAAGGAAATGTCAAGAAAACATAATAAATCCTCATAAGGAAACTGAGTAAAGACTACAAATTTCTCACCGTCATACTCTCAGATGTGGGTGAAAGGAAAGAGATCTTGGCAGTATCAGAGCCTTCAAACCCAATAATGCGACCATTATACCAACGACCATCAGTGTGTCTGAACCTACATTTCGATCCATCCAACTCCTTTTTCTCTTCAATTTTATCTGGCTCCAATTCATTTAGATGCTCAGCTTCAACTCCAGCATCATGACTCAGACCATTCAGAACTATATCAGCTTCCTGCAATAACCGCGCACGTTTTAAGTGAAAAAGCCCTTCCTCTGCCTCCTTGATTGCGTAGACAAGTTCTTCATGGACCTTACAAAAGACAAAACCACACACATGAAGCAAAAGGTAAACAACTCATGAGATTAAGAATAAAACTCATGCTTTTCACCTCTAACTACTCTAAGAATGAGATTATCAAAGACAAAAAGGAAATAGCATTCGACTAACCAATACATAATTTTTTTAGACAAAGATCAAATTTTGGGGTATTGATAGTGATAAACAGACGAGAGAGTTATGAATCGTAGTAATCTTAGTTCTCCAGATAACTAGGGATCTGATTTCAGAGAAGAAAAATTACCGAGAGAAGCTCGGGATTAGATGGATCAGAAGCTAGGGCTTCGTCAATGGCGGAAAGAGATTCTTTTTGTTCCTTTAACTGATTGTCAAGAAGATTTTCAAGGGCTTTGTCTTCTTCGCTCGCCATGGGGGAAGATGATTCTCTCGAATCTCTCGCGGAGGAGGAGAAGGCGAGAGAAGAAGAAGATTATGTACCGACCCGGAGACTTAACCGGCCTACAAAAATCCTTTTTTTCTCCCATCATTCGGTTTATTTTGGTTCGGTATGAAAATTCGATTCCATTCAATTGATTTAGCTTTGGTTAAATTCTAGTTAATCTCTAAGAAGTTATTTTGGTTTGATTTAATTAACCGATAAAGAGCGTTGAAACTCTAAATAACAATATAAATTATTTAACATTAATTTATTAGATAGAACGTGTAATTATTATTGTATTGTAGTATTTTTTATTCTAAAGTGGAAACCCAAAAAACATGAAAAAAAAAAAGTTTATATGAATGAATTTTAGATCACTTGATAAAAATATTAATCTATTACTTATGAGATTACGGGTGAAACAAAAAATACTTTAAAAAATATTAGTTTTCCAATTTTTTGGATCAATTTTTATTTATTTTTGTTTACTAATTATGTTTTATTAAAAAAAAAATTTTGTCGTCTAAATATTTTTATTTCTTTAATACTAATTCAGATATAGATTTGATAGGATGCACATATTATTTTTGGTATGAATTTTTTTGTTTCTTATTTATTGAGATGGAGTGCGTAAAATTAAATTGTATTATTCTATTATAAGATGAAGTGTGTGAGGTTCAAATCCTATTTAAAAAAAAATTACCAATAAAATCTGAAAAAGTGTGTGGGTTACCACTTTTTTTTTTTTAACATTATTAGGTCGACAAGTCACGACTCATTGTTCAATTTCTATGCGGGATAACGCGATTTACTGAAGTCAAACATCGATGGAGAAAACCGCAGAAATAGACAGTTAACCATTTGACTAAAGACACTTCTCCACTATTTATTATTCAAATATTATCAATAAAATTTAATATTTTTTTTTATACCGTATAAATGCAAAAGTGTAGACGCAAAAGGTTTCTTCCTCAAAAATTTTGCACTGTTTGTTGTCAAATAACTCATAACGTTGATCTAATATATGCAGAAAACAAATTATCATCACAGATTATCTCGAAGACATTAATGAGATATCAAAGTCACGCATGTTTTGGCCTCACAAGATTTGGGGGAAAATATTTTGACAAGCTTGAGGCAGCATACATACCATTCTCAAGCTCTCTCATCTTATAGCGTGACTATTTGTTAGTAACGCTCTTCTTTCTTTAATTGGTGAACAAATACACACAAATGTTGTAGGACTTAAAATACGAGGAGACCTCAAGCAAAGCAGTGCAGTGCTTAATGATATAGTAACCATGCATTGATGCATATTGAAGATTGCATCAAGTACATGGCTGCATTGCGGGACCCTGCCATATTTGGGTTTTGTCTCATCCCTCAGGTTAGAGAAATAAATACCACATGCATGTATGTTGTTAGTTTTCTTATCTGCTCTAAATTTAGAAAGTCTTGATTGGAAGTTAACATCAACTGTCGTGGATGTGTTTCCTTGATGAGATCGTGGCGACTGGAACACTTTCATTATATTATGATTTATGCTATAAAAATGTACAAGTATTCGGACGCATCGTAAAAATGAGGTTAGGTAAGATGTTTAGCTCGAGTTTGATTTTTATTCGTTTTCACCATCTCATTATTTAAATTCCTATGTATATTTATGTGAAGATAAGGATATGATCAACGAGATTGAGAATGTAATAACCATTGCCTTCCTCTGTTAAAAAAAATAAAAGAAAGAAGCATTGCAATCTGAAAACTATGTTTTTTGTTTTAACTAATATTGTCTAATTGCTAAAGTCATTGATCGCACAAAGACAATGGTTGGTGTGTATGGTACGTTCTAGCCCTGCGAGTGTTGGGTTAACCGAAACTGAACCAAGTCAATTATTTCGGTTCTCGGTTTTTTTGTCATCAAACAATACTACCGAAATTAACCGAATAAATAATCGGGTCGATTTTTGGTTTATTTTGGTTAATGAATTTCTATCTAAACTGATATTTTAGGGTTTTCGGTTAAAATCGGTTAATTCGGTTTGGATTTATATATATATTTTGGTTTGATTCGATTTAATTTCGGTTTAATTTTTGCATATTTTTGGTTCTTTTTAAAAAACAGGTAACTTTGCCGAACCGTAAACCAAACATGATTCAAAATTTTGCCAAATTGAACCGATTTTGAACAAAAAACCAAAAAAGTCCGGTTCGATTCGGTTCGGACCAATCAGTTCGGACAAAATAGACATGTACAATCTCGGTTCGACTCTCTAATTTCACAACTCTCTCTCGGCAAAAGTAGATCTGAGAAGCATACTCAAGCCTCCGCCCCTGGGCGGTGGCGGCCACCGCCGCTGCCGTCCGAGTCGATCTGTAGCTTTCTTCTTTCTTCTTCTCCTCTCTCTCGTCGGTCTCTCAGCTTTAACTTCCCCTTTGGACTATCTCCCCGGAAGCGGTCTCCAGTCCAGGCCTCTGCAAAATCTCGGGAGGAAGAACCATCCGCCACCCCTTATCGCGTCTGAGCAGAAGAAGTTCCCACTCCGCGACCATCTTTCTCTCGGTTCAAAGCCGAAGAAGAAACTTCCCCGAATCGGTCAAGATCTATCTCGAATCACGCTTTAGCCGACCAGATCCGGGTTATAACACTGGTCTTTCTAAATACCTTCTCACGGCAGCAGAAGCCGATGAAGAATTCCACATGCATCAGAAGCATGTTTATTTTTCAATCTTCTCGGGCCACGGCCGCGAAGAACCACCTGGAACCAGTACGCTCCGGCAACACCTCTCTCCTCCGAAGACCTTTACAGTCAGGATGGAGTACGGGTCGGATCAAAATCCCAATGAAAGCTTTTGTTTCTCAAGAAACAATCTCGCCGTGAGTCTCCCTGATGTCATCCAAGTCGCGCCGCCGCTGGAAGCTTGCCGTCGCTGCCGAGGATCCGCCGCGCCGACAGAAGAAAGACATTAGGGCGAACTCGTTTTCGATTGGGCCTTGGGCCAGAATATGTATGTAACATTGTAAATGGACCGGCCTTCGTGGCCTAGCCCATTAACTCTCTGCTTCTGGAAAGCTTTATGTCCGGGCCTGCGAGCCCACTTGCAATTTCCTTCAAAATCATAAGTAACTTTGTAGTCCTTTGGACTTTTGAAACTTAATATTAGTAAGTTAAATTGTCGACAAAAAAAAAAAAAGTTCTCGGGTTCGATTTCCACTTTCTTAGTTAAAGTTATTGTCCTCTTGATTTTGTTGGGTTCCAGCAAAAAGAAAAATCATGGAACGTAGGATAAAAAAAATCATGGAACCCAAGAAAAAAAAATCTTATATGTCTTACTAGGATTTAGAAATCCCTATTGATTTCAAAATAAGACATGTAAGTTTGAAATAATAATTTATCATAATTAGTAGAACGCCAACGAAGCTAACAGTTTTTAATGCATTCTCACTTTATACTATATCATGTCCGATCTAATACATGTAAGAAAAGATATCACTCTACTTGACCACATTATCACCCATTTAAATCATGTCCACCTTTATTATATAATCCATTTTACTTCATGCATATGTTCTTATGTTCTTAGAATTCAATGTTTGTTCATATCATTTGCACCATTATCATTTTTATAGAACTGGTTTTTTATTCACGATTGTGAGCCATATATATCAATTTTTTTCAATATAACAAAAATGTTATTAATGTAATGTGATAGCTACTAGAATCAGCAAAGCTTGCGCAAAAACGTGTCTAGGGAAAGACATATACAAACTCTTATTAGATACGGAGCCAGAGAGTGATTTGCGCTTATTTGCTTCTAGGGGCAATATGTTTGCGTTTTGCATGACGAAAAGGGGTGATCTAGTACCAAAACTGCCAAAACAAAAATCCAAATTGAGATATTCTATAGGTCCTATATGAGACCAACATAAGCATAGACCGTTGGAGTTATGTGATAGCACATTTGATTAGTTCGTTAAGAATACTGCATGGATGGGACACATAATTTAGGCCTATGTACATGATATGTAACAATATGTTAATCCAAGTTTGTATAAAAGAATTCTGTTACCTAAATATCAATGTCATTGTTGATTTGGTTCTTCTTTGCTTGGATTCATTTATGCCAAGAGATTTGGAATTCTTCAAGAACTGAGCGAGGTTTTTAACTCCCTTTCTAGTCAGCATGTTGTTGAAGGAGAACAAAGGCAGATTATAACAATTGTATATAGGTACCAGATCTTAGACAAATCTGTAATCTGTCTGAAGAGCCATTCAGTTGGGATTGACATGCTTCGAAGGTTGGGATCATGGTGATGACATATATCGTGACCCCATGAAAAAATGAGCTATATACAATGGTGAACATGCGGTAATTATCTATGATTTCTGAATAATTAAAGGTTAATTGGTTGCGTTGTGTAAAAGTAGTTGTACTAAGAAGTCTGGAAGAAATTAAGGTGAAAAATGATAATATATGATTTTGTATAAATGATATAGAAGTCATAGAACTATATGCAAAATGAGTTTTTTCTTAGTTGTTAAAATTTGAGACAAAGTACTGTTGTCATACTTTTCGAGATTTAAATATTAATTTGTGTATACATATGTTTATCAAAAAGTCAAACAAGTATACAACAACATATATTAATAACTTAAAACAATACTTTTATTTGCATAATACTTTAACATGTGTATACGTTTTGATTTGCAACCTTTTTCGTAACATAAAATTGGGTTTTTATGTTACAAAAAAGGTTGCAAATCAAATTGCATTACCAAATTAGGACAATCATCCATTTATACACAAGACAATACTAAAAGTAAGGAAAAAAATAATTGCATTACCAAATTAAAATTATTATAACTTACACAAATCTTGGTATTTTATTCTCTATCCGCATAATTAAAGACAAAACCAGTAATTACAGAATGTTACAATTATCAAAACAAATGACCAACTTTGCTATTTGATCTCATAATAATGCCACTCTAGACTAACTCATTAGGACAACCTTTTTTTGTAACATAAAGAGTCACTCATTAGGACAATCATTCATTTAATACATAAGACAATTAGAAAAAATAAACTAAAAATCATTGCATTACCAAATTAAGATTTATAACTTACACAAATCTTGATATTTTATTATATATCTACAAAATTAAAGACAAAACCAGTAATTACAAATGGATGTTACAAAAATAAAAATAAATTACCAACTTTGCAAGTTGATCTCATAATAATGCCACACTAGACTTAAGCATGTATATATAAACAAACATTCTCTCCACCAAATTTTCCAACAAAGAAAGGCAACTAAAAACCCGCCATTAAAAAAAACTATGATGTCGAAGAAGAAAGAAAGCATCGGACGACAAAAAATTCCAATGGTTAAGATAAAGAAAGAGAGCCACCGGCAAGTGACGTTCTCGAAACGCAGAGCCGGTCTCTTCAAGAAAGCTAGTGAGCTTTGCACGTTGTGTGGTGCAGAGATTGCGATCATTGTGTTTTCTCCCGCAAAAAAGCCTTTCTCATTCGGCCATCCGAGTGTTGAATCTGTATTGGATCGTTACTTGTCGCGAAACAGTATGTCCTTAGCTCAGACGCAACAACCGCAAGGAAACCCTGCAGCGGGCTGCGAACTGAATATGCAGTTAACGCAGGTTTTGAGCGAGGTAGAGGATGAGAAGAAGAAGGGTCAAGCAATGGAAGAAATAAGAAAAGCGAGTGTGATGCGGTCGATGATCAATTGGTGGGAAAAGCCAGTAGAGGAGATGAATATGTTTCAGTTACAAGAAATGAAACATGCATTGGAGGAGTTGAGGAAGACGGTTGTGACAAATATGGCGCCGTTTAGTGAGGTGAAAGACGATGTGTTTGGTTTCTTGGACAACAAAGTGACAGCTCCTTCTTACATGAACATGTCTTCTGGTCTTCCAAGTTTTTATAATCTTCCCAATGGAAATGGTTGTTTCTGATTCAAAAATTGTTTTCATTTTTTGTTTTTGGGTTGCAAAAGCAGAAAGAAAGTGAATCAAATAACTTGTAGGCTAGTATCTTGCTAGCTGTATTTTCTTTTTGAAACTAGTTTTGTTACCTTAGCACCATAAAAATATATGATAAATGGGTTAATGTGAAAAGATCAAAATTTTATTAATGTTATTCGGTAGAACTACTTGAATGGTAGATTATATGTTAAATGGATTTATAGCTTCTTTTCGGTATAACACATGATATTTTTGAACAAATAAAGGCATATCCTACAATCAGAACAGAAGAAGGCATACAATGCTCATAAACCGGCAACAATCTAACGTCTGGCATGTCTTTATGGATGTGCCGATCTTTATCCGTACATATTATCGACCTGCAAACATGGATGATTCGTTCATTCCAAGGAAGAAAACACTATAGCTAGTGACGCGACTAGAGTTCTTTGCTTGCAATTAGAATATTTTCTTCACTTCTAGTTTCAAATTTTGGTAGCTAATCAATTCTAAAATCCGCAGGAAATCACCACCGTACCTAGTTCCTCCCATAACTCATTTTCGGTATATTGAGCTGTTACTAAACGCTAATGCGGAACTATTGGATATATAAAAAGTAGACTTGTTTTATGTTTACTCTACAACAAGATTTCTTGTAAAATATATCCTTAAAATTGGGAAAATAAAGAAAAAATAAAATTCTAGGGAATAACGATCCAATACAAATATGAAATATCCTTGTATTTCATACTTTTTTAGTTATTTATCTGTAGCTTTTATTTGGAATGTACAAACATTCATTCTAACATTGACTGCATTTAGATGACAGACACAATTCTCTTGTCAATCTTACGATTGAGTTATCGTAAAAAAAATTAAGATTTTATAACTTAAGCAAATATTAAGATTTTATTATCTATCCACAATATTAAAACCAAATTGAGTAATTTCAAACTGCTGTTACAAAGATGAATAATAAATGATCAACTTTGCAAATTGATCTCATAATAATGCCACACTAAATAACCTCTTCACCAAATTGTCTAACAAAGAAAAAAAAAAATCCACCATTAAAAAAAAAATGATGTTGAAGAAGAACGATAGATTTGGACGACATAAAATTTTGATGGTCAAAGATAAAAAAAAAAAAAAAAAAAAGGGATAGCCATTGTCAAGTCAGGGTTCTCTAAACGCAGAGCCGGCCTATTCAAGAAAGCTAGTGAGACACATTATGTGGTGAGACACCGGTGGAAGAGATGAATATGGTTCAGTTACAGGAAATGATATTTGTGTTGGAGGAAAGTGATGGCTCTTTCCTACATGAACATGTCTTCTAGTCTCTTCTGATTCACAAATACTTTTTTTTTTCATAGTAGCAACAGAAGGAAAGTGAATCAAATAATTTATAGGCTAGTATCTTGCTAGCTGTATTCTAACTTTTTTTTTTTCAGATTATTTTTGTTTCTTTGGCAACATAAGAAAAATGTTATATGCTAAATGGAATTAATGTTATGGGATCAAATCTTTATTAATGTTATCTGGTTGAACTACTCCAATGATAGATTATATGTTAAACATATATCTAGCTTACAATTAAGATTTTATAAATTAACAGATTAAATTTTCACCGCATTGTAGAGGTTTATGGTGTGTTTCAACATTTTACAAAAACTTTGGTTTAATTCGTGTTTGTAATTGGATGTTACATTATTTTCTACTTTAATGTTTACATAAATATTCAACCATTGGTATGTCTTAGCGCTCAGTTTTTTTTTTTTTTTTTTTTTCTTGATAACTAAGAGATTCTGGCCGAAGGTCATACATTCTTTTAGATCCGGATCAGCCTTTAATAATTTACATGTATCAGCTGCTACTCAATCCTATGACCTCCTTCAATATAGTGTTATTATTCTTAGTATATATGTTTATCCTAATTATTCGTTAGTATATACTCAGGTGACTTATTAAAGTTCTTAATTTGTCTAAACCTTCTACTCATGTTATGTCAGAGCGTTTCAAGAGTCTCGAAAAGAGATGATTTTGATTTCTAGACTTGTCAAAGTGTTTTCACTTTTCTTGCTTTGGTGTTTTCATCTCGACCCATGAATGAATAGAGTGAATTAAATCACGCTATTTAGAAAGAATATGTTAGAAGTCCGGATGATAAAAAAAGTGATTAGACATCTTTTTAAGGTTGAATCGACAATTTCTCACGTATACTTTTGACTAAATTTGTTTTTATATTTACCAAAAGACTAACACTGTATAATTACATATTCGTTGTATAAAATTATGTTGAAACCAAGTTTTATTAATACTCAACGATTTAAAAACAGAAGAAATATGATACTAACAGAAACAAATATCCTTTTATTTTTAACACGTTTTTATTTTGTTATCCAATGCTGTTTTTTCTTGATTGTGATCCTGATAAATATGGAAGTATTCAGAAACTTTAATGTGGACAATCAGATGACAGAGACGACGATCTGGTTAATGGCATGACCATTGAGTTTGATAGCTTCCTTGGAGATGGCATGACGATCATAGAAACCTTTTAATCTGTCAAATATTTCTTCTACCACTGATTCGTCGGTTCCGATTGATATTCTCACCCAGTTCTCTGCCCCTAGAGCCACTCCTACAAGATTCCACCAAAAAGTAATATATAAATAGAAGTAAACAACACAAATTTGATAATTAACGATTAAACTTTATAAACCAAGTTCTTAAGACACTGTTAAAGAGATTCATACCTGGTATCAGGATAAGACTCTCCTCACTAACTAGCTTCGTGCAGAAATCAAAATCATTTTTGATATTATCCAACATTGATGGGTCAAGCTTCAACTGTAAAATAAATCATTAAGCTAATAAGTTATATGTATATCGATTAGATATTTGTTATTCCTATTAAAAGAAAATGGAGAATCCAATAATAAAAACTCTAGAAAGCCAAGAATCCAAGAAATAGAAAGTACCCATAAATAAGAACAAGATTCAGGTTTCTTGGGACAAAAGAGACAAGGGATGTCCTTGAGCCTCTCAGATGAAAGCTCAACGTTGCGTCTCATGGCTTTGATCTTCTTGTCGAAGAACTCTTTAGGTGTTTTCTCCAATATATCAGGAAGTGCTTCCTAATAAAATCCATAAGGATATAAACTCACATCATTTAGAAACGTTTCTATATACGAAACTTCAACTCTACTATTTACTGTTGAGAGTGAGATAATACAAACCTGAAGAATAAATGAAGGTTGTGGAGTTAAATCAAGAAAATCCTCTATAGCTTGAACTACCTGTTGTGACCAAAAGGCCCAAAATATTAACTATACCATTCTTAACGAATGTGCACAAAATATTGTAATTAAAGGAAGTTGACTAACCCCCGTAGATTTAAGAATGCCGTTAGGATCGTTCATGGCGATCCAGCCAACTCTCCAGCCTGGGACGACCCATCCTTTGGATATGGATCCGAGCGTGATCACTAGAGCTATCGATGCAAACTTCCCCATGGGAATAAAAGGCATGTCTCCATATACAACACGTTCGTATACTTCGTCGGATATCACAATTATACCGAGTTTCCTAGCCATCTCCGCAACCTAAAGATTGATCGATACATACCAACAACGTTAGTTTATTTTTGCATCCAAATAATCATATCTTATATATGTCACCCCTATTAAATGATAAAGAGTTATATATGAAAAAAGGAAAGTAGTATACCTTCTTGAGATGGTCGGAGGTGTAGACGTTTCCACATGGATTGTTGGGGTTGATGAGAACCATTGCGACGGTATTCTCATCCGCAACAGCCTCAAGACCGTCGAGGTCAATTTCCCAATCACTCTCGGGGAGGAGGTCGTATTTGCGAATCTCAAGGCGGCTATAGACAGCACGAGCATCGTAGTGAGGATAGCCCGGCCTTGGAAGTAGAATGTTGGCGGCTGGATTTCCGGCAAGAGAATCTATTACGATCTCTATAGCTTGGTTACATCCTCCGGTGATATACACATCCTCCGCCTTCAGCTTCGTCGGAAGCTGTCCGTTTAAATAATCCGCCACCGCTCTGAGAAAAAAAAAACGGTATATAACTAATGAGTTATTAGATAATAAAAAAAATGGTTTCGGTCCATAACTATTAAATCTTACTCATTGTAAAATCTTATTTTTATTAGTCTTCATAAAACAACAAAAAGAATATTCAAAGCAGACCTTCTAGCCTTGAAAGCTCCGGGACTAGGTGCGTAAGAGTTAGCCACGCCGGAGCGTGCGGCTGCGGCCACGGCTTCCTCCGCTGCGGGGCAAGTCCTAAAGTTGGGATGAGCGGAGGGCTCGCCGGGAGTTGGGAACAAAATGGTCTTTCCGCTGTTCATGGTGCAGTTTTTGAACATCCCAAAAGCAAGCTTTCTCAACGTCACCGCCGCCGCATCACTCGTTGCACCGTTTCCTTTGAACCGCCAAACGTTGCCGTTTGCGTTGCATTTGTCATCTCCGTTGCTAGCCATCGATCTCTCTTTCTTGCGTTTGAATTCTTCTTTTAGTTGTGAGTACAAGTTTTTTTTTTGTTGTGGGTACATCTCATTTTGGTCGACTCCTTTATAGAAGATTAAAGGGTCCTAAGAAGACTATAAAACAAGTATAATAATCAACATATTCAACATGCAGCAATCAATATTTTAATCCTTTAGATTACATGACGACATTAATGTTATTTTAATCTCAAAACGGTACACTTTTACAAAATACAAGAAAATATTTTAACACGTGAAACTGTACCTAATGATATTTCTTAATCTTATTTTTTTTGTCAACAGTTTGAACAATCTTAGTAATAGTATTGAAAATATATATATTTTACACAGTTGAAAACGTGAATTAACTTTACTCTTATTTTAAAACTGTAGGCAGCGGCCGGTTCTTATTGACTCATTTCTTTGTTTCTTATCCAAATATCTAACCCAAATATGTGTGTTCGTCTTTCTTTTTGGGTATATTAAAGAGATTAAAAGGTAACACACAATCATACGTACAGATTAAACGAACCCAAACAAATCCAGTAGGCAGAATATGGAAAGTATCATGCCTTAAACACCCCTCAAGATTCGAGATACATTTGTTGAAGATGCCCTAATGGGATATTTTTCTCCCGAAATCATAACAAATTTGTAAAACCATATTTTTGTGCAGAAAAATTGTGAAACTATGTTTTTGGTAAAAAATTTGTGAACCTGTGATTTGGATGAGAAAATTGCGTAAATGCTTTTTTGGCGAGAAAACTATTATATTATGATGATCTGAAGATAATGATAATGATGATGATATGATGATAATGGTGATGTTAGTATGATACTTTGATGGATTAATAGTTAACCCACAAAACCATTATAATCCAACCCATATTACCCATAAACCCATTAAATCCTTAACTCATTTCATTCCTTAACTCATTAAAATCTAAATACTAAATCCATTAAGTTGATGAATTAAACGGGATCGGATCGATCAAAATCTAAATACTAAAGCCATTAAGTTGATGAACTAAACCGGATCGGATCGATCTATGAATTTTGACCCATTTTTAACTCCTATATATATACACGTAACACTAAACACATAAATTATACTTATATTATAAACGATAGCAACCGCGGAAAAAAAAAAAAAACTATACAAAATCAGCTCAACGCGAGCAAAAGTATAATTTTTATTGGTGTTGGAACTCACATCCAAGAGAAGACTATTATTATCAAGGAAGCAGCTACAAAAGCCCAATCATAACCAAACGATCCTACTCACCACCTTGCATACCCACCGTCAAATAAAGCCTAAGCGAATTCGAATTATCTATTTGAAACACTATAAATCAAACATTTAATTTTGATTTAATGTTCCTGAGGTTACATACAATCAACGAGTCAAATGGTCAGCCGACACGAATTTAGTGGATTTGTTATGCGTTATGCGTGCTTTTTTGTAGGTTATTGTCATCAAGTTATAGAGTCGGGTTCGGATAACCGAACCGAGTCGTCGCATCAGTTAGGCCAAAGCTGGGTCATAAGAAAACTGGGCTAAAACCCAAAAGCTGCTTTGTGTTAGGTGTTACTTGCGTAAGAAAGAAATCAAGTTCTAAAGGGAAAAAGGAGATTCAAATCCGAGTTCAACTAGGACTATGAAGTTTCTCCTTGAAATACAGCTAGGAAACCAAATCGTGAGAAAGTTTGATGTAGCTAAGTTTGATACTGACCCAGCTAAGCTGGAGAAAGACAAGAGGGCAAAGACTTTAATATGCATGAGCCTAGGAGATGTGTCTCTGCGTAAGGTAATGCAGGAAACCACTACACTAGGTGTCTGGAAAGCCTTAGAAAGGGATTACCAAACGAAATCCCTACCTAACCGCATCTACGTACTTGAAATAGAGATTTTCCTGTTTCAATTTTGAAGAACACAAAAGCATAGAAGACAATCTAGATATGTTCCTTTACTAGTTGCTGAATTGGCCAGTTTAAACATCAATATCTCTGATGAAGATCAAGTTGTTCAGATCATATCTGGACTACAAGACATATATGATCTTATGGGAAACATTTTTAGGTATAGAGTTGGGAAAACACAAACCTTAATCACTGATGATGTAACAACTAATGCTTACTCAAAGAAAATTGACCTGAAGGAGAAAAAAGGCTCATAGACAAGTCAAATCCAAACTCAGAAATACTATTTGTGAGTGTAGAGGAAGGTTTGAGAAGAAGAACAACTGTCAAAGAGACAACATGTCAAAGAGTAAAACAAGATATCAAAATCCAGACAGAGGAATCAACCTAAGTCAAGATAATGTTGGGTCCACAGGAAGGAAGGTCACTTTAAAGTAAACTATTCTGAAAGGAAAACTACTAATGATGCAAACGTTGCTAAAGAAGAAGAGCATCTTAGACCATGATTAATGCAGTTTTTTAGATGAATTTCTTAAGGATTTCTTAAATATATATATATATTTTTTTAAGAGGTGGCTCTTAAAATTCTTATTTAAGAACCGTTTCTTAGGTGGGTTTCTTCCTTTTTTCTTATTTCTACTCTCTTTTTTTTTTAATTAAAATTTATAATTAAATATTGTTAAGAAATCCAAAATGGGTTTCTCCCCAATAATGATGCTCTTATAGTCTACAAAATACTAAGGATGAGTAGGTCCTACATTTTTGTTATACTTTCCAAATTGCGCCAGAAAAGACGTCCTATTTGATCTCAATGAGATTGATGGAGGAAAAGTATTAAAGTGAAGTTTAATGAATAGGTAAGATGAAGTTACTAAATCCAGATGGTTTTCTTGTAACACATACATAGGTAAGATACAAAAAAGGTATCCTATAAAATGTACACAGTGATTTGTGGGGATCAGTCTCAAATGAACCAAGCTTGTTAGGTTGCAAGTACTTCTTATCATTCTTTGACGATTAGTTAAAGAAAGTCTGGATCAGGTTCTTAAGAAGTAAGGATGAAATGTTTGAAAAGTTTTCATAATGGAAGAAACTCATGGAAAATTAAACAAATGGGAAGATCAAATGTCTAAGAACATGCAATTGTCTAGAATTCCGCAACCAGCAGAAGAACAAGTTATGCAAAGACTCAGGGATCAAAAGACATAGAATTTGCACCTATACTCCTCAACATGATGGAGCATTTGAAAGGATAAACAGAACAATAGCAAATAAGATCATATGTATGTTAGATGAAATAAAGATGGAGAAGAATTTTTGGGCTGCAACTGCAATCTACCTAATCACCCGGTCTTTAAATGCATTCCTAAATTCAAGATTACAGAAGAAAGTTTGTCAGAATCAAAGATGGATTACATTTATCTCAGACAGTTCGGATTGCATACATACACATTCAACAGGACAAGATGAGTCCTAGACCTGTTAAAAGAATCTACATGGGATACTTTCAAAGTATAAAATGATACAAAGTAAGGTTATCAGAAGAAGGAAAGTGTACAATCAACAAAATGTAGTCTTCGATGAGGGAAAATTATTCAAAGAAACATTTTATATGATAAATAGATTAATGTTAAGGGATCAAACCGTTTGAACTACTTTCAGTGGTAGATTATATGTAAAAGGGATATATAGCTTAAAATTAAGATTTTAAAAACTAACATATTATTTTTCACCGCATGTTATAGATTTATGGTGTGTTTGGAAATATTTATGATTTATGGTCCGGTTCGTTACAAAAATATATGCCACTTGAATATATGCATAAATATTTTCCAAACCATTGGTGTGATGGAACTTAATCTTCAATCCAGACCGGTTGTACAAATTTATCCTAAATTTAGTGTTTACTCAGGTGACTTATCAAAGTTCTTTGTCTAAACCTTTCTACTCATGTCATGTCAGAGCGTTTCAAGAGTCTCGAAAATAATAAGATTTTGTTATCTAAACTTGTTAATTCTCGTGTTTTTTTTTAGTTTTCTTCATCTCAACTGTTAGTCAAATTAGTGAGTTGAATCACGGTATTTACAAAAGAAAAATGTAGAACAAGTCTAAATTATGTAAGAATTTAAAAGATAACTTTTGGTACCATTTAAAAAAATTAGAACATCAGATCTTCAATGTATAATATGTTAGGAACGAAGATCATAGCATAATAATTTACTTCCCTCTCCACTATCAAGAACTTTTGACCAAAGTTCATTCAAATTACTTAATAAGGAATTTATATAGGCAATAGTTTAAATGAGTTCAGAATACTAACACTATTAGAAATTATATATTGTTGAAACCAAATGGAAGAAATAGGATAATAATGAAAACACATAATAACCTAATTCAAAATTATTATTTATTTAAATATTAAAATTATTGTAATACCATAACTAAAACTTTAAAATAAAACTTAAATCTAAAAAAGAAATCAATTCCGCGCTATAGCGGGATATAATCTAGTATCCTTTTATTTTGTTATCCAATGCTGTTTTTTCTTGATTGTGATCCTGATAAATATATACTTTGTTGTGAACTTGTGGCACAAGACTACTACAGTCAGACGACAGAGACGACGATCTGGTTAATGGTATGACCATTGAGCTTGTTAGCTTCCTAGGAGATGGCATGACGATCATAGAAACCTTTTAATCTGTCAAATATTTCTTCTACCACTGATTCGTCGGTTCCGATTGATATTCTCACCCAGTTCTCTGCCCCTAGAGCCACTCCTACAAGATTCCACCAAAAAGTAA
Organism: Boechera retrofracta; assembly: GCA_015832515.1. Taxonomy (NCBI): domain Eukaryota; kingdom Viridiplantae; phylum Streptophyta; class Magnoliopsida; order Brassicales; family Brassicaceae; genus Boechera; species Boechera retrofracta. The sequence continues at coordinate 1,686,133 of JACCIV010031292.1, forward strand.
TATATAAATAGAAGTAAACAACACAAATTTGATAATTAACGATTAAACTTTATAAACCAAGTTCTTAAGACACTGTTAAAGAGATTCATACCTGGTATCAGGATAAGACTCTCCTCACTAACTAGCTTCGTGCAGAAATCAAAATCATTTTTGATATTATCCAACATTGATGGGTCAAGCTTCAACTGTAAAATAAATCATTAAGCTAATAAGTTATATGTATATCGATTAGATATTTGTTATTCCTATTAAAAGAAAATGGAGAATCCAATAATAAAAACTCTAGAAAGCCAAGAATCCAAGAAATAGAAAGTACCCATAAATAAGAACAAGATTCAGGTTTCTTGGGACAAAAGAGACAAGGGATGTCCTTGAGCCTCTCAGATGAAAGCTCAACGTTGCGTCTCATGGCTTTGATCTTCTTGTCGAAGAACTCTTTAGGTGTTTTCTCCAATATATCAGGAAGTGCTTCCTAATAAAATCCATAAGGATATAAACTCACATCATTTAGAAACGTTTCTATATACGAAACTTCAACTCTACTATTTACTGTTGAGAGTGAGATAATACAAACCTGAAGAATAAATGAAGGTTGTGGAGTTAAATCAAGAAAATCCTCTATAGCTTGAACTACCTGTTGTGACCAAAAGGCCCAAAATATTAACTATACCATTCTTAACGAATGTGCACAAAATATTGTAATTAAAGGAAGTTGACTAACCCCCGTAGATTTAAGAATGCCGTTAGGATCGTTCATGGCGATCCAGCCAACTCTCCAGCCTGGGACGACCCATCCTTTGGATATGGATCCGAGCGTGATCACTAGAGCTATCGATGCAAACTTCCCCATGGGAATAAAAGGCATGTCTCCATATACAACACGTTCGTATACTTCGTCGGATATCACAATTATACCGAGTTTCCTAGCCATCTCCGCAACCTAAAGATTGATCGATACATACCAACAACGTTAGTTTATTTTTGCATCCAAATAATCATATCTTATATATGTCACCCCTATTAAATGATAAAGAGTTATATATGAAAAAAGGAAAGTAGTATACCTTCTTGAGATGGTCGGAGGTGTAGACGTTTCCACATGGATTGTTGGGGTTGATGAGAACCATTGCGACGGTATTCTCATCCGCAACAGCCTCAAGACCGTCGAGGTCAATTTCCCAATCACTCTCGGGGAGGAGGTCGTATTTGCGAATCTCAAGGCGGCTATAGACAGCACGAGCATCGTAGTGAGGATAGCCCGGCCTTGGAAGTAGAATGTTGGCGGCTGGATTTCCGGCAAGAGAATCTATTACGATCTCTATAGCTTGGTTACATCCTCCGGTGATATACACATCCTCCGCCTTCAGCTTCGTCGGAAGCTGTCCGTTTAAATAATCCGCCACCGCTCTGAGAAAAAAAAAACGGTATATAACTAATGAGTTATTAGATAATAAAAAAAATGGTTTCGGTCCATAACTATTAAATCTTACTCATTGTAAAATCTTATTTTTATTAGTCTTCATAAAACAACAAAAAGAATATTCAAAGCAGACCTTCTAGCCTTGAAAGCTCCGGGACTAGGTGCGTAAGAGTTAGCCACGCCGGAGCGTGCGGCTGCGGCCACGGCTTCCTCCGCTGCGGGGCAAGTCCTAAAGTTGGGATGAGCGGAGGGCTCGCCGGGAGTTGGGAACAAAATGGTCTTTCCGCTGTTCATGGTGCAGTTTTTGAACATCCCAAAAGCAAGCTTTCTCAACGTCACCGCCGCCGCATCACTCGTTGCACCGTTTCCTTTGAACCGCCAAACGTTGCCGTTTGCGTTGCATTTGTCATCTCCGTTGCTAGCCATCGATCTCTCTTTCTTGCGTTTGAATTCTTCTTTTAGTTGTGAGTACAAGTTTTTTTTTTGTTGTTGTGGATACATCTCATTTTGGTCGACTCCTTTATAGAAGATTAAAGGGTCCTAAGAAAAGACTATAAAATACAAGTAACGATTAACACATTACACACGTGCAACAATCAATATTTGAATCCTTTAAGAACTATCGACGAAATTAATGATATTTTAGGGCTTGATTGGAAAGACTTTTAATAAAGCATTAGCCACAATATGTTGTATTATGCTCCAAAAGCATTATGCTAGAAAAGCTGTAAACTTTAATTAAAAACTTGATTGGTAAAAAGAGTGAGATACAAAATTACTAAAATAGACATGATTTTCATTTTAGATTTTTTAGAAGAGAACAATATTTTACAAAATAGAAAAACCATAAAATCCCAAGATTTTAGAATCTTGAATTGGAAAAAATCTTGAGTTGGAAAAAATCTTGAAGAGTGTGGAATTTGAAATAACTTGGCGTTCAATTTGATTTTTTTTTTATTTTTTTTTTATTTTCTTCCAATTTCTTTTTGGTTTAGATAAGCTAAACAATATGATTTTTATGTTTTGAATGAATCTTGTTGTTTAATTCTGGGTTCAACTTAAGTTGGGATTTTATGGTTTAACATATACATGCATATCATATTTTAAATTTAATTATTAATAATATATTAGGTTTTCAATAATTAAGGACAAATATGTCTTTTAATATGTTTAAAGCCTCTAAGCCTTGGAAATAGTCAATTAAAGAGCATTAAGCTGGAGAGCATTAAGGAGTTCTCTATGCTCTACTTTATGCTCTTAAAAAATTTATTGATTGGCTTTTAATGATCATGAAGCTCTACAAGTCTTACCAATCAAGCTCTTAGTCTGATTCCAATAGAGTTAGTTGCACACAACAAGAAACTATTCCAACCCATGTTTTTTTTAATTGATTGTTCTTTATAAATAAAAAGATTTTTTGCAAAAAAAAAAAACCCTCTAACTCACCAACTTTTGCAATTTTACTTTTAAGCACATAACAAATGTTGGTTAATCCGCAAAGTTAAAAATAATACGCAATATAACCCATATTCGTTACCGTCATGTTTATAAAATTTTGATAAATAATATATCAAATCGAAGCCCTCACCACGAGGAGTCCAAATGTATATTTAGAATTTTAAAAATTTAATGTATAAGACCGTGAAAACGTTTAGAAGATATGCATAAGAGTTATATTGCGTATTATTTTTGATTTTGCAGATTAACTAGCATTTTTAGAGAGAAATGGTGAAATTGTAAAAGTTGACAAGTTAGGCGTTGTTTTGCATAAAATTTTAAATAAAATAAAATGTGAATTGACAATTATTATTTTGACCAGAAAAAACAAGAACAAAAGACTGAGTTGACCAAAAAAAAAAAAGAAGACACTGACTGCTGGCTGGGGCTGCTTCCTATTGACTCACATGTCTTTGTTTATTACCCGAATAAATGAACCAAATATGTGTTTTCATTATTATTATTTATTTATTTTTGCTTTCTTCAAGAGTTTAAAAGGTAACACAATCCGTAGAATGTTAAACGAACACAAACTCTTCCCAATAGGCAAATATAGAATAATAGAAAGTTAGAAACCATCATGTCTTGAACATCCCTCAAGATTTTACTAGCACGATATGCAACTGATGTGGAATACATCCATTGAAGATGAAGATTTTCTTCCGAAATTACAATAAACAACCATATATGTACTAGTGCACATATCTATTAAACTAAACACAAAACTAATATTATACTTATAATTAATACAAACGTTAAGTATGTAACCAAGGTTTTCCATTTTTCTCTATACATATCTAATTTGATTTTAAGGTTACTATGGGCTTAAACGTTTAATCATTTGTAAGATGGATCAGTGAATCTAAATCTCGGTGTCATGTTAACAACTTATATATTTTTCTTACCAATACAATCGAAGTTCTATTACAGAAACACCATATCCAGATTCAACGAGGGTAACGACGATGCACATGGTTTACGCTACCACATGAGAAGATCAAAAGAAATTAAGTCGATGCTTTGCTACTATTGTACTTCCGTTGACATACTCTAATTGAATCGTAAAAGTCACGTTTGTTGATTACAAGAAATCTTGTAGCCTTTGGTTGTACAGACAGAACAAAAGAAAATGAATAAATGAACATATATTGATACATATATACACAATACCTGTGTAAAGATATCCGCATATCTAATTCAGATTCCACTCGAATCAATATACAGTGATATACACATTTTAGCTCCATAAACAATCATCAAAGATCAAAACCCTCACGTAACTTGCTTTTGTTCATCAGCTACGACGGCACTGGAGGCTTTTCTAACCACTTGGCACGAAACCCAGTTCCTTTGCAATCGCTACAGCAAGCAGAGCCCTAAAACCAATGGACGAATCGAATGTTCATACTTGTGAAGATATATAATCCGGAAGACACATCGGGTCTATACTTTTGGGGACAAAAAAGAAATTAACCACTGAGTTTTTATGTTGGATTACAAACCTGTCCGGAGCAGATCACGCAAGAAGTATTCCTTGAGGGTACCTGGCAAAGCATGTTATCACCGAGTATGAAGAATCCTGTACCCGCACACCATTTGCATTCAACATGACCCTTTGAATTGCACGATGAACATCCAACAGGACTTGGTTGCTGCAGTGAATTAAAAAAAAAAAAAGACTCAAAGCAAATCTTGTAACATATAGGAACAAAAACGATCTACTGAACTGTAAAGAACAGGCACACGAGTTCAATGTTAAACTTGACGATACGGAAAATGCTAGAAGAAAGGCTTGAAAGTCTTAAATTGTGAGATAGATTATGTGAGTGCAATATTAGAGAATAGGCAGAGAATCCGACAATTGTACAAGCAAGGCTACAAAACTATAATGCATTGTGAGATTAGTCTGCTTAAGCCTCATCCCTCAGAGATCACGAAGAACATAAGACAAAAGGTACAACCTAATTAAGCAGCTAACTTGTTGTCATCATAAGTCACAAACCAAATGAATTGTGAACAGAATCTTTGGTAAAATAAAAACTTTTTTTGCCAGAAACAAACCCAAAGGCACTTTGCAATTACAAGATTTTTCGATATTGAACAGCTCGATACAAGACCTTTTGAACTTGCTGATACTATTCACCTCTTAATCTGAGTTTTACCATATTTCATCACAGATCCAAGTTTTTAATCTCATATAAAATTGCATATGGCTCTTCAATCGTACATGACTACATATAGATTAATACAAATTGATATACATAAATCCGCATACATAAAACAAAGAGTAAACTCGTATTTAAACCTAAAATCATACAACGCAAGTAAAAAACACATGAAGGATCAGTTCTTATAATTACTCAGATTCAACAAAATCAAACGCATCAAATTAACAACAAGTAGAAGCTATACTATAAATCTCGAAGAGAAACGAACCTGTGAGATAATCCAAGCTTGATCCATACGCTTAGCGAAATTTGAAGAACTCTCAGGTGAGTCCACCGCCGAAGCCTTGACGGTAGTAGCCAGGAAGCGGCGACCGACAGGTACAAAACCTAGCTTCGTTCTCCTCGGAGAACTCCATGGATTCAAAATCGAGTTCGCTACAAGGTGTGAATCGCAACACATGCAAATCGCCATTTCCTTCTTCTTCTTCTTCTTGGCCGAGAAGGTTGAATTCAGAGGTTTAAATTTGTCTTTGTTTTTATTTTTTGGTTTTTGTTGCGCTTGCGCATACCAAATTGGAAAGCAACAGAAGGAGGAAAAATCTCGGAATAGCCCAATTGGTTTAGTGGGCCCATAAAAGTCCGGTCTGCTCAAATGACCGATTCAAATTCAAAGGCATCAACCGGTCGCAAAATCCCGGTTAAAGCCATTAACTTGGTCTTTGCCAGAGAGTATTTTGTTATCCTATCGAACAACCCCTTTGAAAGGTGGACGTGACTGATATATATACTTGTTAAGTGGAGAAAGTTTGGCTTTGAATGGTTGGCATTTACTCTGTATATCAGACTAAAGTCGGACTAGTCTGGATCAAATGCTCAAATGCCCTTAATTTTATGTCATAAACCTCTCATACCCTTACTTATTCTCAATACTTTTACTCTTTTATAAACCCAAAAAACTCAAAACTACATTTCCTTAAAATATTAATATCTTAATCAACAATACAATTAAAAAAAAAAAAAAATAAGGGACACACTCCAACTAAACTTCGTACGATCTCATTACGTTCTTCACCTACACATTTACGTCTCCCATTTACGTGCATTCAATCGAGCAAAAAGAGAAATTGGAGATCTGGGTTTTGGAGTTTACGTCTGCCATTGGAGGTCCGAAGGAGCTCTATTTCTTCCATTGGCCGCTGCGTTTGAAGCTTCCGAAGGAGTCCTGTTTCGTTCGTCCGCCATAGGAGCTTGGATCGTGGAGCTCGCGTGAAGCTCGTTTCAGTTGATTGAAGCTCGTTTTAGGTAATATACATCATCAAAATGGAGATATTGTAGTGGATGAGTGACGGGTATGCGGAATTGTAACGTAATTTTGTGTATTTTTGAAAAAATGTACTACTGATACAACTAATATCACTAAGATTTTGTGTATTATTGATAATTACTAAGAGATTGTGTACTACAGATACAACTGGTATTACTAAGCATATATGTATTACTGATATAACTGGTATTATTAAGCATATATAATACTGATATAACTGGTATTACTAAGCATATATGTATTACTGATATAACTGGTATTACTAATAATATTCGTATTACTGATATAACTGGTGTTATCATTTTCAGGGTAAAATGAATAAAAAGAAAAACACTCTCATTCATTTTGATTATGAGGGATATTATGTAAGGAAGGGAGATGAAGTAGTGTGGATTTTGAGAGAAGATGTTCATCACGCTCTTTTGTTGAAAGAATCGCGTGAGGATGTCACTTATGTGTTATTGGTTGAACAAATATGTCGAAAGATGGGGTTGGATGAAGAGAGGAATGAGGTAAAATTCAGTTACATTCCACCTTTCGTGGATCCTAAGAAACTAGTGTATATCTTCGATGATGATGATCTTTTGTGTTATATGGAGTTGTACGGAGAACGATTAAAAGTGTGTTGCATGTGGAGATTGTTAGTAATCAGGGAGGTGAGCAAAATGAGGGGCATGATAATCTTCCAAGAGAAGATCTAGTAAGTCAAGTTGGTGCAAGTAATGAAGACTTGATTTCTAGTGCTAGTGCTAGAGCAAATGTTCGAGTTAGTTATCGCAACATGAATCAATCTGCAAGTGAACCGTCCGAACATTATGCTATGGTTGTCCATGATGAAGAACGAGGAGACTTGGATAATATTTCATGTGAAGAACGAGGAGACTTGGATAACTTGTTTATGAACGGAGATATTGTGGTCACACGTACTGAGATCACACCTTCTGTAGTACATGTTGCGAATCTTGAATGGAAAAACGGTATGAATGTGCAAATAGGCCAAGAATTTTCAACCAAAAAAGACGTGCAAGAAGTAGTAGAAAAAGCCGGACATCTGAATTGTTTTGAGTTTGATATTAAAAAGTCTGATAAGACGCGGTACATGGTTAAATATCGTGAAGAAAAAAAAGGTTGCAAGTGGGCTTTACGAGCAGCAAAACATAAGGATTCAGGTTGCTTCACGGTTAGAACGTACAATAAGATTCACACGTGTTCTCGTGCATCTGCAAGTACAAGTACAAAGAAAAGAAGTGGCACACCACGGTTAGTTGCATCTGTTTTGCATGATGCTTTGATATGCTCAAATTAATACCCTATAATGATACTAAAGCAGTTGCTGCAGTAAAGTTAGGGATCGAACACGAAAACTCAAGAAAACTCATGCGGTAGATAAAAGATGCAGATTGTGCTAAGCAAACAATAATTGATGAGAAAACAAATGATTGAATTAAACTTAGGTTGATTAATATGGAAAGAAACTAGGCTCAGGGAAATTCTCAGGAAATCAATGATAAATAACAATTAATTAGTTAAAGTTCAATTCAATTAAGTGCTGTTCTTGAACTCAAACACGAAAATATAGTTAACCAACTGTCGTTGCGAAAACTAACTAAATCTAAAATCTAGAATTCCAAATCTCTTTGCAAATCCTACACATTAAACCAGCAATTAATTCAAGTTTGATATGTTCACAATTCGATTAAACCAAATCTCTTTGCAGATAATCGAATTGCTCACCCTAGGTTTTATCAGATTACTCAATTGCACTGTCGTGCCTAATCGATTAATCTAAGTTCTATGTTCTAGGTGATCAGATTAGAAATAGCTTTGAGAACAACCTGTGGTGAAGAACTACTCAGGTTATGAACCCTAACAAATCAATCATCATAAATCAGAGAAATCCATATGAGAAAACCCTGAACCTAAAATGAGACTACTCAGACATGATTGATGAAAAACAAGACATAACTGAATAGATCATGAAATTAAATATAACAAAAGAATAAAAACAAGGGTTCGGGATCTTTTCTATGATGAACAAAGTCTTGGATCCGTCTCCCTCACAAAAGCTTTCAAGTCTCAGTGGTGGTTCAAGAATCAAAGTTCAAAGTAAAGTCTGCCGCCCCCCTAACCTAATGACTAAAAGTTTGCTTAAATAGGTCTAAAAACACGAGCTGGGTCTCTTTGTAAATAAGGGAAAGTATTGGGCTTCTTATGGTGAGAATTCTCTTCCTTGGATATCTCTCTATCTCCGCGTCAGTTACGTCGGTATCGATCGATACCGGGATGGTGTCGATCGATACTCAGGCTTCAAAACGGGTACTTTCTTCGGTTTGCTCCAAAAGGCTCCAAATGGTTCCAAAATCTCTAATTTCGTCCCAAACGTGCTAAAACCTGAAAAGACTCCAGAACGATACAAAAAACACTAGAAAGACTCGATAAAACAACTTATATCATGGCTAAAAATGGGTAAAAACCATGATATATCAACTCCCCCAGACTTAGCCTTTTGCTTGCCCTCAAGCAAAATAGAAAACTAAGTTAGAGAAAGAGGTTTGAAAAACCTTAGAGACCTGACCTGTTACCGAAATCGCTGTAATGACCCTTTTTCCCAAGCGCCCACTGCTGCCTGATCAGCTCCAGATCTAACCACCATGTACTTCTCCGTAGGAACCCGAACTTCCCAAGACTTCACTTATTATCTCACACCAATATTCATCTAAGCTCTCATCGCCAGTTTCATCGCTGCAATCAGTGTTCAAGAACTTTCTAGATTCTTGCCCATACAATATCATAGCCAAAGAACCATTTATTCAATAACATTTATTGCTTTCCGGTATTCTTTATCTCCCTAGACTTATTTCATAATCAGTTCTCATTAGATTTCAACAGCGCAGGTTTATCTGAACAGCATACACAAATCAAGGTCCGAAACGCGAGTATTGATAGTGTTTGCTACCGAATCCCCGGTTCTTACCCTCTCAATGTATCAAAAGTCTTAGGTGAATAATGGGGTCATAGGAAATTTTCCTACCCCTCACTTCACGCCTTCGTGTGATCATTCCTTATCCAAGTAGAATAATGGGATCATAGAAAATTTTCCTACCCCTCTACTCGGCGGAAATCATTTCATCTTTTATATATATTTTACCTGTTTTAACGCAAATATGTAACCAACAATTTTCATGGGAGATATATACCACAGACGGGTGGTATCGATCGACACCAGGTTGGTATCGATCGATACCAGGTGAAAATCGAGATGAAAAACCTCTTTCTCTGCATGAATGAGCTGACCGTGTTAGATGATCCAAGTTAGAAAATGTGAATAGGAGAGAGATGACTAATCCTCTGTAGCTTCGGAATCAGAGTCATCGGCAGCATCAGCACCAGCTGTGCGTGATGGTCCAGCAGCGGTCGGTGTACGGGGCGAGCGAGGGGCCGGCGGAGTCATGCAGCTGCATCGAGAAATGGTGCTCCTGGAACAGCTCGAACTCGGTCCTTTGAAACGAATAATCTCTCAGTGGACCCATCGTCTGCCACCTGATACCCCGTGTCATCCCATAGGGCCGTCACTTTCCCCCGAAGCCAATCGTACCCGTCGAAGATCTCGACGTGTTCGAGTAAGTGGAACTGGTGCGGAAGAGAACTGGTTCCGTCTTCATTTCGTGACTTCTTCCTAGGAGGCATCTGCATCATCAACAACACAACAACACATATAAAGTCAAAGTCTCTCAGAACAAACCAAAATCGCCAAGATTAAGCACGGGTATCGATCGATACCTAGGTGGTATCGATCGATGCCATTAACAGTTTTCATGAAGAACAATCCGAATAGATGCATTAGTTGAAACTAATGACAAATATATGCTAGGCAAGGTTCGACTAGGCCTAAAACAACCAGATCATTCAATATTCAATCCTAAAAACAAGTTTAAGAGGCTAAAATCTCAAAACCCAAACCTTGGTTCCATGGATTGAAAAATTGAAAAACTCGAGATCTTACCTTGTTTAATCGATCGAATGGAATAGATAGTGTTAATGGGGGTGTAAAACCGAGTGGAAACAACAAAAGAATCACTCAAAACCGTGAAGAAACGAAAAAGAGGGCGATTGTGGCGCTTTGTGTCGAGCGATGAGAAGTGAGGGTTTTGCGATTCAACCCTAAGGGTTTTATAGAAGCACTAACCTGGCCGACTGGTATCGACCGATACCCAGCTGGTATCGATCGATACTGATATCCAAATTCTGATTCACGACACAAAAGAAAACAAAAACCAAAATTAGTATGTACAGACTTACCAGTGGGTTGCCTCCCACTAAGCGCTTGTTTAATGTCACGAGCCTGACCTTAATGACGGTTAGGTGACGGGTGGATTAGCCAGAGGCACGATTTGTCCTGCTGGAATCTCGGCTTTCGCCCAATAGTGTTTAACCCTTTGCCCATTCACAGTGAATTCGTCTCCTGACGAATTAATCAGCACGATAGCACCATGTGGTCGTACCTCCTTGATAGTGAAAAGACCTGACCAACGAGAACGAAGTTTACCAGGAAACAAGTGCAAACGAGAGTTATATAGAAGAACCTGGTCGTTCGGTTCGAAGTGACGGGAAAGGATCTTCTTATCATGATAAGCCTTAACTCGTTCTTTGTATAACTTCGAGTTTTCGTAGGCGTGATACCTGATCTCGTCGAGCTCATTCAACTGAATCAATCTCCGCNTGATAGTGAAAGGACCTGACCAACGAGAACGAAGTTTACCAGGAAACAAGTGCAAACGAGAGTTATATAGAAGAACCTGGTCGTTCGGTTCGAAGTGACGGGAAAGGATCTTCTTATCATGATAAGCCTTAACTCGTTCTTTGTATAACTTCGAGTTTTCGTAGGCGTGATACCTGATCTCGTCGAGCTCATTCAACTGAATCAATCTCCGCTCAGCAGCATGTTTGATGTCATAGTTGAGTAGCTTAGTTGCCCAGATTCCTTTGTGTTCGAGCTCAACTGGAAGGTGACATGCTTTCCCGTACAGTAAGTGAAACGGTGTAGTCCCCAGCGGTGNATCTCGTCGAGCTCATTCAACTGAATCAATCTCCGCTCAGCAGCATGTTTGATGTCATAGTTGAGTAGCTTAGTTGCCCAGATTCCTTTGTGTTCGAGCTCAACTGGAAGGTGACATGCTTTCCCGTACAGTAAGTGAAACGGTGTAGTCCCCAGCGGTGTCTTGAAAGCAGTTCTATACGCCCAGAGTGCATCGTTCAGCTTAGTAGACCAGTCCTTCCGCGAAGCACCTACAGTCTTCTCTAGGATCTCTTTGATCTGCCTGTTGGAAACCTCAACCTGTCCACTAGTCTGAGGATGATATGGAGTAGCGACACGATGATTAACCCCGTACTTCTTCAATAATCGCTCGAAGACCTTGTTGATGAAGTGACTGCCGCCATCACTGATGACGATTCGCGGGACTCCAAATCGTGGAAAGATGATGGTCTTAAACAGCTTAAGAACCACCGTATGATCATTGGTCGGACTTACAATCGCTTCCACCCACTTGGAGACATAGTCAACGGCAACCAAGATGTACCTGTTCTTGTGCGAGGATGGAAAAGGACCCATGAAGTCAATACCCCAGCAATCAAACACTTCGACCTCAAGGATGAAGTTTTGTGGCATCTCATGTCGCTTACTTATCTTCCCTCTCCGCTGACAGGCATCGCACTGAGAAACAGAAGCATTAGCATCTCTGAACATAGTTGGCCACCAAAACCCGGCTTGAAGAACCTTAGAAACTGTTTTGAAAGTAGCGAAGTGTCCAGCATATTCAGAACCATGGCAATGAAAAAGAACGTCTCGTACTTCAGACTCAGCAAGGCACCTCCTGTAGAGACCATCAGAGCAATGCTTGTACAGATAAGGTTCATCCCAGAAGAAACGCCTTACTTCTCGTAGAAACTTCTTCCTCGCATAAGGTGTTGCGTGGTTCGGCTCAGTCGCCGTAGCTAAATAGTTGGCGATGTCAGCATACCAAGGTCTGGAAAACGTTGCCACAGCAGCTGAATAAACATCATACGAGCTGATGTTATCTGTCGATAAAATGGTATAATCAGTCGAGGGGTGTCGATCGATACCCAGGTGGTATCGATCGATACTGAAACTCAGATCGTGAGAGAAGTCGGAATTATCCCCCAAATCATTCTGATCTTCTGTAGCAATGAAGTAGATGTGTTCTTCTGGTAGTTAGTCATCAATAGGCACGTCCCCATCTATTTGCATTCGTGACAAGTGATCTGCAACCCCATTCTCGATCCCTTTCTTGTCCTTAACCTCTATGTCGAAACCCTGAAGCAAGAGCACCCATCGACAGAGACGAGGCTTGAGGTCTTTGTTCTGAAACAGGTACCTGAGAGCAGCATGATCAGTGTGAACGACCACTTTGCTTCCAACCAAATAGGACCGTAATTTCTCAAAAGAGAAGACAACTGCTAGGAGCTCTTTCTCGGTTGTGCTGTAGTTGCGTTGGGCATCATCCAACGTTCGGCTGGCATAATAGATGACATGCAACTTCTTATCTTTCCTCTGACCCAGCACAGCACCTACAGCAAAATCACTTGCATCGCACATGACCTCAAAATGTAAGTTCCAATCCGGAGGGTGAACAATAGGTGCGCTTACTAGCGCCGCTTTGATAGCTTCGAAAGCAGCAAGACAAGCAGGAGTGAAGTCAAATTGCACCTCCTTACACAAAAGGGCAGTGAGAGGTCGAGCAATTTTGGAGAAATCCTTCATGAATCGCCTGTAGAAACCAGCATGACCCAGGAAGCTTCGGATCTCGGAAACCAACCGTGGGGGCTGCAAACTCGAGATGACCTGAATCTTGGCCTCGTCAACCTCGATCCCTCTCTCTGAAACCTTGTGTCCCAAAACAATCCCAGCTTGCACCATGAAGTGACACTTTTCCCAATTAAGAACTAGATGCTTCTCTTCACATCGCTGAAGCACCTTGCATAAGCTGTCCAGACAATCTTTGAACGAAGACCCATAAACAGAGAAATCATTCATGAATACCTCCATAAACTCCTCGATCATATCAGTGAAGATCGAAATCATGCATCTCTGGAAAGTGGCGGGGGCGTTACATAGTCCGAACGGCATTCTGCGGTATGCGAAAGTGCCATAAGGACATGTAAAAGTTTTCTTCCCTTGATCCTCTGGGTGAATGGGGATCTGGAAAAAGCCTGAATAACCATCAAGAAAGCAGTAGCATGGGTGACTCGCTAAGCGCTCCAACATCTGGTCAATGAAAGGTAAAGGAAAATGATCCTTTCGAGTAGCAGCATTCAACTTCCTGTAGTCGATGCACATCCTATGACCAGTGATAGTCCGTGTCGGGATCAGCTCGTTCTTCTCATTATTCACCACTATGATACCACCCCTTCTTAGGCACGACATGAACAGGGCTAACCCAAGAACTATCTGAGATTGCATAGATGATCCCGGCTTCGAGCAGCTTCATCACCTCTTTCCTGACAACCTCTTTCAGGTTCGGGTTCAACCGTCTCTGACACTCAACCGATGACTTTGACTCATCCTCCAAGTAAATCCTGTGCATGCAATAAAGACGTACCTTAGCTCGGCTGGAAGTGGTTTGAGTTCGATCTTTGGAGCTTTTTCCTCGCTCAAATCCCCGGTTATACTGACTTGTTTAGGAATCTCGCCCAAGTTCTTGACCGCGTACACGTGGTGTCGATCGATACTCCCATTGGTATCGATCGATACTGGATCTGCATTGTCGAGGATTCTGACATAACTAGTGGCATCATCATCTAAAGCCAATTCTATACCTTCAGTACAAACCAGTGCTCGTTCTAGCGGATCCTCAGGATGTTTCTCCAGGAAATACTCCTTCGCAATGTCACTGAGTGTATCGATGTAGAAGGTTTGTTCGTCGATGGTTGGTCGTTTCATGATTCTCTCCATGCTGAGAGACATTACCAAATCACCTACGTTCAGAGTAATCTGTCCATTCTTGCAGTCTATAAGAGCACCAGCAGTAGCAAGGAATGGTCTGCCTAAGATAAGAGGATCCTTAGGCTCGGCATCGTACTCCAACACGATGAAATCAGTTGGAATCAAGCAATTTCCAATCTTGACAGGCACATCTTCGAGAAGTCCTTCTGGCAAACGTACTGAACGATCAGCAAGGATCAATGAGATCCTTGTAGGCTGGTAATCACTTATCCCCATTCTCTTGGCAACGGAGTGTGGCATGAGATTTACACTCGATCCAATATCGTAGAGGGATCGTGCAAAACGCTCTGTGAAAATAGTGCAATCCAACACAAAACTACCTGGATCTGGAAGTTTCTTAGTAATCGTGTTGGTGAGAATACCGCTGCACTCGGCTGAAAGCATCATGACACCTTCACTGAGGTTGACGTTGCTGGATACCATCCGCTTCATGTATCTTCTGAATACGGGAGAAGTCTTGATAGCATTAACAAAAGGGAGTTCAACTACCAACTTGTCCAACATCACCTTGCATCTAGCATCCTCCCATTCCTTTTTGGTCAGCTTGGGAGTAATAGGATAGGGCAACTTCGGCTTGTAGACCCTTTCTTTGACAGGTTCAGCGTCCTCCTTGGGCATTGTCTCGGTATCGATCGATACTGGGGTAGTGTCGATCGATACTCTGGGATTTTCATCATCCCACTCGTCATCTCCAGCAAGATCGACAAGATTTTCAGCTATTGGAGTCTGATTAACTCCTGAATTTACCACTTTTCCACTTCTTAGACTTATGGCGTTGATGTGAGCTCTTGGAGCTTCAGTCTTTCCTGGAAGAAATCCTTCTTGTCTTCTCACAGCAGCTGCGGTCTGAGCAATTTAAGTCTCGAGCTTTTTTTGCGACAGATTCAATGCCTCAATCTTGCCATCCAGATCCGTATACAGGTTGTCCAGCTTCCCATTAAATTCTCCAGTCATCTTTTCTTGTCCCTGCAGAATTTGTTCCAAGAGGATCTCCGTCTTACTCTCTGTAGACCTCGGAGAATGCGGTTGGTAAGCTGAATTACCGTATTGGCGAGTAAAATCACCGCCTTGAAGTGGTTTTTGGGCGAATTGAGTGGCACCAAAACCAGATTGGTTACCTCCAGACTTGTAACCACCT
>JACCIV010031292.1:1702602-1725289 GCA_015832515.1 Boechera retrofracta
TTCTCCTGGTAGCACGCTGATGCATACACCTGAAAATCAAAAGACGAGAAAATAAGTAACCAAAATTCAAAAACAGACGTTCAGTGTCGATCGATACCAATGGAGTATCGACCGATACTGACGACGAACTTAGACAAAATCGACAACTAAAATTCTAATGGTGAATTTTTAGAGTCCCCGGCAACGGCGCCAAATTTGATATGCTCAAATTAATACCCTATAATGATACTAAAGCAGTTGTTGCAGTAAAGTTAGGGATCGAACACGAGAACTCAAGAAAACTCACGCGGTAGATAAAAGATGCAGATTGTGCTAAGCAAACAATAATTGATGAGAAAACAAATGATTGAATTAAACTTAGGTCGATTAATATGGAAGAAAACTAGGCTCAGGGAAATTCTCAGGAAATCAATGATAAATAACAATTAATCAGTTAAAGTTCAATTCAATTAAGTGCCGATCTTGAACTCAAACACGAAAATATAGTTAACCAACTGTCGTTGCGAAAACTAACTAAATCTAAAATCTAGAATTCCAAATCTCTTTGCAAATTCTACACATTAAACCAGCAATTAATTCAAGTTTGATATGTTCACAATTCGATTAAACCAAATCTCTTTGCAGATAATCGAATTGCTCACCCTAGGTTTTATCAGATTACTCAATTGCACTGTCGTGCCTAATCAATTAATCTAAGTTCTATGTTCTAGGTGATCAAATTAGAAATAGCTTTGAGAACAACTTGTGGTGAAGAACTACTCAGGTTATGAACCCTAACAAATCAATCATCATAAATCAGAGAAATCCATATGAGAAAACCCTGAACTTAAAATGAGACTACTCAGACATGATTGATGAAAAACAAGACATAACTGAATAGATCATGAAATTAAATATAACAAAAGAATAAAAACAAGGGTTCAGGATCTTTTCTATGATGAACAAAGTCTTGGATCCGTCTCCCTCACAAAAGCTTTCAAGTCTCAGTGGTGGTTCAAGAATCAAAGTTCAAAGTAAAGTCTGCCGCCCCACCTAACCTAATGACTAAAAGTTTGCTTAAATAGGTCTAAAAACACGAGTTGGGTCTCTTTGTAAATAAGGGAAAGTATTGGGCTTCTTATAGTGAGAATTCTCTTCCTTGGATATCTCTCTATCTCCGCGTCAGTTACGTCGGTATCGATCGATACCAGGATGGTGTTGATCGATATTCAGGCTTCAAAACTGGTACTTTCTTCGGTTTCCTCCAAAAGGCTCCAAATGGTTCCAAAATCTCTAATTTCGTCCCAAACCTGCTAAAACCTGAAAAGATTCTAGAACGATACAAAAAACACTAGAAAGACTCGATAAAACAACTTATATCATGGCTAAAAATGGGTAAAAACCATGATATATCAGACGAAATCGTCGAAATCGTCGGAAAAGACTGATCGGAATTTCGTTGGAAATTTCGATCAAAAGATTTAGTCAGAACATCGTTGGAGAATATCGTTGGAATGTCGTTGGAAATTTACCGACGACTTTTCAACAATATACTCCGACGAAATAGGTTGTCAAAAATTCGTGGCATTCGTATCGAGAAAGTGTTTTTGGAAATTTGTAGGCAACTTTCGATTATTTTCCCACGACAAAGAAAAGATTTCGTCGGAAAATTCATGTTGGGGTTGCTAGTGCCGGTTTGGTTTCTTCGAGATGGTGGGATTAAATTAGGATGAAGTTAGTCCATCATCTTACTCCAATACACATCAATTTCACACTTAAATTTAAGTCTTGCAAAACTGAGGATTGGTGTAGTATATATAACATAATTTTCCGACGATTTCGTCCTAGTCGCCAGAAAAAGATCTCTTAAATCACGTGCAACGGTTAATAATTTCCGAAAAATTTCCGACCTTGGATTTTCATTGGAACTTGTCCAGACAAAAAATACTTGTACCGGCTACTTATTTCTGTTGGATTTTGCGACTATATTTTGTCCACTACGTTGGTCGGAAAATCGTTGAAATGGTGTTCATTTGCCACGTTTTAAGCTAACTAATTCTCGACAAATTTCCGACAAATTTTTTTAATGATGTTCCAACGAAATAGTTCTATCGGAATATCGTACTTGTTTCCGACGAAATATGTTTCGTTGGAAATATCTATATAGTTCTGACCAATTTCCGATGACTTATGTTCCATCAGAAATTGGTCAAAAAACGGGCGGAAAGTGGTCGGAAAGTTTCCGAAAACCGATCAGAAACGGTCGTCGGAATATGCTATGTTTTCTTGTAGTGTTGTGATCTCTCATAGCTTTTTATTCTTCTTTAACTTAGATTAGAAGATACCATTACTTTCCGAGTTTCCATGGCCTAGATGTGCGTAAAGTGTTTCTCAGTCATTTACACAAATCACTTTGCATGCAAGGGAATCATGGGTTTAAGGAACAGGAGATTGAGAGAGGCCATACGATTGGACTTGAGCTCGTAAATTCAATTAGCGAATCTAGAGTTTCAATCTTGGTGCTCTCGAAAAAGTTATTCATTCTTGTGCAGAATTAGAGATGAGTCCTAACAAGAAGCTAGAGTTCTAACATGAAGTTATTCATTCTGTTTATCTAACTTGGTGATCTCGAAGAAATCTTCATATATTTTGGATATAGATCGAGGAGACATCATTATAATTTTCTGATATAATAAGTAAAATCTTATTATATGAAGCAAACGCGTTTAACGTGAGCGTGACACATGTCAAAAGAATAATTCATAAGATTTTGACACGTGTCATTACTAATTTAGATTGTGACATATGTCAAAACGATAACTCATAAGAATCAGTCACGTGTCAATTAAAATTTTATATCAATCTAAGCAAAAATATCAAAACAAAAAAAAAATAATTTTCTCACAATGATAATTTTCTATATAAAAAAGTAAAATAGATAATTAACTAAAAAGTTGCCAGTTTAAGAAAAAATGTCAATAGCAGAAAAAAAAAATTATTCTTTCAATAGACAATTGTCAGTTTAAAAAAAAAGAAAAAAAAAAGAAACATCTACAATAAATAATTTCCAGTTTTAACAAAAAAAAATCAAAAAGACAATTTTATTGTTAATTTTTGTATAAAAAAAGCAATTATCAATTTTAAAAAATATATATCAATAGCTGAAAAGAAATATGGAAAGATAATTGATAGTTTTAGAAAAATTTCAAGTTCTGGTAATTTAATATTTTCAATGACGATTATGTTAATTTTCTAAATTAATATTGTAGTAGTTTGGTTATAAATACCATAGTATAGAGATTTAACAAATCATCTTTTCATTCATTTTTTAGTGTTTGTTATTCAAATGAATTCAGCAATTCATTTGACCGTAAATCTGTTAGATAAAAATTGCGTTTATCGCCGTACTATAGTGTGCGTGCTTCTGAAAAAAAGAAGCAAAAAATATCTAAGAAAATAATATACTCATAGTAATAGAGTTATTATTGGTTGATGAAAAGATAATAATTTATTTTAGAAATATTATTATATTTTTAAATTTTTTTTAGATAAGTGTTTAAGTTATTTTATTTTCAAATTTATTTATTCATTTTGAGGAAAATACAGTTCAAGGCTATGTGCATCATTCTGTTATGAAAAAATTTGATGACCATCAAAATTTTTTAAAAAATAGTTCTCTGAAGAAAATATCATTGAAATTTGCAATTTTAATGTAAAATTTGCTAACAATAGAAAATATAAAGTTTCATACCATCAATTTTTTATACAATTGACGAAAAAAAACAAGTATTGTAGGCGTTGGTCAAGAATTTTGTCAGATTCCACTAGAAAAATTTTGACTAAAATTATCAATGATCTGATCAAATTGCTAGATATAACATAGTAAGACCTCCAAAAATTAATATTTAAATATGTGTTAATGTAAAGCTAAAATATATTTCCTTATAGATGTAATTTGAAAAATCGTTAAAGTCGACAAAAGTGACGTACGTAATCAAACCAATTCCACACTTAGAAGACTTGATTCTCTTAATAGAAAGGTTAGTTTTTTTTTCAATCACATCATGTCTCTCAAATTAATAGATAAATAAGTTTTTCAGACAGATCATGTCTCTCAAATTAATTTCAGGTAACATGTTGTTCTTATTTTAACAGTCAAGTTGAAATACATGTTACAATATGGATGGAACAAGCTGAATTATTTGAATCAAATATCGTATGGTGGAAAATAATAGCATCGCTCTCATTATGACAAACATTTTAGTTAAGATGTATCGAGGAGAATTCTTTATCAGCCTCTTTTTCCACTAAGTTTTATTTAAATCATGAATCAGAGTTTGTTACTCAATTTAGAAAAGAAAATATTTTAAATTCATTTTTATTTTATATATATATATTATATATATATAAATATAGTTAGAATTACAATCACATAAAAAGTATACTAATTTTAATTTTTTATATCACTTTGGAATATAATGGTGGTTGTTCAGTTAATTTTGGGAGTGCGATTCAGCCTGATAAACTTAAAGAAGATTAACAATGCTATTTGGGACTATATTTCATTGGATAATCGTGAGGTAATAGACGAGAAAAATTCAATTTTTATATTATTCATAACATAATTTCGATTAATATAATGGAAGGAAAAAAAATTTACATGTGAAGCAACTATCACCGATATCATTTATATGTGAACCAACTATCAACTATCACCGTCTGTCTCATCAACTACCTGAAATTGTCAAACTAAAATTTTTTTTTTGTGGACGATCATAATGGGCTATAATTAAAATAGCCGATAGTTTTTTTTGGAGGGGTGGGGGGGGGTTTAAGAAGTCCTTTATGTTTAGAACAATAAATGAGAAAAAAAATTGTAAAAATCTGTTAAAATTTGATAAACACAAATTTATCTATTTGAATTTTGAAATGTTATAATTTTTATATTTAATCAGTAAATCAACATATTATATATATTAATTAATAAAAAGAATCTGTGCATCCCAATATCTACTAAGAGATGAGTTCTAACAAGATTCCAACTTTAATTAAAAACTAAACAACGTTAAAGTCATATTTAAATACATTTTCCTTGTTATATATATGTATAGTTCTAACAAGATTCCAACTTTAATTAAAAACTAAACAACGTTAAAGTCATATTTAAATACATTTTACTTGTTATATATATATATATGTATAAGTTTATATATTACTAGTGTATTATATTATTGGGAGTTTGGGATCATATATTTACATAAGAGTTTAAAAAAATATATTATATTATTAAATTTTGTTTATTTTAATATTGACCCTATTCGAAACTGGCAAATTTTACTGTTAAATCGCCTTTATTATCTTATAGAGGTTTTATGTATACTTGTAAGTTAACAATTTTTGTATATTCAACCTTACATAGAATCTGTCTCTCTCGCCATACCCAATGCAAGAGAGACAAAATTAGCAGCGATCCAAAAGATGGACAAAGTTATATTGTGAAAACTCGAGATATTAGAGAAAAATAGAGATAATGTTCACCGTTAACAAATAAATTTGCTATGAGTAAAGGACTTAATTAACATTAGAGAATAATGACTAACCTCTTGAAGGCGCCAAGGAACTCTCTCGTCGTCGCCTTTAGGAAGAATATTGATGGTTGATCTTTAGTTATTAAGTCTCAGATTAAGTTCTCTGAATAAGCGATTACTCAAAGATTTATAAAAAGACTGTGCTAAGCAATTTGGAAAATAAAATGAGATCGTGCAAACTGCTAAGCAATTGACAAAATGAAATAAGACGAAGGTAAAATAAATATGTGCACGTTATAACTTGGATCAATTATAGAAAAAAGTGAACGTCAAATTACAAACATCTTCATAACTCGGTTTGTGTTACCCACTTGTACAGATTGAGTTGACTAAAAATATAAGAAACCAAGTTGCCCACTTGGATAAATAGATAACAATGCAGTCTCCCCAATCAACGGCTCACCAAATTTCATAAAAAAAAGAACGAGTTCTGTAACACTTTGTCTTTATTCGGTCTATACCGTTAGTTTTGTTTGATCTGTAGTTACATTCTATCCCGCACTACGTGCGGGTTGTTTACATATTTTGAATTGGTAATATAGGTATCAAAATATATAGACTTCAACACATAGATTATTAGTTTAAAAATATTTTAAATAGATATTAGTTAAATAAATATTTGATAATAAAGACTGAGATCAAGGAAATATAAAGACAATGTGATCTCCTAATATATATAGATAAATTAAAAAAATTAAAATGTAATTAAGTTTATATATAAAATAAATAAATCTTACTCTTCCATCCTCACATGTAAGAACACCATGTCCTTTGATCTACCAGGAGCGGTCATTGGAGTGTAGCATTTGGTATGGAATCTTGTAGGTTGTCTTTTTTTATGAGGCATATGTGACCGATGCTATGTACAATACAAAATATATATAAGTTTTGTGTGTGTGTTTTGTTCGATTTCAAGAGATGTTTACCAAAAAGCTCGCCGTTTCGGTCAACTATTGGTACCAAAGCTTGGACAGTGCGGAGCCTATATTGTTGGGTGTCTATTTTGTGGAAGCTTTCATTTGTTTCAACAAAAGATGTCTGGCCAGTGAATAAAACGTCGAATTTTTGAGGTGCGACTTTGTATATGTTTTTATAACATGTGTTGCCATGTTTATGTGAAGTATTGGTTTGAGATAGAGTGGTGCTTGTTTTGTAGAAATATAAGGATGTTTGCTATATATATATAGAGGGCAATATAGAAGGTCAATTATTGGTGTAAATTACTAACATGAAGGAAAAGAGAGCCTTGATTATAAGTTATGCTCTAATAATGAGATATGAATATATATATATATATAAATATATATGATTAATATAAACAATTAATTTGATTTACGATGAATTTTATTATTTTATGTTGTGATTATTATTATTATTTTTAAATCTCACACCACTCTTTACCTAATAATATGAGACTAATTCATATCTCATTATTCTTTATTTTGTAGAAAGGTGAAGAAAGCCTTAATTATAAGGTATGCCCTCATAATGATATATATATATATATATATATTCAATTAATTTGATTTATGATGAATTTTATTATTTTAAGTTGTGATTATTATTATTTTAAAAAAATCTCACTCCACTATTCACTTAATAATATGAGATTAATTCATATCTCATTATGATTTATTTTGTAGGAAGGTGAAGAGAGGTTAGATTATAAGTTATGCCCTAATAATGAGATATGAATAAATATATTATTAATATATTCAATTAATTTGATTTATGATTATTATTATTATTTGTGAATATATATATATATATAATTATTATATTCAATTAATTTGATTTATGATGAATTTATTATTTTAAGTTGTGATTATTATTATTTTTAAAAAAATCTCACTCCACTCTTCACTTAATAATATGAGACTAATTCATATCTCATTATGATTTATTTTGTAGGAAGGTGAAGAGAGCATTGATTATAAGTTATGCCCTAATAATGAGATATGAATATAAATATAATTAATATATTCAATTAGTTTGATTTATGATTATTATTATCTGTGATTATTTTTTTTTAAATTAGTTGATGATGTGTCATCCTTAGAGGGCATCGCTTTTACTGATGTGGATGTTCTCTTGAGCTTCTAAACTTACTTTTATTAGTGTAGATTATATATATATATATATAATTGGTTAAATAAACAATATTAAATCTATCGATTATAAGTAAAACCTAATAATAAGATATGAATATTCATATGATTAATTATATCAGATAAGAAGAAAATATATTTTTAAAATTTCTTCAGATATTTTTTCAAAGTTTTTTAAATTTTTTTATTAATTTTATAATTATCAAAGGCTCATAATGAGATATGAGTATATATATGATTAATATTTTTATTAACTTGATTTATGTTGAGATTTTTTATTTTGGTTGGTGATTACTTAATTTGTATATTTTATGATTTTGAATTGTGAATATTTAATTTAATTTAAAAATTTTAGTTGGTGATGTGTCAATACTAGGAGGCCTCACTTTTGCTGATGTGGATGTTTTCTTGAGCCTCTAAACATTTCTTTTATTAGTATAGATTCTATATACTTGCAACTATGGGTTTAAATATGTTTTGTACATATGGTTGAGTTAATTAATGAAAATACAATCTCGTTCATCTGTTTTAACTCTCGTTCAATTGTTTAGCTAAATCTCATATAGTATCAGAGCAGAAAGAGATTATTTACTGTTGATGTTAACAGGAGTATATATACATAAGCTTGTGTACTCGAAGTGAATATCCTAGATTTGCTATGCAAGATACAATCCCAAGAGAATAGGAAATATAAGATTTACATAACATTCTCCAATAAAAATATATGCAAATGAGGAAACTATTGGAAATAATATTTCACATAGGAAGTTGGGCAGGGATCTTAAGTGGTATAAAAAGGATATAGACCAATCCATTCATTACCAATTGATTTTGAGTTGGAGACCCAACATATAATAGAAATCGATTTTTCGAAAAAAATCATCCTTCTCCCACTGAATGATTCAACGGATAAACGAAGCTCTTTCAACTGAAGCAAGTTCTCAAGAATCAACATTGGATCCTGTGAATTGATGGGCCCAGTTTCATTGCATAAAGCCCATATCTGCAAAGAAAAAAACCCTATCGTCAATGTAATATTATATATAACTGATATTAGCAGCATTGTATTAGGGTAAGCAACATAAAAACGCAAAAAACAAAGAAGAGCGGATCTCTGTAATCAAACTATTCTAGTGAAGATTTGTGAGAGACGGTTCTCACCCGAGACGTACCAGTTAGAGGTTGGGAACTCGGTTATCAATTCTTGTGTCTTTGTCTTTTCTATCCTCATCGAAGAATTTTCTAACAAGTGGTATCAGAGCACCAGGTTAGAGCTGTTGCTGTTGAAGGAGAAGAGAATACAACATGAGTTTAGAAGCGACACAAGGGAAGTTTGAGGTGGAGAAGTTTGATGGTAAAGGAGACTATGGCCTATGGAAACACATGTTGCTGATGGCTATGGAGATTCAGGGCTTAGAACATGTCTTTGAGGAATCTGATAAGAACAAGGAATCAGATGAGAAGCCGGATGAAACATGGCTGAAACAAGATAAGCGTGCAAGAAACCTAATCTGTACTAGTCTTGCACCCAAGGTCCTACGCAAGGTCATGAAAGAAAAAACGGCGTTGGGTGTCCTGTCAGCATTAGACAGAGATTATCAAAACAAATCTCTTCCTAACAGGATCTATTTGAAAAAGAAGTTTGCTAGTTTCAAGATGGATGAGCAAAAAGGCATAGAAGAGAACGTTGACAATTTTCTGAAACTCGTGGTTGATCTGGCAAGCCTTGAAATAGAGATCAGTGATGATGACCAAGCGATTCAGATCCTATCAAGTCTACCAAAGGCCTACGACACTCTGAAGGATGCACTAAAGTATGGGAACAAGACACAAACACTTACGCTAGATGATGTGGTTAATGCAGCCTATTCCAAAGAAATTGACTTGAAGGAGAGAGGCGACCTGAGATACAATGCAGGTGAAGGACTGTATGTCCAAGCAAAAGGAAAATCTAAGATAAACAAGGCTGGTACAACATGCTTCCATTGTGGAA
This sequence comes from Boechera retrofracta, assembly GCA_015832515.1. Lineage (NCBI taxonomy): Eukaryota > Viridiplantae > Streptophyta > Magnoliopsida > Brassicales > Brassicaceae > Boechera > Boechera retrofracta. Next base: position 1,712,271 of record JACCIV010031292.1, read on the forward strand.
AACCAGGACATTGGAAAAGGGAATGTCCAGAGAGGAAAAGAAAACACGAATCAGCCAACATAGTCACAGAACCGCAACAACCACTAGTTTTGACAATCAGCAAAGAAGATACTTCTGAATGGGTGATGGATTCAGGGTGCACTTTCCACATAACCCCAAATAAAGATGTGCTATTTGACCTTAAAGAAATTGAAGGAGGAAAGGTCTTGATGGTAAACAACACTCATGGTGAAATCAAGGGGATAGGCAAGATTCGAATTACAAATCCTGATGGCTCAATTGTTGTTCTCACGAGTGTAAGGTATATGCCAGACATTAGTCGAAATTTGATATCATATTGCATGTTGGAGAAAGCTGGCTGCAAATACTCAGGAAAATATTTTAAAGTGATGTTCACTAAGGATGGGAGGAATGTGATATCAGGCCAATACAAGAATGGTTTATACTTTCTAGAAGGAACTGTTGGAAATGGAGAAGTAAACCTGGTGAAAGGGAAAGCTGATATGACAAGGATCTGGCACTCAAGGCTTGCTCACATGAGCCTCCAAAACATGAACATTATAGTAAAAGAAGATTATCTACCAAGCAAGGATATGGGAAAACTAGAATTTTGTGAAGACTGCGTGCTAGGAAAATCACACAAGCAGGTATTTTCCATTGGAAAACATACAACCAAAGATGTTTTGGAGTATGTTCATTCTGTTTTGTGAGGTTTGCCATCATCACCAGAATCACTTGGAGGATGCAAATATTTTCTAAGCTTCATTGACGATTTTTCAAGAAAGGTATGGGTATACTTCTTAAAGACCAAGGATGAAGCATTCACGGTCTTCAAGAACTGGAAAAAACAAGTTGAAAATCAGAAAAATGAAGAAGATTAAGTATTTAAGGACTGATAACGGGCTGGAATTTTGCAACATGCTGTTTGACAAGTTATATGCAGAGAGTGGGATCACGAGACACAAAACATGCACTTACACTCCCCAACAGAATGGGGTTGCTGAAACGATGAATAGGACGATCATGAATAAAGTAAGATGCATGCTCTCGGAATCTGGCTTTAGGGATGAATTTTGGGCTGAGGCAACAGCTACTGCTGCGCATGTGATAAACAGGTCACCAAATTCGTCAATAGACTTCAAGTTGCCAGAGGAAGTGTGGAGAGGTACGAAATTGGATTTATCACACCTAAGAAGATTTGGAAGCTCAGCTTATGTTCATATAGTGCAAGGGAAGACTGAACCTAGAGCTCTAAAAGGGTACTTCGTGGGATATCCCTATGGAGTAAAGGGATATAGAGTGTGGATCCCTGAAGAAGGAAAATGTACAACTAGCAGAAACGTGGTTTTTAACGAAGAAGAATTGTTCAAAACGATTATGAATCAGAAGCTGAACATTGAAAAAGATTTCGGAAAGCAAACCACGACTTTTGAAAATAGTAAAGATGTATGTGAGACTTCAAGTACACGAGATCTGGAATCAGCAACTGAACCGGAAGCTGAGCCTATCCTAAATGAATACCCAAGCTCAGAAGAAGAAGAACTAGAGGGACTAGATCTTAGTGACTACATTCTTGCAAGGGATAGGAAAAGACGACAGAACGTAAAGAAACCTTCAAAGTATGAGGAAGGGAATCTCGCTGCCTATGCATTAGCTGCAGCGGAAGACTTGGAAATTTCTGAACCCAAAAGTTACCAAGATGCTATAAAGAACAAGAAAAACAAGTTGTGGAGGGCAGCAGCTGATGAGGAAATGGACTCATTGGATAGGAATCACACTTGGGAACTGATTGATAAGCCAGCAAATGCAAAGCTTGTTGGGTGCAAGTGGATTTTCAAGCTTAAACAAGGGATTCCAGGCATTGAGGAAGTTCGCTACAAAGCAAGGCTTGTTGCAAAAGGTTATTCACAGAAAGAGGGAGTAGATTACAATGAAGTGTTCTCTCCAGTTGTGAAACACGTCTCTATTAGAATCATGTTATCAATTGTGGTTAACCGTGACTATGAGCTGGAACAAATGGATGTTAAAACAGCTTTCCTACATGGAAACCTTGAGGAAAGAGTTCTAATGCAGCAACCAGAAGGCTATATCAAAAGCGGAAGTGAAGACAAAGTATGCTTGCTTAGGAAATCGTTGTATGGGTTAAAGAAGTCACCAAGACAATGGAATATCAGATTTGACATGTTCATGAGAGAACAAGAGTTCATCAGAAGCAGTCACGACCCATGTGTTTATATGAAGAATACGGAGAATGAACAAGCTATCTATCTTCTCTTGTATGTAGATGATATGCTCATAGCTTCAAAGAATTTAGACGAAATCAGAAAAGTGAAAGAAAGTCTAAGCCAAGAATTTGAGATGAAAGATTTGGGAAAGGCTTCAAGAATTTTGGGGATGGACATACTAAGAGACAAGAAAAGGGGAAAGCTGGTATTATCACAAGAGTCCTACATCAAGAAGATCCTTAAAACGTTTGGGATGGACGGCTGCAAAGAGGTGATGACACCTATAGCAACACACTTTAGGCTGAAGGCTCTAACATCAGAAGAAAGGGAAGAAGAAGCAGAATACATGGACAAAATTCCCTATGCAAGTGTTGTGGGGAGCTTAATGTATGCCATGATTGGCACTAGACCTGATTTGGGATATGCAGTTGGATTGATAAGCAGGTATATGACTAATCCGGGAAAGGCTCATTGGGAAGCAGCAAAGTGGGTATTACGGTATCTGAAAGGAGAAATGGGAAAAGGAATCATGTTTCAGAAAGCTGAGAAGGATTGCACTATAGAAGGATTCTGTGACTCAGATTATGCCACAGATTTGGATAGAAGACATTCAGTTACTGGATATGTATTCAAAGTATGGGGGAATACTGTTTGTTGGAAATCATGCTTGCAGTTGGTAGTAGCTCTCTCGACTACAGAGGCTGAGTATATGGCTCTTACAACAGCGGTGAAAGAAGCCATATGGTTAAAGGGGTTATGTGAAGAGCTGGGACTAAAAGGAAAAGCGGTTGTGATCAGATGTGACTCACAAAGTGCCTTAGAATTGGCAAAAAACTCAGTTCATCATGAAAGAACTAAGCATATATCTACTAAGTATCACTTCATCAGAGACATAGTTGTAGAAGGCGGGGTCCAACTATCTAAGGTCCACACAAACAGCAATGCAGCAGATTTCCTAACTAAGGCCTTACCCGGGCAAAAGGTTAACCTCTGCAGTGATCTGATCAATCTCGGTTGCTGAGAAAGCAAGCAGCTTCACAGGTATTGTCCATTGGTTCCTCGTAATAAAAGATTATGTTAGTGACCGTTTACATAGTTTGGTATAAGTAACCAATGGAAGGAGGAAGTTTACCTGTGAAGCTGAGAAGAAGGGAGCACGCGTTGTTCTGTTCCAGGTAGAGATGCTGAAATGGAAAAGCTAAACGGTCAGGAGGGTGTAAGTTCCCTATGAGAAATCAGTTGTTTAAGACTCTGAACTAGTTCCTACAGAAGAGCATAGGCTAATTCTAATTCAGAATTGAGAGTCTCGGTACAACAGTTTTGAAACAGTTCTGTAAGTGTAAGACAAGGAGGCTTACTCATCTGATTTAAAGGTTCTGATTAGTCCGGCGTCGTCAAGGAAGTCTCAATTGTCTTCTCGAAGGAAACGGAATTATTTTACGCCGGTCAACGCTGGTCAACACTGGTCAACGCCGGTCAACGATGGTCAACGCAGCGGGAGGTGAGAACCGGTAGAGGAGGTTGGCCGCAGAATATGAATCTCACCGGAAAATTGGCTTTACACGGTGGTTGTTGGCGGAGGAGCCGCCGGAGAGCCACCGGAAAGTCGTCGGCGATGTGGTCAACGGCGGTCATTGCCGGAGTCAAAGTGAAAGTCAATGTTTGACTGGGTTGACCACGGTCAACATCTGAAAACAATGGAGATGGGTTTTGGGAAGAGAAAAAGGGGGCTTTTTCCTTAACATGTGGGTTTGAGGCCACTTACCTGGAATTGGGCTTCTGTTGAAATAGGCCCATTCGCAGAGGAAGACTTGGTGTAGAAGATGGGCTGCTGAAAAAATCTGGCCCACTAAGCAGATTAAGCCCTATAGCAGATTGATCTGGGCTGAATTAAATATGGTCCATGTGCAGCTTTGACCCAGTCAACGAGTTTACTGAGTTGACCCGCCGAGTCACCGAGTCAACTCGGATTGAGTGACGGATCTGGTGAGTTACGGTCGTGGTTCTCGCACGGAATCGCCGGAGCTCCTTGGTTTCACGATTTTTCACCTGAAATGGAAGAAAATGAAGGTACAACAAGAAGAAACATCAAATACATGGTGAAATCGTGAGGAAAATTGGAAGAAAGTCGAAAAAAAAAGAGGAAGAAGTCCAAGAGAGACAAAGCTTACCTTCGGCCGTGAAAAAGCCTGTCTCAGATCCGGCGAGAACTTGACAAGGTCCTGTGAAGCTCGAGAAGAAGAACTCCATGGTCGTGAAGAAGAGCTTCATGAAATCAAGGCATGGATTTTGGTTTAAGCATACTCAAAGATGAGAAGGTGAAGAGAGAGTGTGCAAGAGAGAAGCGTTGTCACTAGAGAGAGAATGGGGATTGGTTCAGATAAGATTCAGGAGATTTGGCGTTGGTGAGATAGAATGAAACTCGGCCCAAGGTAGATTTTGTGAATTGATGGGCCCAGTTTCATTGCATAAAGCCCATATCTGAAAAGAAAAAAACCCTATCGTCAATGTAATATTATATATAACTGATATTAGCACCATTGTATTAGGGTAAGCAACATAAAAACGCAAAAAGCAAAGAAGAGCGGATCTCTGTAATCAATCTATTCTAGTGAAGATTTGTGAGAGACGGTTCTCACCCGAGACGTACCAGTTAGAGGCTTGGAACTCGGTTATCAATTCTTGTGTCTTTGTCTTTTCTATCCTCATCGAAGAATTCTCTAACAGATCCTCCTCCAAATGACACTACCATAGATCTAAGATTGTAAGGGGAGAAGGAAAGTGTTGCTCTTTAGGAAGCCTTGGCTATATACCCAACGTCAGCTCTTTGAGCAATCCTATACAATTCCCTCTTCTATCCTCCTCTTAAGCCCGTAATTAAATATATAAAGATTTGCAAGGTGTCTCAGTCCAAGTACTAATGCAGATAGAGTTTTTATATTTGTCTCACGAGTTAACTAGATGTCGAGAATCCTTAACCTGGCCATACCACAAAGAAAACGAATACAAGTTTCTGTGATCACCAAAATATGATTTAAAAAGTTTTTTTTCTTAAAAAATTTAAGTTTTCAGAAAGAGAAATTGACAAAGATGCCCAAATAAAACGAGAAAAATCAAATGAAAAAACAGTGAGCTATCTAGAGCTCTGTTACAATATCAATCATGAATGATCCAATAAAATGAGTGTTGAGATCAAGTGATCATTATCAATCAAACCAGCAAACATTAAAAAACCAATGTTGATAAAAAGCGAAAAGTAATTTTCTTGCTCGTCATATGATACTCTTAACAAAAATCGTAAGTCTGATTGTACAACAAAACACATTAAGACAACAATGCAAAGAGTTTATTATTTGTAGATAGGCATATGACCAAGATTTGCCTGGGAAGAGATTCGTCTACAATGAAAAAAAAAAGTCCATCAAATTCAGCAGAATTTTACTTCTTTCTATGAAAATGGTATAATAAATTTATTTTTAGAATCCATTTTGAAAACAAACAGAACATGATATTTAATCTCGGGACATGATATATTACCTGGTAGGCTGGTACATCTAGTTTGTAACGTTGAGAGCCTCAATCTTAGCACCATTGTAAATAAACAGAAGGAATGTGTTGGACTTTGTAATAATCTGCTCCTCCTTCCGACAGTTTCTCCTTCCATCCAGTTTGCCTCAATCCTATATACAGTTGTTTCAAGGAAGTGATATATCTCATCCCATATGGAAGTTCCTTTAATTTGGACACCCATTAATAGTCAGATTATGAAGAAGGGGCATGGAGCCTTCTTCTACTATCCACTCTTCCCATTCCTGTAATTGAAAAAATGATAGCAACTGCAATTGAGGAAACCCATCGCCCGAGCAAACCATTTTCTTCCCACAGAATGATTGAGAGGGTAAATGAAGCTCTGTCAACTGAAGCAACTTCTCTAGAATGGGCATGGGATCCTCCTCCAAGCCACATTCCGTTAGAGTTATGGTTTTGAGGCGAGAAGGGAAATGTCGTTCATCAGGTAGCTTTGGCATATAAATCTTCAAATCTAACTTGTAGAGATGAATGCAATCCAAAACAAATCCCTTTCTAATATTCGTGTCAAATCTGTTTGCCCTGTGATCTATTATAGTAAGATTTTCCAGGTCTCTCAATCCACCTATTGATGAAGATAGATTTTCTTCACTCATCCCATGATAGAAAGAGATTTCAAGAGTCTTGAACTTGGCCATACCATGGAGATCCCCAAAACTACAATTCCTTGTTAAGTAATTCTTCAAGGTCTCCAAGTTTACTAGATTACTCAAATCCAAATTTTTCTTCTTATGAAGAGCCCACGGTAATGCAAGATACCTCAATTCTCGCATCCCCGTCAAGAAATTGGGCATGTAGATTACAGAATCCCATGTTACATCTAAATTTAAATAGATTAGCAACTTTAGATTTCGTAGAGAAGAAGGTAGATGAAATACCATTGAGTTATCCAAGCTCAAATATCTCAAGTGGATAAGCTTTCCAATGCTAGATGGTAACTCTCCGCCAAACATGGATCTAGAGAGATCTAACACCCTCAGCAATTGTAACCTTGTAAAGCTTAAACCTGATATCCTACAACGTTTTTCCCCTATAACCTGGGAAAGGTTAAACCTGATATCACTCATAAGTAAAAGAGATCGAAGTTTTGGATTATTTATATCTCTTCTAAGATGTAATTTAGTAGGATCTTGAAAGACAATTCTGCGAGATCTACAAGGAGATCGAGAGTGCGCAGTCGGGAAGCTAATAACTGCAATTTGTAGGAAGTTCTCTTCTTTGGCCTTAGACAAACAAACTTCTCTCATCATGTCATGCAAGTGAAAAGTTTCAAATCTCAAATTCCTAACGTCTCTTTCCGCAATAACCACATTTCTCCTCACCAACTCTTCTATGTAGCCATCTGCAACATCTCTAATGGTTGCTCCGTCATAATACCTAGGTTTTGGTATTCCTTCTGCAGCCCAATAATACGATAATTTCTCTACATTTATTGGATAATCTTCTGGAAAATGAGCTAGGTAGAGGTAGCAATGCTTCAAATATATAGGCAGCTCTTCAAAGCTGAGAGACAACACATAGTAAACCGAATTGTTGTTGCTGTCATTGAAATAAGTTCTTCCCACAATATGAGATCTAATATTCTCAGATAATCTTTTCCAATCATGCAGTGTGTATTTCGCAGCTAACAAACCTCCTAATACTTTGACAGCCAAAGGCAATCCCCCACAATGGTTGATCAATTTCTTACCCATCTCTTCCATTTCCTTATCAACTTTAAATTCTGCACAACGTCACCAGGATAAATTATCAAGTTATAAAACAAAATACGATGCAATTGGGCGTGATTGAGATATATTATAGCCATTTTATATAGGGCTAAGAAGATTGTGTTTTGATTACAATCTTAAAAAGCGTATCTATTTCCATGTTTCTGAAAATTTATCTCATCGTGATCAAAATGGCTATTAAAAAAAAAAAAAAAAAAAAAAAAAAAAAAAAAAACCCTTCAGTGAATTAATGCTTACGTGATAAATCTTTCCTTGGAAATGCTATTCTTCGAAAAAGTTTCCAACTTTCTTCAACGGTCAGGCATTGTGGTTTAAAGTTGATATATGTTGCATCTCCACGTACAGCAACACTCTCATTTCGAGAAGTTAGTAGCACCTTCCAACCTGAAAAATATTTAATTTTTTTCATAATATCCAATGAATATGATTATTTTCCATAATTTTACTAATTAGTACCAGAAGAGGTCACCTTTTCCCGGTGGAAATATTGGCTTGATGCGGTCCCAATCTTCCTCTTTCCATATGTCATCAATGACAATTAATGATTTAGATGTTTCCAACAATCGAAAGAGTTCACCCTGGAGCATAGGTTCGGTCATCTGCAAGATTCCATCTTTCTCTTCTCTAGGTCTGAGGTTCTGCAAAATCGCTTGCCACACAAGCATACGTGTAAACTCTCGTGAAATACACACCCAAGCAATTCCATTAAAGTTATGTTTAACCATCCAGTGATTAAAAATTTGTCTAGCGAGGGTAGTTTTACCAACACCACCCATCCCGGTTATTGAGACCACTTGTATGTTGTCTTCTTCCACCAAATAACCAACCAGTTTCTGAACACTTTCTTCCAACCCCACAAGATTGCTTTCGTAGTCCCTAGGAAATGTTCGTCGCATCTCCCTTAGTCTATCATATACAGGTTGCATATACCCACCATCAGCCATAATCTGTTTTTTTTTTTTTTGAATAGATGTTAAACTTTATTCAATCGAAAAAACAACGGTTTTTACAACTAGTGCCAACTGGTTTGAAAGAGTTTGATCAAGAGAAAGTAGAACATAAAACATAGCATTAATGCTTAAATGCTTAATAGCCTTGTAAGTAGAACAATAGTTGAAGAGCCCCATCATACGTTACGCCATCTTGGTGGAGGGAAGCAATGAAAGCTCGAACTTGTTTGTCTATTAACTTGATCATTGTTTCTGCAGGAGTTTCAGGTTCGCCGTGTCTCCTGCTGTTTCTCTCTCTCCAAAGAAAATAGACAGTCACTTGGAGTAAGTAGCGTAGAAGGAAAAGTTTAAGTTTTGGTATTATAGAGTCGTTAACGATAAACTGAAGTAGTTCCCATTGATTTGTGTAAGCTGCTCCTAAGACTCCGCTTGCTAGTTTTTGCCACACTTTTGTACTGTAAGAGCATGCGAAGAATAGGTGTGCTCTATCTTCCTCCGATGCTTTGCACAAAGAGCACTCTGAATTTATTCTTGTATTCCATTTTTTCATTCGTTTCCCGGTTGATAGTCTGTTGTTGATTGCCAACCAAGAGACGAAAGCGTATTTTGGTGTTGCTTTTGGAAACCAAAGTCCTTTGTACCAGTTGACTTGTGGAGATGACTGGCGAATGAGTCTCCAAGTATTTTTTGTGAAGAACTTCGTTTTGAAGGTCGTTTCAGAGTGCCGCCATTGATGGATATCAGCTGAATCAGTTATTTGGAGACTTGATAATGAATTTTCAATCTGCTCTAGAATCTGAGAACGATGCCTTCGTTGACGCCGAGAGTGCTTTCCCTGAGCGATGCTTCCGTTTAGTGGGATACCGAGATCGATGGTCCCTCGTTGTCCTGTGATGTCAATTAATCTCCCCATATCACACCAATTATCAAACCAGAAAGAAGTTGATGTACCATTCTTAACTTCCACCTTATGAAAATACTTCAATAATTTTTTCCACATCCATGACCCCAGGCTTGATTTTTCATTTGCTGACCAAAAGCATTCTTTGCGAATGATATATTTCCATATCCATGATACCCATAACGTTTGCTGTCTAGAAATGATTCTCCAAATCAGTTTTAAGCAGCTTACCTTATTTGCTTCAATAGGATTTCGTATTCCCAGACCTCCTTCTTTTTTCGGTTTGCATACAGAATCCCAGGAGATTTTTGCTTTATTATGGTTTAGCTCCGGTCCTGACCATAAGAAAGCAGAACAAAGTTTATTGATTTCTTGAATGCAGCCCTTCGGTAATCTGAAAGCACACATCCAGAAGTTTGTGAGACTCATAATAACCGATGTGAGCAACTGAAGTCTTCCTGCAAAAGAGAGAAATCGCGATGTCCAAGAGTTCATCTTGCTTCTTATCTTTTCCAACAGAGCCATAATCTGTTGTACCCCAAAACTCTGCATATCTCGGATGACGTTGGAGATCCTCTTCCTTATGCTTCCAATATCTAATGCATTTTCCCTACGGTCTGTAACAATGCAAGCAATTCTTCTGATGTTCTTCTTGGTTCCACTTTTTTTTCCAAGTTCTTCCTTCAAAATATATGTTTCGATTACATCTTCGGTGTCATACACAATTTCCTTGATCTCCTCAACACAATTTCTTACTACCGCACTTGTGTGTTTCTTTGCATCTGCATCTTTTAGAAAAGAGCTTAACAAGTTTAGCTCACGTTTTAGTTCAATTACTTGATCATCAACTCCCTCAAATTTCTCGTATTCTTGGCTCAGTAGGTCCCAAAGCTTTTGTATTCCAAATGACACAAGTTCCATGGCCATAATGGCTCCTACATAAGTAGTGTTAAAATAAGAATCAAGAGCTACTACTGATTATGAATTTTATATTACACATTGACCTTGGGTATGTTGTTCTCACATACATACTTCAAACAAATTTAGCGTATTTTATGTTAAATATGTTACAACCTTAATTATCATAAATCAAATCTTATCTTATACATTAAAGCAATATAATTATTTTCCAAAAGAACTTCTCATTTTTAATCTCACATTTAAAAAAGCTATGCTACTCTTAATGAAATTTTCTATTTACATTATTCTTGCCACAATAAATTTATTTATTTTAAATTATTTTCTAAAGAGTTTGTAGAAGATAACATATGAGATATTTTCAGATTTGTCTATAAAAATATTTTAATTTTTCCAACTTTTTTTTTATTTTAAATTAAAAAAGGTAATAACAGAAAAAGGAATTAAAAAAAAAAACATATTTTCCTATTTTAAACTTTTAATTTTCGGATTTATAAAAGTTATGAAATTTTCAAGTTTATTTTTAATATATAATAGAAAGAAAAAAAGAAACTAAAAATAAATAAAAAAATTATGTACTTTTTAAAGTCAAATTAATTTTTTCTCTGTTCATAGATTTTTTTATATATTTAAATAAATTTCAATATACTTAATACTATCCCGATCAATTATTTTTAGTGATTTTCTATATTTATTGATGAAAAAATAAAATTATACTAAAATAATTTTCTAATATTAATCCCGTACAATTTCATATTGAAGATTTACAAAAAACATTATTGCGCACAATCACACATTAATATGCTGGTAAATTGTTTTTTGATAATTTTAATACTCGGAATTTACAATATCTTATATATTAAATGAGAAGTTTATTTGTTGACAATAAAATTGCTAGATCAGTCTCTAAAAAGCTTTTATAAAATATGTTTAATCTTTGACGGCAGTAAAAATAATATATATATATATATATAAATAACTAAGTTTTAAAAAGACTATTCATTCAAAAGAATCTCTACAACACATATTTTGTCAAAACGCTCTTCATTCAAACAGAAATATATTATTAATAATATTAACAATTTAATTTATTTTTTAATTTATTTGTTTTGAAGATATTCATAAAATTATTTTATATTTCTATTCTATATTTTTTGAAGATATTGATTAAAATAAAATTAGTTCACACATTCGTTCTCCAAATTATATTTCTGTAAAACTGATAATATACGAGCATAATTTGTTAAAAAAAAAATTCCTATACTAATAATTTGTAGACCAAAATAACTAATACATTTATTCATTATTTCCTTTTTATTTTGCAGTTAAAAATAAAATACTATATTTTTATAAACCTAGAAAAAAATCACTTTCTAACACATCAAATAATTAGAAAATATTTACCTTTGTGAATTTTAACTTTAAATTAACGTAAAAAACAATTATATAGGGATTACAGTATTGGTATTTATACATTTACATATGATTGTATTATTTATATATATTTTCATATGTTAAATTGAACCTCTATTATGGATTCAAGTAAGAACACATGAAAATTAATTAGAAGTTTTTGTATAAAAAATTAAAATGTAGATTTTTTTTAGTTATTGCATCTTACTCACTTATAAATTATTTTTATAAAATAAATCATACAATTTCACATTTATAGAAGTTTTTATTTAGTAACGTTAGTGGTGCACACAATAGACACCCACATAAGTGAAGATTTGAATATTAGTCATTAAAAAAAGTGTTAGTTTAACTAATATTAATAATTTGCATAGGTTATGTTTACCATACATATTTATTTTAAAGGTTAATAATAAAATTATATTTTAAACTATAGTTAAATTATTTAATAAAAATAATCCCGCAAAGTGCACGAGAGAGCCACCTAGTCGTAATTAATATGTTATATAAAAAATCAACTCATTTATAAAATCTCTGGAAGAATCCTAAACAAGATTATACAATATTTATAATATATTTTCAAAATATCAACAAAACTTGACTGCTTCGGTATAACATCGACCGCTAAACTTATTTTTAAGATTTTGGTCAAAATTTTAAGGGTGGATAGCTAAAACAACCTATATTTTTAAACTTATTATTAAAACGACCTTAATATTTTGAATATTACTCAAATGACCTAATTCCGATTTTAATGACCGTTTTGCCCTCAATTCGTTTGGTGAAAAAAAACGTAATTACGAAAATGCCATTAATGAATTTCTGCCACGTCAGCGCGCGAAAACTTAAGTCTACCAGCGCTATGACGGTAGACTTAAGAGCTCGGACGATAAAGTCTACCTGAGAATGACGGTAGACTTTAGTTTTTTATGAAGTGGTAGACTAACTTGGTAAAGTCTACCAGATTTGACGGTAGACTTTAATTGAACGAAACGGTAGAGTTTACGCTGATAAGTGTACCAAAGTTATGGTAGAGTTTATGCTGATAAGTCTACCAAAGTTACGGTAGAGTTTACTTAGAAGACATGGTTGACTTACGTTTTCATGTTACGGTAGATATTATTTTTTATGTTACGGTAGACTTATGTGTTGTTTAACGGTAGATTTTAAACCAGCGTTGACTTGTTGACTTTTGTTTGGTAGACTTTAGGTTTTTCGGTAGATTTAAGTGACTTCGACGGTAGATTTTGTAACCCGTGGTAGATTTATCTCGTTATTGATGGTAGACTTTATG
>JACCIV010031478.1:730276-765276 GCA_015832515.1 Boechera retrofracta
TTGGACTTGATGATGCATATTAATATGCCTAAGATGGTTTTGAATGTTTAAGTAATGTCTTCAAATTTGTGCCTTGTTGTGGTTGTTGTGGTGGCTTGCCTTGTGTTGTTATTCTTGGGTTGCAGGACAGGGGAAGGGATCGACCGATCATAGGCAAGATCGATCGATCCCGAGTAATCTTTTTGGCCAGAAAGTTTTCGGGGGTAAAGCGGGGTTGAGGGATCGACCGATCCAAGTCGGATCGATCGATCTTATAGGTTGTTTTCGAAGCAGAATTCTTCTGGTCAGTTTATAGGGGTTAGGATCGACCGATCCCGGGGTGAGATCGACCGATCCGCATTTCAAGCTCGATCGATCTTAAGGGAGATCGATCGATCTTTAAGGTCGTTTTTGGTCCAGGAAGTTTAAGGGAAAAATTAGAGTTTCGAGATCGACCGATCCACAAAGGATCGATCGATCGTCTTCTCAAGATCGATCGTTCCTGGGAGGTTCGATCGTTCTTGAGGTGTCGTTTGTGGCCAGGAGTTTTTGGCCAGTTTTGTAAAGTCAGGATCGATCGATCCTAGGTGATAACGATCGATCCTGATTATATTCCCATTTAGGATCTTTTAAGAAAAAGTTTTAAAAATTTCGCTTTTTCCGGTTATTCTTCGGGGTAGGTCGTGTCACTCCTCCCGCATATAACGTTAGCTAAAGCAGAAATTTCAAAATTATTCCTAATTTTTTTCAAATCGTGTTTAAAAAATTCACTACAAGAAAACAGCACGTATTCCGACGGGTTTCCCACGCATGAGAAACCGTCAGTTTGAAGTCGTCGGAAATCAACTTTCGTCGGAAAGCCGAAGCAAAATTCCTACGGATTACCGATGAAAACGTTCCGACAGATGACCGATGAAAAATACCGTCGGAAATAATATTCCGACGGCCTTCCGAGTGAACAAACGGTCAAAGAATTTTCCGTCGGAAAACCGACAGATTGATTTATTCCCACGAAAAACCGACGAATTGATTTATTCCCACGGAAAAATGACGGATTTATATATTCTCACGGAATACCGACGGTATTAATAAAATAAAAAACAAATATAATTTAATTTTTTTATAATTCTAATATTTTTAAAAATTTAACAATTTAATTAAAAATTCATAAATATAAAAATTCTAATAATTTAAGTTAAACATTAAATAAAAGTTAAACATTGTTCGAATACGTAATTATAAAAACATAAATGTACTAATCCATCTCTGGAGGATGGAAATCCAAAAAATGCTGGCTCAAAAACGTCGAGAAGTAAATGTGAGAGGCAAATCAACTTGGCAATTCTTGCATTCTTTTCCTCCAATTCAGTCCTCAGCCTCTGAAGCTCTTGTGTGACCGCAGGATCCGCTTGTTGTGTAAACGAAGACGTTGCAGTGTCAGCTTCTCGAAGGCATCATAATCCAAAAACACGTCTTCGGCTTCTAGGAGTTTCCTAAGAAATTATAAACAAATATTAAAATACTGAAATTAATAAAAATAATACAACTTCTAGAAATTTATTTACCTCGAGGACTAGTTGGTTCATGACTTTCCGGGTCAATGAATTAGAACCTGAAGCAGATCTTCCTTCTTCAGATAGCTGAGTAAGCTTATCCTGCTTCTTCTGCCCAATGTTGTTCATGATTTTGCACACCAACTTGTCTTGTACCTGCCCGATTTTTTTATTGGTGTGCGTGTCGACCAAGATTTCATACAAATCTGGTTGCACACTACCGGCCTTGGCAGTCTGGTTAAACAAATAAAGTGTTAGTAAATAAAACAATAAGGAAATTAATAATTAGTAAAAGATTATATTCATACCAGCTCGTCAGCACGACTCTCGAATGTCATTGCACCCGCATTATGTGTTGCGATTCCGAGTCCATCCCGTTCACTCAAGCGCTTCACCCTGTTTCGTGCAGAGATCGCGTTGGCCTCTTCTGTACTCCAGTAACGAATGTACGCCTTCCAAACATCTGGGTCGAGATCCCTGGGCTTCGCTTTACCCTTCTTTCACTTCTGCTTCCAACTGTAGACATGTTCGCTGAATTGCGAACTAGCTTGCTTATCGAACGCCCTACGAACCTCGAGATTAATTCTAGAGTTCCAATTGAAATCTTGCTAAAAAAATAAAAAAAAATAAAGAATTAGTTACATCAAGATTAAATGATAATAACAAACCATAATAAAGTAACAAAATTTCATACCGCGAAAGTACGGTACCAGCTCTCTCACCGCTCTCTTGGCATATCTCTGTATGAGGGATACACATCAGGGAGTTGGTGATGGAGCATACTCATAATCAACTTGGTGATCCCATTTTTATGACGAAACCTACAATTAAAATAATAAAAACAAATAAATAATAAGTGTTAAAAGATATTATAAAATACTAAAATCTTATACCAGGTGGCTCCATTCAGACGCTGTGGGTGAAGCATCGGTAAACGTTCTCGGCCCGGTTGAGCAAGAACCTCCTCAATGGTGATTCTGGTGCGGGCTTCGGAACTCTCAGAAGGTGGAACATTAGAAGGAGTGGCGGAACTACTCCTTTGAATCACAGGAGCACTCAGAGATCCCTGAGACTGACAGAGGAAATCCTCATAACTCCTAAAACGAGTAAATGATTAGTAAGAAATATCATAATTAGAAACTTACATCAAAAATATTTTTCATTAATTATTAGTAAATTGAAATCCTAAATTCATAATACTAATTGATAAGCTAAATTCAAAAATCAAAATTGTAAAACATGAATGACTAATAAATAATCACAAAATAATAAATTCATAATACTAATTTAAAACATAAATCACAAAATCAAAACAAAAAACCTAAATAACAAATTCTAAATCATTAAAAGTAATATTTTACAAAATTACGAAATCTAAATCCTAATTTCTTAATAGTAATTTCTTAACATAAATACAAAAATTTAAATGATATAACCTAAATCACTAATGTTTATTTCTAAATTCTAAATAATTAAACCAAATATCAAAATTACTAAATATAAATCCTAAATTCTTAATACTAATCTGCAACAAAAATAAAAAAATCTACATCATAAAACCTAAATCAAAAATTCTAAATACTTAAACCAAATCACAAAATTACTAAATCTAAATCCTAAATTCTTAATACTAATTTGCTACAAAAATAAAAAAATGTACATCATAAAACCTAAATCAATAATTAGTAATTCTAAATTCTAAATCATAAAACACAAATCACAAAATTAGTAAATCCAAATGTGATTCCTCAATCAAAAAAATAGCAATCATTCAATTTAAATTACAAATCTAAAAATCCTTAATCTAATTCCAAAATACAATTTGCAAAATCATAAAATCTAATTCCCAAATCACAAAATAAAATCATACAATTTAAAACAAAAAATTCCAAAATCCTAAATCTTCAATCCTATATCACAAATTCTAACTCCTAAAGCCTAAAGCACAAAATCAAAAATTCCTAAATCCTAAATCAAAATCGAAATCCATTTCCTAAATAACAAAATCCTAAATCTGAAAATCTAATGTCAAAAAATCTTACATTGTAACTAATGGGTAGAGAATCGCCGGAGGAAGAGAGGCTCGCCGGAGGAGAAGCGGCGGAGGAAGAGAGACTCGCCAGAAGTGGAGGGCCGGAGGAAGAGAGTCCCGCCGGAGGAGAAGCTGCGGCGAAGAGACGAGGAAGAGGAAGCCGCGCCGGAGGAGAATCGCCGGGGAAGAGGAAGCTGCGCCGGAGGGAGGAAGAGAGGCTCGCCGGAGGGTAACGAAATCGCCGGATAGAGGAGAAATCGGAGGAGAAATCGGAGGAGCTAAGAAATGGGGAAAAAGAGAAGGTTCTCTATCGGGCTTAATGTTTGGTGACCGACGGACATATCCGTCGGTTTTCCGTGGGTAATGGATTTCATTTTCCCGCCCACACGTGTTCTGGCGCCACAATAAATTCGCGTCGGGTGACCCTCGGAAATTCTACTTTCCGTCGGTTTTCCATCGGTTTTGACCGATGGAAAACCGACGGTTATCGGATTTTTTGCATGCGTTTTAATTGGCTATTATATTTGATTTTAGATTTTATAAAAATGATTTAATATTTATTTGATTTTAGATTTTAGATGTTTTGTTAATATTTTGTAAAATCATTTTCATAAAATCTTAATACTAATATCTTAAATAAATATGATTTTTAATATCTAAATGACTAGAATTGTAAACATGTAATCAAACGATTTTAAATAAATATGATTGTAAATAAATACGATTTTAAATAAACGATGGAATACCCACGGATATTACTTTTACATATATATATAATCTTATGAAAAATTGTTATGTTTCTATAAAATTATTACAATTTTCATTGATTCTTAATTAAATCTGATTTTAAAGAAATAAGATGATGTAAGATATCAAGATCTCATTATGCATTCAAAAATTTATATCTAATTGTACTTACAAAATCTTAATCCTAATTCCCTAAATAAATATGATTTTAAATAAATAAGATTTTGAATAATTAAGATTTAATAAATATGTTTTCATATGCATTGTAAAGTATTTTAGATTTATGATTTTATATGTATTTTTAAATATGATATTATATGTATATATATATACATATATATAAACATCACCGTCGATTTTCCATCGGTATTACCGATGGCAAACCGACAATTTTGTTCTTTCTGTCGGTTTTCTATCGGTAATACCGATGGCAAACCGACGGTGTCTACTTTTAAATTTATATCTAATTGTACTTACAAAATTTTAATCCTAATTCCCTAAATAAATATGATTTTAAATAAATAAGATTTTTAATAATTAAGATGGCAGAACCGCAACAAGTTAATCTTGTTGTCGATTTTACCCACGAAGGTGATAACGAGATTTTTGATTATTCCGAGGAGGAACATGGAGAATTTGATTCACAATCCGATTCATCACCATCAGAGTATTCATATAGTACATCGGATGATAATTAGTTCAAATGTATTTTATTAATTTCACTCTTGTAATATTTTTATTTTCATTTGGTTTTAAATATATTTTTAGTTGTTATATGTAATACCTTTTCCCTAATATATTTTTAGAATTTTAAGTTACAATTTTAAATTTAATTTTTATTTTCATTCTATATAAAATATTATACATTTGTTTACTTAGAAAAAAATATCAATTTCCTACGGATTACCTACGGAATTCGTATCCGTGGGAAATCCGTAGTAATCTGTATCGGAAATTTGTCGCTCTTCTGTCGGTTAGCCATCGTAATTTTGTCCACTTTACCGACGGAAAAATACCGTCGGAAAATCATCGATTTTTTATTATCCGTCGGAAATGTCGGACGGCTTTTCGTCAATCTAAATGTGGAAGCTTTGTTATCGGAAATTCATTGGAAACGTCCGACGGAACAACGGCCGTCGGAAACGCCGTCGGTAATGGCGCTGTTTTCTTGTAAACGGTGGTTCGATCTCGTGGTTTAGCAAACAACAATATATATACGATTTGGACGGAACGTAGCCTCTATCTTCATCGGAATAGTTTCAATATGTATTTTAAAACACCCTAGTTTATACATAGGTTTGAACATATACTATTGAACAAATTATTCAGTTGACAAGAAAGAAAAAGACTGAAGCGATGAAAGCCATGAATGAAATTAGTATGAAGCAAACATAGTAGATTGTGGAAGCGTAGGATTCCACCATTGACGAATTCCATGTTTTGTATGAAAATCCGACGACTCAATCTTGTTTACCATCATAAAGGCCGACGGAAGACAATGAAGATGCTCTGGTGAAGAAGACGACGACGAATTTTCTCCTCCTCCGAACAACATACGCCTAATTGAGTATCCAGTAGCCACCCCCGCGATCTTACCTAATCCCAGCTCAGCCGCCATATCACCTCTGTGCTTGAAATAACCAATAAATTCTGAGCAGATTGGATCTGATTGGTTCACAAACAAATGAGGTCTCCAAGAACGTAAAATCATAAATAGATGGGCCTTCTTGACCCTGTAATACAATTGGAGATAAGAATATCAAGATAAGATCTAGTTTCTTGTAAGAAAACCAATACCTAATATTCTACTATTGCATTTGAGAGTCACATTTTCAATATCTTTAATGATTATTTATAGAAAGCTGTTCATGTTTGGGAGAGATTATTTGTGAAGTACCAAAAGTATTATGAAAAGTTTCTTATAGACTAAAGATACAATTGGTAAAATTCTGGAATTTCCACGTTAACCAAAAAGAAAACTTTATAGATACCTCATTAAGGTCTAGGGCTTTAGCTACGCCAGCTTTGAAGATATCCCTGGCGAGTCGAAACGCACATTTAAGATTGTCACTCTCAACTAGAAAAAAAAAGATCTAAAACATTGGAAAGAGAGACCCTGATTTTTATTGTTTATTATAGGGTCAATTGCTGCAATTGCACCAATGGTAGGGCGTAGTGCAGCAGCTTTCCCAATTTTCCCTCAAGGCCGAGTCTCGCTCCCACCATTGGTGAAGATTATGAGCTGTCATAGATTTAGTCGGTTTGTTATTGTTTACAGTCATATCTGCTGATAAAAGAAGATGAAGAGGTTCTGTTGACAAATCCGAGGGTAATGATTTTCCTTTTCTTCCGACCAATATACTTCTAACTGAGTGTCTAGAACCGTTTCTCTCGATACTGCTTGCACCGATTTTAGACATGAAAGTTGTGTTTGAAGTAATCGATGTATCCTGCACAGATCCAATCTGCTGGATTCACATATAAATAAGATATCCATGATGTTGTTTTTGGATTGTCTTCTTGAACCTGTAATAATTTAAGACAAACGATTTCTTGTAAGGAAATCAACTTGAAACTAGTACTAAATAATTTTAAAAGCTTAATCTGCAGTGTCAACCATGGAATCGTAAGTAGATGAAACTTGATATTTTGGCCTCTAACTAACGAGATGAGTTCTTAATGACTGAACCAACATAGTTAATAACACTAGTTAATTATATTGACTCTTAAGTCTTAAGTAGAGAAAACATTTTAATTTCTTATAAAAATGATTTATTTACCTATAGATCGGTTAAGGCCATGGCTACGGTGCCTTTGACGACACTCTTGGACATTTGAAACAAACCTTTAATCATATAGCCCCCAGGTAGCTGCTCTAGAGGAATAGACGAGATGGGTGGGTTGAATATGTAACTTTCGAGGAGGAATCCAAAACTTGTCGTGGTCTTTCCAGCCAGCAACACTAGGGCGGCTCCCAAAGAGTGTCCAACAAGCCAGATAGTTGATTCGCTATGTTCGTCCACCATTCTGCTTATTGCTTTTACGGCGTACATAGACCTGCCACCTCGATGAAGGTCGTTAAAGATGCATCGGAGGTCAAGCTTCAAATCAAACTTCCAAGTTTTTCCCTTTAGAACCGTGCCGCGGAAGGCAATCACATAACGAGGAACTTTCAAATCTGGGGTATTTTGGTAAAGGTTGTAGAGCTTGAATTCGAAAACGGCACCGTATATAGAGCTGTCGTCGTCGATCAAGGTTTTGAGTAAAGGGAAGTTGAAAAACTCACACCAAGGCTTCGCTAGTGATTCGGAACCTACCCGTGTCTTAAGCCTGTCCCCTTCCAATATGTACACCCCATTTACCAAACTTGATGCCACTGAAGTTCGATGGTACGAATTTGTCCTATTAAAAAAGAAACACAAAGCCAATTATTTTAGAATCTGAGTAGATATGGGATATACTGTTTTAAATTTTTTTACGAGTAGGTTTCGACATTGATTCCCAAAGGTCAACTTTTACTAAGAAACTCCTGCACGACACATGAATTAATATAGTATGTGAAGGACCTTCCCCAGAGAGAGACAGGCGGCTTAAAGTTTGCTTGTCTAACTGATCTTGTGTCCAAATTTCATCCGAAGGGGTAACTTGAGATTTACCTTTTATCTTCCATTGAGAAGTAGAGGCTATACTCTTTCCTTTATCAACTGTCTTAGGGACTGAGGGTCCTAGATGTTTATCCACTGATGCTCTGCCTCATCCTTGTCCACGACCTCTAACCATTTACCCTGCCTCGACCATGAGTTACTACGACTGCTAGGCAAAGCCTCATTATTATTATTCTCAGTATTATTATTCACATGAGCAGAAGATGAGCCATGAGATCCTGACACCGCTTTAGAGCTTTTAGAAGAAGCCTCTTTCTCATTTATGTCTTGAGCCAAGCTTGCCTGTCTGAAGGGGCACCGAAAGTTGTCATGAATTAGCCGCTTACAGAAGTAACAAAGCTTCTTGAGTTTTTCATAATCCAATTCCACCACTACTGCTTATCCTGATTTAAATTTAAACGGCTTTTTGAAAAGCAAAGGTTGATCAACTGGGAGCGAAATTTGTGCCCTGACGTATTCCAATGTGTCCGATATTTTAGCGTGAAGCTCTACTTCCTCCACTTCACCAATTGTGGAGCCCAAAGCTATAACAATATCCTTCTTGACTTTATGAAGAGGAAGACCCTTTATGCAGACCCAAAGAGGGATCCTTTTAAAGAAATGAGCTGGAGGGTGGGGGCTCCATTTTACCCTATCACTAACCATCCATTGACAAACCACAGTCTTTTCTTCAGAATGGCTTAGAGATCTGCTTCAGGGGTGAACCGGAATAGAACTCTGTCCTTACCCACAACCCTCCCTTTAGTGAGACCTTCCATATCCCAAATGTTTAGCATTACTGTAATAAGGCATGTAGTATTGATGCTGGAATGGTTGAGAATTCTGACAATCATACTGCTTTCAAAATCATCCAAGGGTTTCTGGTCCTCCGAGTCTGATAGCAGAACTGCTTCTTCAAGATTAACTGCTTCACTTTCTTTAACTTGTCTCAGGAGTTCCACAACACGCTTGGATTGGGAGCGCATGATCTTGAAAATCCGCTAAAATAACCCAGATGATACCGAATCCAAGAAATAAGAGCTCAAAGTTAGATAAAATCCAACCAAGTCTTTGAAACCCTAACTAGCGCGAAACCTAATTAGGGGACACTAAGGATAATCTTAACTAACTCAAGTATAAGTATCCTTGTCATTTTGGTCCTAAACCCGCGGGCCCCGCCTCATTAATCTGCTGCGGGGTGGGTGCGGGTCAATAAATTAAAAACCGCTAAAAAACGGGTCTCGCGGGGCGTGGTATAATTTTTGGCGGGTTTGCGTATACCCGCGTAAGTAAACCAAGTCATGACCTTTCATACTTTCTCACCATATATAAAGAAGAAGCTTTCTAATAACTTACTCGATGTGGGATACTAAATTAGTAAGAATATATATAACCAAAACTAGGCCTAATTTTTAACAAAGCCCATATATGTTCAAGCCTAAGAATAATTAAATTTGTTTCATAGTATTAGTATATCAGACGTTATTCGAACATAAAAAACAAGTGGCATAAACCAGTCATCACTCATCAGTAATAACCCTAATTTTCTCTCTGTATATGTCGTCGTCGCCTAACAAGTAACAAAGTCTCTGATCCACTCATTGTTTCAAGCTATTTCAAATGGAATCTCATATCCCAAGTGATGAAGCACATACAAATAGGAATCCTAGTGAAGGATCAACCATACCACCTCCAGATGATACTGAAAGTCCGACAGCAACAATAGGATCAGAACCTAAGGCAAAGAGGCAGAGGAATAAGAGTTCAAATGCTTGGGAAAACTTTACAGTGATAAACAAGGTAAATTATCTTGGTGTTTATGAGGTTAGAGCTAAGTGTAACCATTGCATGAAAGACTATGCATATGATTGGCATAAGTCAGGAACTACTTCTCTGAACCGACACATGCTTGCTTGCCTTAGAACGCCTAGGAATGGTGATATTGGTGATATGATTGTTAATTTTGAGGGAAAACTTCAGTCTAAGAAGATTGATCAAAGTGTTTTCCGTGGAATGGTATCAAAGTGTATAATTGAACATGATTTACCATTCTCCTTTGTTGAATATGATCGAGTTAGGATGCTATTGAGCTATTTAAACGCTGATGTGAAGTTCATTAGTAGGAATACGGCAGCATCTGATGTTTATAAGTTTTATAAGATTGAGAAAGCTAAGTTGATGATTGAATATCTTTCACATCTGATCTTTGGACTGCAGTCACAGTTGAAGGCTATATTTGTTTAACAGCTCACTATGTGGACAAAAATTGACAGTTAAAGAATAAAATCTTGTCGTTTTGCACATTACCTCCTCCACATACTGGATTAGATTTAGCTATGAAGATAGGCGAGTCGTGGAAAGAGTGGGGAATAGAGAGGAAAATCTTCTCTATTACACTAGATAATGCTACCAACAATGATGTGATGTAAAACATCCTAAGAAAATAGCTGGTCATACAAAAATATTTGATGTGTAATGGAAAATTCTTCCATATTAGATGTTCTGCCCATGTCCTCAATCTTATAGTTCAAAAAGGGCTGAAAGTGATAGGTAATTCACTATATAAAATTCGAGAGAGCATTAAGTTTGTTCAAGCTTAAGAGTCTCGGAGAAAATTGTTTGCTAAATGTGTTGAATCTGTTGGTATTCATTTACGGGCTGGGTTAGCAATGGATGTGCCAACTCGATGGAATTTAACATTTAAAATGCTTGATAAAGCTATTAAGTACCGTTCTGCATTTGATTTGTGAGTTGGAATACAGATTTGTGAGTTGTTGCAACCCTTCGATGAGATAACCAATCTCATCTCTGGTTCCACCTATCCAACCTCAAATTTGTATTTTTGGCAAGTTTACCACATTGAGTATTAGTTGAAATTACATGAGGAAAATGTAAAACCAGTTATTAGTGAAATGGTTAAGGATATGAGGATTCAGTTTGATAAGTATTGGCATGATTACAGTGACATACTTGCAATGGCCGCTGTATTTGATCCTAGATTGAAATTGTCTTTGTTGGAGTATTGTTTCTTTAATCTAGACGAGAGTACTTGTGAGCAGAAAGTTGAAAATGTTAAAATTAAGTTGAAGCTTCTCTTTGTGGAATATAAGAGCACTCCAAAGCCAACAACCGCAAGCTCTTCATCATCTCAACAAAACATACAAAAAGCCTCCAACTCTTCTTCTCAAAGAGAAAAAAAAAGTTTCATCAATTATAATGTAAGTATTGCTGATGTTTATACATGTCTGCTGATGTTTATACATGTCTTTGCTAATTATTGTTTATGTTATTCCTCTGTTTTTATAGGACTTTAACAGTTTTCGCAAAAAAAATGTTAGTGCAAGTGGAAAATCATCGTTGGATATGTATTTAGAAGAGCCACTGGTGGACGTGGAGATGTTTGCAAGTCTAAATGTGCTGGATTATTGGAAAGACAACGCTCTTCGATTTGGAGATTTAGTTACTATGGCTTGTGATCTTGTAAGTATTCCTATCACGATGATAGCATCTGAATCCTCTTGTAGTATTGGGGCTCGTGTTCTAAGAAAATATAGAAGTTGTCTTCTTCCAAAGAATGTCCAAGCATTACTTTGTGCTCGCAATTGGTACGTGGCCTCTATGCATATGGCAATGGTGATGTAGAGAATGATGGATATGATGAGGAAGAAGGAGAATGTAGCTAAAAAAATGGAGAAGGAAATGGAGTTTGACTGTTTAAGGAGTCATGAAGCCTAGTTACTAAGCGTTGTTGGAAATGATGGTAAGTTGGTAATTGTTCTTCTTTTTTTTTTTTCAGTTATCAAAGATAATGTAAACAGAAGAGAACTTTATATTTGTAACTAGTGGTTTTTTGTTGTTCTAACCTTATCTTTCAAAGAAAAATTCTGGAAAAAGAAGAGAAAAGCTATTCACATGGTGTTTTTTGCGGGTTAAGGGATGCCCGCGGGGTTTGCCGGTTAATGTGGGGCGATTGCGGACCAAACATTTAGGCCCGATACTTATGCGGGGCGGATGCAGGGCGCTCAGATTTTGGTATCGGGATATGCGGGACGGGTCCGCCCGCTTGACAAGGCTAGGTATAAGTGATGACTAAAAAATCCAGATATCTAGGTATTCAAGGTATTCAAGGTTGGAAAGAGCCTACCAAATACCAATAAGTCCTAATTAGCGCAACGCCTAATTAGGAGACACTGAGGGTAGCCGTAGCTTGCTCAGGGTAAGAGATAAAGAAATCTAGATACTCGAGGATGGAGCGAGTCCTACCAAGTATCAGCCAGTCCTGACCAGCGCGAGGCCTAATCAGGAGATTCCAGAGTAGCCGAGGTTACTAGAATCAGCGGATTCAGCAGTCTCTAAACCAAAGCTCACCCAGATCTAGGACACTGAAGATGTGTAAAGAGATAGGATGAGATCGATTTTGAGTCTGGAACAGAAGGAGAAAACTCAGAACAGAAGCGGCTGCATAAAAGGGAAAGCGACGCCGGAGAGAAGAAGAAAAGAAGGCAGTGCAGATTAGGGTTTTAAAAGTAAGAAAAGGGAAAAGGAAAAAGAAGTGTTGAAAATGGTATCAAAAGAGAGAGGTGGAGAAGGGGATAACAGATCTGAAGACAAGAAAGGATTTTAATTCAGGAGAGGGAATAGATCTAGAAAAAAAATAGGCGACGGAAGTTCGCCATTATCGCCTTCGCACCCACCTTTTTCTGGACCAGAATCTTAGATCTGGAAAGATCTTTGAGGTCACTTATGCTCATGCTCGACTCCAGTAAATCAAAATTAATGATGGTTTGGCCGGCTATCTATATATTATAGCTGTATCCAATGTCTTATCAAGTTATCATCATCGTCTTCATCTCTCTTATCTCTCTTTCTCTCTCTATTTATTCATTTTACACAAGCATTTTCTTTCAGTTATATTATCTTTGTTGTAAACTTTAAAGAAGTTATAAGAAAATAATTATCAACAATTGATGAAAAAAAAAAAAGATCTAAAACATGGGAAAGAGGGACAGACATGAAATAGAAGACAACAAAAAAAGTAGAAGAAATGGAAAAGAGTATATAGAGGGTTTGGAACTTAAAGATCACCTGAACAAGATATAAAAGGCATAAAACCATTAATGGGTCAATTGTTTATTGTTTATTGTTTATTGTAGGGTCAATTGCTGCAATTTGCCTTCAGGGTAAGGCCTAATGCAGCAACTTTCCCAGTTTTCCCTCAAGGCCGAGTCTCGCTCCCACCATTCGTGAAGTCCATGAGCTGTCTTAGATTTAGTCGGTTTATTCTTGTTTACAGTCATATCTGCTGATGGAAGAAGGTGAAGAGGTTCCGTTGACAAATCCGAGGGTGATGATTTTCCTTTTCTTCCGACCAATAGACTTCTAACTGAGTTTCTAGCACCGTGTCTCTCGATTTCGCTTGCACCGATTTTAGACATGAAAATTGTGGGTTTTGAAGTAATCGATGTATCATGCAGAGATCCAATCTGCTGGATTCAGTTATAAATAAGGTATCCATGTTGTTTTTGGATCGTCTTCTTGAACCTTTAATAGTTTAAGACAAACGATTTCTTGTAAGGAAAACAACTTGAAACTAGTACTAGATATTTTTAAAAGCTTAATCTGCAGTGGCAACCATGGAATCGTAAGTGGATGAAACTTGATATTTTGGCCTCTAACTAACGAGATGAGTTCTTAATGACTGAACCAACATAGTTAATTATCTTGACTCTTAAGTCTTAAGTAGAGAAAACATTTTAA
This sequence comes from Boechera retrofracta, assembly GCA_015832515.1. Taxonomy (NCBI): domain Eukaryota; kingdom Viridiplantae; phylum Streptophyta; class Magnoliopsida; order Brassicales; family Brassicaceae; genus Boechera; species Boechera retrofracta. Next base: position 743,989 of record JACCIV010031478.1, read on the forward strand.
TTTCCTATAAAAAAATGAGAATAATAACACAAAAGTGTTTAGGAAGAATTATTATTAGACTCTCATAGGAATAAAAGTACAAATACATTCTCTTATATAGAGATTGAATAGACTTAAGTTTCCTAAATTAAGATAAAGATAAATTTAAATAATACTTATAGGAAAAATGTAAATGTTCATAAACTAAGATATTGCCAAATATCATAATCTTCTAGATTCTTCTCAATCTTCATGATTTCCATAATCTTAGACAATCATCTCGACCGTCGATCTTGGTACATCTCCGGTTCTCTTCCAATACCCTCCGGCAAGCTCATGTAGTAACACGTGTGAGATTGGACATGTCTTCAAGACAACGGCGTTATACCCGGCCGTCGGGTCATTTTCATGGTATTTATATTCGACCGTAGAGTCATCTTTGTGGCATTTATACCCCTCCATGGGGTCAATTTCACGGCGTTTATACCTAGCCATAGGGTTCATCATCGATATTTATACCCTGTCGTAAGGTTAATTCATGAAAAGATTATAGCATCCGGATTATCGTTTAATGATAGATCGTAGGATAAAATTGTCCTGTGTTTCGGTCCCGTGTTTTGAGTCGTGATTGACATCGTGAACAAGGATGAGCGAAACGGCAATAAGAAAACTATGTTTTCGTGAATGAAAAACAGAGATAATAACCAGACTTAAGAAGAGAAAATCTTGTTCTAGGTCAAAAAAAAGATTGAAAGAAAATAGAGAAGATGATTTAGCAATTTAGGAATCAAAGGTGAATTGGATCTGGCTTTGATACCATGATAAATTTGATAGAGTTTATGAATCAAAGGTGGAATGAACCTAGCTCTGATACCATAATAAATTTGATGAGAGTAAGAACACAAAAGTGTTTAGGAAGAATTATTATTAGATTCTCATAGGAATAAAAGTACAAGATACATTCTCTTATATAGAGATTGAATAAACTTAAGTTTCCTAAATTAAAATAAAGATAAATGTAAATAATATTTATAGGAAAAATGTAAATATTCATAAACTAAAATATTGCCAAATATCATAATCTTCTAGATTTTTTTCAATCTTCATGATTTCCATAATCTTGGACAATCATCTCGACCGTCGATCTTGGTACATCTCCGGTTCTCTTCTAATACATGGCTACGGTGGCTTTGACGACACTCTTGGACATTTGAAACAAACCTTTAATCATATAGCCCCCAGGTAGCTGCTCTAGAGGAATAGACGAGATGGGTGGGTTGAATATGTAACTTTCGAAGAGGAATCCAAAACTTGTCATGGTCTTTCCAGCCAGCAACACTAGGGCGGCTCCCAAAGAGTGTCCAGCAAGCCAGATAGCTGATTCGCTGTGTTCGTCCACCATTCTGCGTATTGCTTTTACGGCGTACATAGACCTGAAACCTCGATGAAGGTCGTTAAAGATGCATCGGAGGTCAAGCTTCAAATCAAACTTCCAAGTTTTTCCCTTTAGAACCGTGCCGCAGAAGGCAATCACATAACGAGGAACTTTCAAATCTGGAGTATTTTGGTAAAGGTTGTAGAGCTTGAATTCGAAAACGGCACCGTATATGGAGCCGTCGTCGTCGATCAAGGTTTCGAGTAAAGTGAAGTTAAAAAACTCCCACCAAGGCTTCGCTAGTTATTCGGAACCTACCCGTTTCTTAAGCCTGTCCCCTTCCAATATGTACACCCCATTTACCAAACTTGATGCTACTGAGGTTCGATGGTACGAATTTGTCCTATTAAAATAAAAAACGCAAAGCCAATTATTTTAGAATCTGAGTAGATATGGGATATATTGTTTTAATCTTTTTACGAGTAGGTATCGACATTGATTCCAAAGGTCAACTTTTACTAAGAAACTCCTGTACGATACATGAATTCATATAGTTTTAAATAAAAACTCCCATCGTCTATCATAAAAACACTTTTCAGCGCTGTTATATAAAAAACAAATATTTATTTTAAAAGGAAGTATACTAAACAAACAAAAAAATGTTACCAGTCAATAGATGTAAGATGGAAGGGGCCAAAAATGCTGAAAGTATTTGTATCCGTATCTGAGGCCATCGCTTCTCCTCCCTTTTTTTGTTTGATAAAGCCTGGTCCCATTGCTGATAAAACTCTCGAATTGGTTGTAAAGTCTTTTCAAATTAGTATCAAAATCGAATATAAGATATTTGAGATCGGAGCAAGCAAAGAGTTGAAAGGACTTGAAGACTTTTATGTTTGGAAAGAACATTATAGCTAGGAAAATATTACAGATTTTAAAAAAAAAATATTGTCTCTACTACTATAATTGTTTCTGTTTGATCATGTTATTCTTTTTTTTTTTTGGTTTCTGAAAGCAGTTTCGTTTTATAGTTTCGTTTTTACATTAGTTGAAGAACTCGTTTTAACTACATGTGATTCCAACATTCGGGTAATATTTCATAATCAATATTAATTTTGAAAGGGAAGGTATTAAATGAAACGAAATTTACCAGTCTCTCCGTCTGAGGCCATCAGCTCCTTCCTTACACTTTCGTCGTCTTCTTCTTCTTCTTCTTATCGCTTATATGTCAGAATAGTAATCACCCGTCCTACGTACGAAAAAGATGTGACGTAACTAATAAATAAAAGTATATAGTAACTTAAAACATATTTTAAAATAATTGCAAGTGTATAGTTTTTTTTTTTTGGTTAAAGGAAAGTGTATAGTAGATACAATTATAATTTCCTTATCCAACGTTTTTATAGCTGTAAATACAAAAATATCATGTATCGCATGTTTTTGTAGCTTGTTTCACTTTGTGAGAGGGCTACTCATTAAGAGAAACCATCAAACAACAGACACGGTTGATGATCCGCCTTAAAAGAAAGACATTTGAGCCAATATTTTATATTTTCTTTTTCCACTTTGATTGGTTTAAGTCATCTATTTATTTTAATTGAATAGGATATTAAGAGAAATAAAACTAAAAAAAAAAAAGTAAAAGGGAATTAAAAAATTTAGAAATAAAAAATGTCAAGATATATAAAAATAAAGGAGGAACATAAATTATTTGTGGAAATTGTGGGTAAATTCCCCAGAGACATCTTTAAATATTTTGGGAAGATTTTAATAACCAGTCGTATTAAGCGTCGATATAAAATATGTCTTTAAAAGCCTTTTTCAAATGTTTCGTAGAGAGTTTTATGATATTCTTCAAATCTTGTAAAAATTATGGTATTTTTTTAAAAAAGATAAAAAATTAAAAGAAAATATATTTTTGTATTCTTTTAGATATTTTAAATATAGTAAATCATATATTCAAATAACTTGTGCTTTATAATGCAAGGAATTTTTTTTTTCTTAAAGCATATTGCAAGGAATTTTCAATTAGAAATTAAACTAATTCAAAAGTAAAGATGCATGTGAAGAATAAAAAGCAAATGCATTGCATATTTAGGTATATGCTAAAAAAAATATCTCTGGGCTAAACCCTTACATATTTCACCAAGGTATGTTTATACATATACGTACATCATCTGCATATATGTTTTCAGCAAAACAAAATAAAAATAGTCGAGAATTAAACAAAGACCGAACTACTTTAATTCCCACTACACAAAGAAACAGATTGCCCTGGACGACCCCGTCTACTTTTATTCCCACTACAAAATTTATGTAACCCTTGCATGCTCAAAAATATTAGTATGAATTTTGACTAGATACTCGATTAGAAAAACCTAGACAGACTTATTTTTGGCTCTGTCAGACTAATATCACTCTTACATAGATACAAGACACAGAGTAAAAAAAAATTGGGTTTATGCATTTCTTTTTTTTTTTTGTCTACGCTAAAACCCCTTACATATTTCATACACGCACATCGATCATCTTCATATATGCCTTTAGTAAAACAAAATAAAAATAATCGAGAATAAAACAAACATCGGACACGCCACTACTCAAAGAAATCGATTTCCTTGGACGACCCCGTCTACTTTTACTCGCATTGCAAAAATTATAAAACACTTACATGCTCAAAAAAATTAGTATGAATTTTGACTAGATGTGAACAAAACAAAAAAAAAAACACAAATGACTAGATCCTCGATTGTAAATATTTTTGGCTCTGTCAGACTAATGTATCACTCTTACATAAATACAATCATACACGACATGAGTAAATATATATATATATATACACATGACTTAAATAGAACCCAAAGTCGGTGGAATTTAAAAGTAAAACTGAATCTAAGGGAACCTTACGTACCCTTTTCATGGTCTGGATTCTGGAAGTAAACTAAAGAGATGAAGTAAACTAAAGAATTATCAAACAACAAAAGTAGAGAGTTTTTGACTGTTGTCCGAAACGAACCCTAAGATATATGATGGCAACAACGTCTATATATAGTAAGTTGTTTTTTACAGTTGTACATAGCCGCATAAGAGATGTTATACCAAGAAGTTTACTAAATAGTAAAATACAGAACTGAAGTGACTGATGGCCTTTTTTAAAGTAAAATAATGAAGGAGGATTCGATTTATCTTGTATGTAAAAGAATTGATTTTTCAGTTTGTTAAAATAAATTTTGTTTATGATTCGGTTTTTCGGGTACAAAATATCGTATATATATAATTCAATCTAAAAGTCGGTTTGATTTTGATTTGAAATATTTTGGTTCAATTTTTTTTAATGTCTACCTTTATAAAAGAATAATGCAGATGGAAGTAGTCAAATAGGTGCAAGCACGAAAAGTATACAAAATTTGGAGTTCTCGATTTGTATCGAAACTACCGATTCAAAAGAAATTACTGACATCAATAGCGATTCAAATTTAAAAATAATAAAAATATGGTAACTTGGTAAGTAAGGACGAGAGAAAAACATATTTACTGATTTTTTTTTCTTCTAATTTTCTTCAAATGCTAGAATGCCCTTAGGTTTCAAACATCATTCTAAATTACCAATCCCTATTTTAGATACCCCTTATCCACATATTTTTTAACAAAACTCAAAATTACCCTCCACAAAACAATTAAATAAAAAAACAACAATATAATTAAATAAAAAACAACAATACAATTAAATAAATAAACAAAATGGGTTCCACTCTCCAACCACACCTCGTATGTTTCTCTCTCCTCTTTACGTTTTCACGTTTCTTCACCCATGCCACATTTACTCCCATTTGTCCGCACTGATTCGTTTTAGAAGAGAAAAAAAATTGGAGATTTGGGTTTTAAAGCTTCCGTCCACCATTGGAGGTCCGAAGAAGCTCTGTTTCTTTCGAACCATCTTCGTCCACCATTGGAGCTTGGAACTTGGAGCTCGAGTGAAGCTCGTTTCAGTCGATTGAAACTCGTTTAAGGTAATGTACAACATCAATGTGGAGATATTGTATTGGGTGAGTGACGCGTATGCGGAATCGTAGCTCGATTTTGTGTATTACAAAGAAAATATGTACTACTGAATATCACTGGTATTACTACAAATATTTGTATTACTAAATATAACTGGTATTATTATGAATATTTGTATAACTTAATATAACTGGTATTACAAAACATATTTGTATTACTGAATATAACTGGTATTACTAAGAATATTTGTATTACTGAATATAACTGTTGTTATTATTTTTAGGGTACAATGAATAAAAAGCAGCTCACTCTCATACATTTTGATTCTGGGAGACATTATTTGAGGAAGAGAGATGAAGTAATATCGATTTCGAGAGAATATGTGCATCACACTCTTTTGTTGAAAAAATCGAGTGAGGAGGTCACTTATACGTTGTTGGTTGAACAAATATGCAGAAAGATGGGGTTGGATGAAGATAGTGCTGAGGTGAAATTTAGTTACATTCCACTGAATGTGGAGCCTAAGAAACCAGTATATATCTTCGATGATGATGATATTTTTAGTTATTTGGAATTGTATGAAGAGCAAAGTGTGTTGCATGTGGAGATTGTCAATAATCATGGGCAAAATTTGGGCTGTGATATACTTCCAAGAGAAGGTATAACAAGTCAAGTTGGTGCGAATATAGAAGACATGATTTCTAGTGCTAGAGAAAATTATCGAGTTGATTGTAGCGTCATGAATCAATCTGCACGTGAACCGTCCGAACATTATGTTATGATTGTCCACGATGAAGAACTAGGAGAGTTGGATAATATTGCATGTGAACGAGGAGAGTTGGACATTATTGCATGTGAACGAGGAGGCTTGGATAATATTGCATGTGAACGAGGAGACTTGGACATTATTGCATGTGAACGAGGAGGCTTGGATAATATTGCATGTGAACGAGGAGACTTGGACATTATTGCATGTGAACGAGGAGGCTTGGATAATATTGCATATGAACGAGGAGACTTGGACATTATTGCATGTGAACGAGGAAACTTGGATAATATTGCATGTGAACGAGGAGACTTGGATAACTTGTTTATCAATGAAGATATTGAGGTCACACATTCTATAGAAGAAGGTCAGGCTACGAATCGTGAATGGGAAGATGGTATGAATGTCTATATAGGCCAAGAGTTTTCAACCAAGGGAGATGTGCAAGAATTAGTAGAAAAGCCGGACATCTAAACTGTTTTGAGTTTTATATTGACAAGTCTGATACAACGCGGTACGTGGTAAAATGTAGTGAATCTAAAAAAGGTTGCAAGTGGGCTTTACGAGCTGGAAAGTTTAAGAATTCAGATAGCTTCTCGATTAGAACATACACCAAGATTCATACGTGTTCTTGTGCATCTGCAAGTATAAGTACAAGTAGAAGGAAAAAAAGAGGCACACGACGGTTAGTTACATCTTTCTTGCATGATGATTTTCCAGAGATGCTTGAAACCCCAAGACCAAAGGAAGATATGGTTGTAAAGTATCATACTCTACCGCGTGGAGAGGGAAAAAGAAAGCGTGTGACGAAGTACGCGGTAGTCCAGAGGATAGTTATAAGATGTTGTATTCTGATATGTACATGCTGAAGAAGGTGAATCCGGGTACAATTACGTATGTAGAATTGGAAGAAGATCGGAGGTTCATGTACTTATTCTTCGCGTTGGGAGCATGCATTGAAGGCTTTGCCGCCATGAGAAAAATGATCATTGTGGATGGAACTCACCTTAAGACTATTATTGGCGGAGTCCTAATAGTTGCAACCGCGCAAGATCCTGATCATCACCACTTTCCGATTGCTTTCGGTATTTTTGATGGTGAGAAAGACTCGAGTCTTATTTAGTTTTTCAATAAGTTGAAAACATTGATACCTGATAGTGGTGATCTAGTATTCATGACGGATAAAAATGTGAGTCTTAAAAATTCAATAGCTGAGGTGTACCCGTTATCTCGACATGGGTATTGTATCTTTCATATGGTTCAGAATGTGAAGTTAAAGGTTTCCCACGTAAACAAAGAAACTTTGGGGAGTTAGTTCATGGAATGTGCCCAACAGTACACATAGTGTGAGTTCCTGACAATGTACCGTGCTTTTAGGAAAAAGTATCCTAAGGCAGGGGTATATCTTAATGAAAGTTATAAAGAAACTTGGAAATGGGCAATATTTTTTCTCGGGAGAGAGGTACGACATCTATACCACTAATACTGTTGAGTTTATTAACGGTGTTTTCAAGGATGCAAGGAAATACTCTCTTTTACCGATGATCGATTTGATTATTGCAAAGCTATCTTATTGGTTTAACAAGCATAGGAAGGCTTCTACCGAGTTGCGTCCTTTGTGCGCCAAAGCAAAGTTGTTGGAGGTGACTGTTCTAAACAGTTTCTTCCTTTTGTAGAACGTGCATGGACGCGATGGATGTGGTTATTTGGTTGATCTGAAGATGAATAATTGCGCATGCAAGCGTTTTGATATTGACAAGTATCCGTGTGTGCATGCAATAGCCGCCCTTATGGAAGCAAGGAAGAACGCAGAGACTGAAATGCATATACATGATCTGTGTTCCAAGTATTATTGGATGTCGCATTGGGCATTGGTCTACTGCAGAACGATATATCTGGTTCCTCATATATCCCAGTGGACTGTTTCTCATCATGTACGTGAGATGGTTGCCCTTCCTCCGCAGTATATCAGCAAAAAAGGAAGACCCCAAGTAACAAGGTATCCATCAGCTGGAGAACACAGGCGTAGGAGGAGAACCAAGATTGGATGTTTGTATTTGTGGTTTGAGTATAATGGTATCCAAGGCGAGTCTAGTAGTAGCAAAGAAGAGTGATAATTTATGTTGTTTGTGTTTTGTTTTAAAAACTCTATATTGTGGATTGTATTGTATTACTAGGTATTACTAATATAACTATATAAAGAAAATACAACTAGGTATTACTAATATAACTATATAAAGAAAATACAACTAGGTATTACTAATATAACTATATAAAAAAATTACAAATAGGTATTACTAATATAACTATATAAAGAAAATACAACTAGGTATTACTGATATAACTATATAAATAAAATACAATTAGGTATTACTGATATAACTATTACCAAGGTAAATTACATATATATTCAATTTTTAAATATCGAAGTTGCTTATATATATATATATATATATATATTGCTAGTATTATTAACAATTGTTATATCAAATTTATTATTAAAAAAAAAGTCAAAAAATCTAAAATATTATGTTTTCATTTGAAACTATTTTAGAGATATATAAGTGTTTTCTAAACACGTAGACCATTGTGATGTTGATCATACAAAAATCGTAATTTTACAAATATTTTTCTGTCAAAGTTTACTAACCTTAATATTATTAGCTATTGTAATATGTATAACTAAAAAAAATTACTATTTAACATAGTATAACTAGTTAAACCTGAAAAAACCAAAAATACAACTATAGGTAAGTGGGTATTACTAGATTACTCAGTACAACAAACTGAATAATATTTTATTATATTTGTAATGTGAACAAGTGTGAACACATGTGTTCATTTTAATAGTTTTTATATTTTTAATAAATTTTTTTATTATTATTAAGGGTTTAGGGTTTAGGATTTAGGGTTTATTACATAGTTGTACATAGTTGTACATAGTGAGAAATAGTTTCAAATACATACTAAACCGAAAGATATCCCAAAGTACAAAAACCCAGCAACAAAAAAACCAGAAAATATTCTGAAAACAGCAACATAAAACTGAAAATATGATATTCCAACATAAAACACTAAACTACCGATTTTTCTTGAACTTCGAAGGCTTGCCTCTTATTGGCCTCCTAATCGGTGTGTTTTGCCGATTTGCACTCATCTTGGCCTTACGTTTTGCATTGCAATCTCGAAGGATGGATGTAAGCATTTTTTCTTTTCTTTTTTCAATTCTCCTTGTTCAGCTGGAGACATTTCATCGTCCTCTTCTTCTTGTTGTTCTTCTTCTTCTTCTTGTTCATCTTCTTCTTCTTGTTCTTGTTCTTCTTCTTCTTGTTCATCTTCTTTTTCTTGTTCCTCTTCTTTCTCTTCTTCTTCTTCCTCAGTAGCAGCCTTCTCCTCTGCTGCTTTGATAGCCGCCTCAATAGTAGGTCTACCATATGCTCTATACAGAAATTGTTCTTCTTCATCTGTCTCTGAGTCTTCTTCTCCTAAGTCTTCTTGTTCCTCTTCTCCTAACTTTGCCTTTTCCTTCCTCATCTCCCTCATCCTCATTATCCTCGCACGCAATGAGGCCACTCTGGAATCAACACCATCTCCACCACCATCTCCTCCCCCATATCCACCACTACCACCATCTCCTCAACCATATCCACCACTACCACCATCTCCTCCACCATCTCCTCCACCATCTCCATCACCATCTCCATCACCATCTCCTCCACCATCTCCTCCATCATCTCCATAACCACGACTATTCAAAGCATCTTTCACCGCGGTCATCGTTACCTCCAAGCAATTCATCTTCTCACCCATTTTATTAAACCCCTCTCGCATTTGATCAGATATCTCTTGGAGTTTCTTTATAACACTCTCCATGTCTATGTTATGAGCCACCTCGGGAACATTTTTCTCTTTCCTAACAACCATTACTCGACTAGCCACATATATTTTGAACAACTTTTCCCACCATATCCTCTTGTTCTCCACAGTTAGACACTTGTTCCAGCTCTTGAACATTGGGTAATCTATCTCACCATCTGAATCTGAATCATAGATGCCATCCATTAGAGGTACCTCTGCATCCTCAGATTCCAAGATGCTCTGGATGCCCTGGATATCCTGCTCCTGCGCATATACGGTCAAACAAATAGTCAGTGATACAACTAAGTAGCTCTGATACAACTAAGTATCACTGATACAACTAAGTATAAGTGATACAACTAAGTATAATTGATACAACTAAGTATCACTGATACAACTAAGTAAACCAGATACAACTAAGTAAACCTGTGATAGACAAAAATAGATTTTTGGTACCTTGTCTTCTCCAAGTGCATCGTTAATCTCTTCCAATGGAAAGCCTTTCATATAACCAGCTGCCCATTTTCGCTTGCACATTCGAGGACAGTTACTATCCACGGTTAAGATATCTTCTCGAAACTTTTTCCGCAAATTTGGAATGCACTCGGTCACCAAAAGCTACAAAAAAATACTTACATTAGATATCTCTTATATTTGCATGAATACACATATTGAAATTACAAGAAGGGTATCAATCTTACCTCCAAAAGAATTATGAAACCCGGAAAGCACCATGTGCATCCGGATTTCATATTCCCCTTAAAATGCTCCACCGTATGGAATATCTCTTTCATACACCGCTCAAACGTCCATCTCCCCCACGGATAGGTCTTACATACCCCAAGATCATCCACAATCTTTAAGAAGAAAGGATTAATGGTACCATACCTACTTTGTCCTCCGATTACCGTGCTTCAAAACAAGAGTAGCGCCATCTTGATCCTATCTCTACCTCCTTTCATGCCTTTCAACTTTTCTCTTACATTACCCACAGTAATACTTTCAACTCTCTTAAACATCCGCTCTACAAACTGTATATCCCCAACTTATCATTGTATCGTGGATAATTATGGCAAGATAAACCGCTAATTAGGCTATGCTCCCTTAGCGAGTACCTAATCAGAACACCGTTCACCACAAACCAACACATTTTGGCATCCTTCTCCATACGCACGGTCCGAAGAAGAGTCAACCACATTCCCATCAACTTGTGGTTTTTCTGTCTAGGCATGTGCCAAATGTGCTTGAATAGAGAGTGATTTAAAAACCACTTGATGTCGTCTCTCTCAAGAATGTCCAAAGCTTTGATTGTTGATTTAACCTCACACTTAGAGGATATCTTAATGGCCTTACAAAACTCTGTGTGTGGGAAGAACATCTCAGGTTGAAGAGGCTTTGTATCTTCCTCATTATCCTGCAAAACAAACACATGTATTAATAACAGTTGTATCCAATGATACACAGTTGTACCACAACGCTTAGTTATACCTAGTGATATCTAGTGGTACCACACGACATAGTGTTACCCAGTTGTTCTTTTCTCTAAACGCTTAGTTATTCCTACTGATACCCAGTTCTACAAAATCGCTTAGTTATTTCTATTGATACCTAGATCTAAAAAATCGCATACATAGTTGTATCATAGAAACTTAGTTGCACAGTTTATTTTGGCTTCAAATTCGCAATTCAACTACCAAAACCAACTAATTAGGCAACCAATTACCTCTGTTACTGTGGAGGAGGAGAAGAATCGAAATCCGTCTCTTGTATGGCTGGCGGAGAAGGGTTTTGTTCTTCAACCGGAGGCGGCGTGGGTTCTTTCTCCGTTCGAGCCTTCTTACTTCCACTTGCACTGGCCGCGAATGGCGCGTTCCGAGTCCTAGGCGGCATTATTAAAATACGATTTGCTCCGATTTGAATTTATAGGATTTGGGTTGGGGATGAAAAAATTGTGAAGTAGATGAGTTAAATAAGGAGAAGAGCAAAAAGGAGCAAGAAAAATGAAGAATTTGGCGGTTTTGCTTTTGTTTTCGAAATCGTGTGTAACGGTTGCCGGTTTGAACTTTGAAATCGGGCGAATAAGGAGGAAGAAGAAGAAGAAAAAAGTGGGGTATCCGTCGTGGGGTTAGGGTAAATTATTATTATTATTATTTTTTAATTTTTTATCTTTACCCGGTTCAGGTCCGAGTGACCCGAGTTTATGGATTTTACCCGACTGGATCTGCGGTTGGGTCGTAAATAAGTTAAAAGAGGTTGGACAATTCTAACTTTTAAACGATTTCGCTTTAAAAAATAAATACAAAAGTAAATCAATTTTTCTAAGGGTAAAGTAGAATCACTTTTTGATTCTAACGGTATGTTGGAATTTGATTTTTTTTTATGGTATCACATGGGTTTGTCTGCATAATAGTTGTGCTTGGATCGATGTGATCACATGGGATCACATGGTTGGATCTAGATGATCTAGATTATTATTAGAAATATATTCAAAGATATTTTAGATTATCACTGCAAGAAAAATATCTTTACGGTTTATCGATCATTATCAATCGGTCGGTTTAAAAGATTGATATTGTTCAGCGGTCAAAAAACCATCGACGAATTTCGAGAGCTTTTCGACGGATTAGTGTCAACAACTTTGTGACGACATATTTTTGACAAAACCTCGACGGCTAAATTTAGACACCGTTACGACCGGCATGCAATTTTGACGACAAATTTATCAAAAAGTTGTCAGACGTATTTGTTCGAAAATCCGTTAAAAAGTTCTGATGGGTGTCCGATGATACTGATCTAATATTTTTAATAAACTTCCGAAAACAAATTTTCAGTGGCTGTCGAAAATTCGTCGATAAATTTTGACAGGTTTCCGACATACTGTATTATTTTGCCAAAAAAAAATTATATTAAGATTTTTCAATTTTCTTTTAAAATTATATAAAACCAAAAATTATATAAAATTAAATTATAATTTAAATAACAAAAGTGATTAGAAATTAAAAAACACACAATAGTTCAGAAATTGTTTACAACGAAACATCACTAAAATCACTACCGATGCGACGTAGACGATCCCAAGGGTGGAAACTGTGGGAAATTCTGACTCATAAAAATTTTCATGAGCTCGAACTGGGATTTGAGGTCGTCGTAATCTAAAGTTTTTTTCTCATAATCTCATACTTTACCTTATAGGTCGGTCGACATAATATGGTAGTCTTTCTTTCAGGTCTTGGATTTTTTGAACAAGCTCAGGCACTTGTTGATACTCTGAAGAAGACAAGGCAGTATTGGTTTCCAGAATACGTTCTAAACCAAATACCCTTCCCTTACTAACCGGAATTTCCTATAAAAAAAGAAACATGTTATAAATATTGAATTTTGTATAATAAAAACTAAAATCGAAATTTGTATAATAAAGATTGAAATCTTCTTTTTAACATATGTTGTTTTGATTAATTATTACGTAGAAAGGAAGATTTGATTATTTTTTAAAGGTGTATATAATCTTAAAAAGGCAAGATGGATCGAAGGGTCTCTTTCTCTCTCGCCCCAACCTCTTCTTCCTTGATTTCTGATGCATACTGGTTCTCGTAATTACACGGTCATGTGCTTCTACCCCTAGATATTGTTTAGGTGAAATTCCATTCAGAGATTTTTCCCTCAAAGACGATGATCTTGAGGCCATTTTACAACTTTTTTTTCGAGCTTTCGCGTCTAGATAACCGAAGTATTTCATAGCATTTCTTCATGATCACTGCAGTGGAAATTGCGTTATATTACTTTCTTTTGACATTTACGGCTTCTGAATCTCTGTATGGAAAATCAAAGTTTAGAGCTATATATATATATGTTCCCATCTAGGCTTGCTTGCTTGTTTGTGTAACAACGATTTAAGCCGTTTTCCATTGGCAAGAATATGATGATATTGTCTTACATCTAACAAAATCTTTTGCCATTTCTGTTTCTACATTGTTATTCTTTTTAAACCACAAGATACCAATGTTTCTTTAAACCAAATAATATGCTTTAAACATTGGTCTCCTGTGGTTATCTAAACATTCACATTTAACCAGTTGAAATGATGTTATGCTTTAAACACATTAGAAAATATGGTAAGTGGTAATGTGTTTAACCACAAGAGACCAACGTAGAAAATATGTTTTAAACCACAAGAGACTAGTCACCATATTTTCTGATGTGTTTAAAGCATGACACCAGTTCAACTGGCTAAATATGAATGTTTAGATAATTTTACGTTTGAGGAGAATTAATCTTTAACCCATAGTTATAGAACAACTCTTTCACAAGTAACAATCATTAGCTCACTACCACGTGATTAAATTTTAGATATTTTATCTCTAAAAAAAATGTCACTGATAAACAATAAAGGTGCAAAACCGATTCAGAATTCAAAAATTTGTGTAGTTAAAAGACATTCAAATTCAAGATCAGTTGTGAACTTACAAACAACAATGGTACCCAACCGATCCAGAATTTGAAAGTTCGTAATCTACGTAAGCGGTCATGAACTTTTGCAGTTTTCATCACATTCACCAATGCTTCTGTGCATAACATGAAAATAAAGAGAATGGGATCTTCCTAACATAATCCTCTCTTTCCGGTTTGATAAAATCCATAGCGTTTAGTTTACCATTGAGCAAGTAATAATTCTGACCCAATATAAAAACCCAGCGAATCCATGTCGGATCAAAAACTCATTTTCTCCATAAAAGTTGCACAAAATATTTATTTAATTCTATCATACAGGATAATCGAACGATTATAACACATCAGCAATTCGTAATTAACTTTAATTCTTGAATTTGGGCTTAACGTGGCCCAAGAGTTGAGATGATGATTGCACGTCATCATTGAGCCCGTATAAACATCCTTAATGGGCCGGGTTAACCCTGAATTCTTGAGCCCGTATTAACATCCTTAAACGTGGCCCAAGAGTTGAGATGATGATTGCACATCATCATTGGTCAAACGAGCAACTTTTTATTTTCTGCGGTGAACTCTCCGATCATCGGAACAACCAGTAATCGAAATGCAGATGCTGAACGACCTCTTCTCCGGTGACGGAGACGGCGACGGTACAACCGATAGCTTCCTTGAAGATGGATCGGAGGGTCTCTGTTCTCTCTCCCCTACCCAGGTTTCTCCCCGATTTATCTAAGGTTTATTTTTGTTTCTCCGTGTTAACTTAATCATCTTCGATTTTGCAGAGAATGTACGGATTCGCTGCTTCTTTGGCCACTGGTTTGCTTCTTATGTTTTTGGTAAAGATCAATTTGACATATCAATGCCTTTTTAGTATCTCATTGTTTCTCTTCCAATTTCATGGATAGAATGAGAAATTTTGCGATTAATTAGTGATTCCTTGTTCTTATAGGCTTTGTAGTGATTGATGATGTTCTTCTTAATCACTTGCTATGGATCGAATTGGAATGATCTTGTTCAGCATTTGACCATCTAGAATAGAAGAAGTAATTTCATATTTCTGTTTCTTCTTCTGCAGTCTATGATTGTATTTGCTATCCCCATCAAATTTGCACTGCTCTTCACATTTGGAAATGTGCTCGCTGTTGGAAGGTATGTTTTTGTTTGAATCTTGCGGCGAGAGAACTTGCTGTTTGACTAACATTTGGCGATTTCAGTTCCTAACATTCAAAGACTGGATGGTTCTTAGGATAAACTTCAGTTAGATTTTCGTCATTTTAAAGGCATTTTACAACTTTTTTCGTGCTTTCCGTGTCTAGCTAACCGAAGTATTACATAGCATTTCATGATTCCTCCTGCCGCGGAAATTGCCTCATAACTTTCTTTTACATTCACGGCTTATGGAACTCTGTATGAAAGAGCTATAGATCTGTTCCTGTCTTTGCTTGAAATTAAAAGTTGAGGGCTATAGATCTGTTCCTGTCTTTGCTTGAAATTAAAAGTTGAGGGCTATAAATCTGTTCCTGTCTTTGCTCGCTTGCTTATGTAACTGCAATTAAAGCGATTGTCTTATATCTAACAGCAAAATCTCTTGCCATTTCTACTTCCACGTTGTTATTCTGTTTTAAACCACAAGAGATCAATGTTTCTTTGGCAGCACAGCCTTCCTCATGGGACCTGAGCAACAGATGAATATGATGTTGGACCCTGTTCGTATCTACGCTACATCCATTTATATTGGATGTGTCGTTATTGCACTCATTTGTGCTCTCTTGGTATGTTTTCTTACTCTCTATACAACAACCAATAATTATATGTAGTTCCAACATGAGATGTTTAGAGTAACTGCAGGATCCAATATGAGTAATGTCCAAAGTCTGCAATTTGTTTGTCCTCAAAACATCTCAGCTTGAAATTTCAGTCTTTCTAAAAAAATTATCTCATCTCGTATAGATCCACAGCAAAATTTTAACGCTCCTTGCGATCTTATGCGAGATTTGTGCACTGATATGGTAAGTTCAATGCCCAAAACAGGGTTTGTTTCTACAAGAACCCGAATTTTCTCAAGCGTCTAGCCCTGTTAGATTGAACATCTTCTTATACACGTCGTGATGACAGGTACAGCCTCAGTTATATTCCATTTGCACGAAGAATGGTCTCTGAAATAATGATCCGTCTCTGCGACACCGAGTTATAGTCAGTCATATGGCAGCAAACTCAAAGCACGTAAATTGCACGAATCTTGTTTGTTTTTGGACCTGATCGGGTGAATCAGAAGTAATGCAGATTGAATTCTTTTATTGGGGTCTTGAAACTCTTGTGTGTATTTTGTTGCTTGAAGCTCTTTTCCTGCTTCAGTCTTAACCGTTGTTTGACATTTTGTGTGATCAAATACTATGATTTCTTTTATTCAAATAACATCTTGGAGTTGTCAATCTTAAGTAATATCTTAAACACAAAAAAAAACTCTCTTAAGAAATACAACTATATTATAAATAAATGAAAAACTGATGTTAAACAACTATATCTAGAGTAGACGTTTATAGTCGAAAATAGTCACAAAATATGGAGGCATTCTCACAAAATAGCATACTGTAGTCTACCATTGCATCATCAGTGACACAATCAGAAACAATAACGTTGCTTCATCAGCTGCACACTGCATCATCAGTATCATCAATTGTGTCACATTGCATCATCAATGACTCAACCGTTTTGGCTGGAAAGGGATATGAGAGTAAGAGAGATGAATGAAATCTGACATGAATTATTTTGTTATTTACCTAATTTTGTATATCGCCCATATTATTTTTTCAATTGACTCTCAATAATTGTTACCTAGTGGCTTAATAAAAAAACTAGGATATATCCCGTGCTATAGCACGGATAAATTGCAATTATAGAAAAATATCCAAAAATTATAAAATTAGAATATTAGAAAATTGTAATTTTTCCAAAACTTTACGAAAATTATAATATTAGTTTTTATAATATCGAATCTTTGTATTATCCCCGTAAACATTTTGTAATCAGAAATATAAAATCAATATTTCATACTCGACGATATTGGAAATTTATAAATATTTTTCAAAAAAATTAAAATAAATAAATAAATTAAAACGAAAAATATAGTCTAGAAAAAAGTAAAAAAATCTATTTTTAACTATTTTTCAAAAATTTAAAATAAATTACTTAATTAAAACGAAAATTATAATCTAGAAAAAAGTAAAAAAAATCGACAATCTACATATTATTTTCCTTAAAATTTTCTATTTTTGCTTAAAATAAATTTTGTAATATCCCTGTAAACATTTTGTCATCATAAATATAAAACCAGTCTTTTATACTCGACGATATTAAATTTTTTTAACTATTTTCAAAATTTTGAAATAAATCAATTAATTAAAACGAAAATTATTGTCTAGAAAGAAGTAAAAAATCTATTTTTAACTACTTTTCAAAAAAACTAAAATAAATTAATTAATTAAAACGAAAATTATAATATAGAAAGAAGTAAAAAAAAAACCAACAATCTACATAAATTTTTCCAGAATTTCTTTTCCTTAAAATAAATTTTGTAATATCCCCATAAACATTTTGTAATCAGAAATATAAAAACAATATTTCATACTCGACGATATTGGAAATTTTTAACTATTTTTCAAAAAACTTTTTTATTAATTAAAACGAAAATTATAGTATAGAAAAAAGTAAAAAAAAATCTATTTTTAACTATTTTAAAAAAAAATTAATTAATTAAAACGAAAATTATAATCTAGAAAGAAGTAAAAACAAAAGTTGATAATCTAATAAATTTTTCTTTAAAAGTTTCCAGAAAAATTAAAATCTACATAAATCTCTTATTTTTTGAAACTTAAATCAGCGTTTAATTTAATTTAATTAATTTGTTTAATTAAATCAACAAAATCTTCGTAAAATCTATTTTTAACTATTTTTTAACAAAATTAAAATAAATTAATTAATTGAAATGAAATTTATTTATTAAATTATTTAATTAAATGATCACGTAATAACTAATGACTAAAATATTCTTAATGAGAGATTAAAATTTGTTATTTGAAATAATGACAATGTGATGTAAATATTAACAATTTTTAATGTTTATTTATAAATATATTTTCGAGATAATATATAGGAGATTGTGAAAGAAAATAATGTAGAAACTCGGAAGAGGCATTTTTACTTTAATAATAACGAGAAAGAAAGAGTATCATTCTTACGAAATCATATTCTCTAACGTTATTAGTAATTTCTTTACATTTAAAACAGCATAATAAACTTGACCAGCCGACAAGACAAGAATCCCAAAGTGGTCGATCAAATCTTCAAACGTCGAAATGTCAGATGCAACCACCCAACTGCAACATTTCACAAGTAGAAAAAAATCAGAGTTTAGTTACTAATTGTTTGATTTAAAAAAAAAAAAAACCAGTTACTAATTATTTTTTTCCCCATCCAAATGTTTGTAACAAATTATATAATCTTACCATTATAGATTCGATTTCTTTGTCGGAGACAGGTGTACGTTTTGGCTGCAGAGATGCTTTTCCTCCATCAGCAATGTTCTTCGGAGCCGCCGGAACATCCGAACTCGCCGTCACATTTTTCTTGCCGCCGGCAACAGATCCCGACGCAGGTCCAGAACCTGAGAAATTTCGCAAAAAGGAGACGTTAAGAACAAGAATAAAGCTAAGTGATGAGTTTAATAAAAGAAGAAAAGAACCAAAGAAAAGAGTAGTGAAAGATCAATTAACAAATAAATTGAGGATCCGAGGAACAAAGATAAAATGTTAACCTGATGAAATTGAATGTCTCTGAGGAAATTTAATACGAGGAATTCTCTTCATCTTCAGTTTCTTATGATTCTTGAATTAATGATTGAGTTGTTTTCTTTCTCTGTTTTTTTTTTTTTTTTTTTTTTACATAGAATTGAACGTAGCTCTTATCTTTATCCTGAACTTAATGGGCTAATGGGCCTAATAATGTTCGTTGGATGGGCTTTCTGTAACATAATACAACCGGGTTATTATTTGGCAAAAATGAAAATTAATTATTTTCTTCATTTTTTTTACTTCAAAATTATAATTATAACATAGCACTCAGTAAGTGAATTTAGAGCATCTCTAACAATGACTTCAAATATGAAGTTTTTTGCTTTCCAACAACAACTTCAAATTTTGAAGTTTTCAAAAGTGCAACTTCATATTTGAAATTAAGTTCACAATTTGAAGTTCTTACTTTTTAGTCCCTCATATTTTTACATATTACAAATAATATTATAAATCTTTTTTTCTACCAAATTAACTCATACACTACTATATTAACTCTTACGTAAACAAATAACTCTTTGTGTTTGTAATAATCATAACGTACATGTAAAATCATAACGTGCATGTAATAAATATTTTATTTTAATATTTTATTTTTAACTTTAAAACATTAGTTAGTAGTTAAATTACAAAAAGTCAATAATCAATTTTCTATGATTTATAATGGCGATAAATGAAAGTATCTAATTTTAACAATTTTTATCTCGTAATCTACAAATAAAAAATAAAAAGACACATTTTGCACTTCGAAATGCATTGATTGATCATATTTAGGAGCATAAATATCTTTGTCAAATAATTTTTATATTTTACTTATAATTTATGTAATTTAGTTTGTTTATATTATAATATAATATTTTATTAATTAATATTGACTCTAATATTTTTTTAATATATGATTGTAAACTTTTTGAACTTTTTATGATTTTAATTAATTATGGTGAAGACTATTATGCAAAATATAAAATATAGCAAGAAAACCGCAAAATTGGTGGATGCGGCGGTAGATGAAAAAAGACGATGGTACCAACGTCATCATCGTCGGAGCTGGTGTTGGCGGTTCGGCTCTCGCCTATGCACTTGCTTAGGTTCGTATTCGGTCTAGTATCAATACAAGTATCGACTATGTATCGCTCTTCTAAATGCTTTTTTCTTGTATACTCATTTTGGGGTCATTTCATAAAATTCTACCACCAAATCAATTCAATTAACAATTCAATTAATATATATATATATATTAATATTATATAATATTATTATATTATTGGATATATGGAATATTGAATTCCATATTCAAGAATATATGATTCTTCTATTTCCATAAAAATTATATTCTATATTGATATCAGATATCAATTTTTGATTCGTTTTTTTATTTAGTTATTTATTACTATTCCATATTTAGTAACTATTTATTAATCTTTTATTCATATTTCATTCAAGTTCCAGAAGTTCGACCCCCCTCTAATTTTTTCTTTATTTGCATTTTATGGACTTATATTGAGTGTAATAAATGGAATGGGAGGGGGTCATCTCATTTTTGGATCTGCAACGAATTAATTCAAGAGATAAGAGAATTAAGGATACCCACCAAGAAGACTAATCCAATCCATAAAGATGTACCAGAAAATACAACATTTTTGTTACTCGACCAACCATCAAGAGACGCAAATACAACGGGTACACTAATCAGTAATATTGATGAAGTAATAATTAATGCAAAAACAGCCAATTGGAAAGCAATAGTCATATTTTTAATCCTCCAAGCTATTAATAAAAGAATATACACCATTTAATCCTATTACCCACTAAAAAAATTTAATAAATAAAGGGATTTTATCATGAATCCGTTGATTTGAGATGACTTAGTTCCAATTGCTTTTTACCACTTTTATTCTATTCGGACATTAAGTTAAAGGTTATTTTTGACTTCACAAATGGGTATACGGGATCGCGTATCTCATTTATTTATATAGCCAAATTGATAGACCTATAAAGAAAGTCACACCCTATATCTT
>JACCIV010031478.1:770276-862946 GCA_015832515.1 Boechera retrofracta
TATAAATCCACCTTTCTTCCCTAATTTAGAAGATGGATTCTGGCTGACTTTCTTGGATTAGTGTTAGACAGGGATACTACTATTTCTTAACAATGAGATGAGGCAATCTATGAAGGAAAGTAAAAAAAAACGAAACTTAACCCTCTTTTTTTATGTCAGACCAATCACTTCTTGAAAAGATTCTGGACTAGACGGTTTTTATATTTTTTTTATTAAATATTTCCACTTCAAATATAAAAAGAAAATATATCGATTTTTTATAGAATTATGTATAGAATATGAATACAAATGAAAAATAAAAAAATGATATAGAATTCTATAGAAAAAAGAAAAAACCTTATAAGCTAGTCATACCATTTGATTATATTGACAATTTTTAAAAACTGATCATACTATGATCATAGTATGATGGCGGTTGAGCAAGTATGCCCCCATCGTCTAGTGGCTCAGGACATCTCTCTTTCAAGGAGGCAGCGGGGATTCGACTTCCCCTGGGGGTAGGGTACTACGAAAGGAAGTTGATCATGGATTATCCATAAAGTTAGAATAGATTCTTCCTGGGTCGATGCCCGAGCGGTTAATGGGGACGGACTGTAAATTCGTTGGCAATATGTCTACGCTGGTTCAAATCCAGCTCGGCCCAATAATTCGCTGTCTACACAATCCTTTTTGTTTTGCATAAATGACAGAGAAGGGTAAGAAAAAAAGGTCAAATTTCAGGGTATAGTTCGACTTTCCTTTTTTCTTTATTTCTTGTGTTTAGTTACTTTTTTGTTTTCATAAAAAATGCCGATCTTGATCTTGCTAAGGATTCCGATATGGATCCTTTAAATATAAACTTTAATGAACAGAGTCGAGAAAATAATCTATTAAAAAAAAAAATAGATTATCAATCGATTTGATAATAATGCAAGGATTACCCAGTAATCCATCTTGCTCTCACTAACGTGATATCCATATAGATATCAATATATCACTTGTGGCTTTCTTTCTTACAAAACAAAAATTTGAATCTAAAATTGAAATCATTAAAATGAAATAATAAGAAGGAATATGTAAGCTACCCACTTTATTTCCATGGGATTGTAGTTCAATTGGTCAGAGCACCGCCCTGTCAAGGCGGAAGCTGCGGGTTCGAGCCCCGTCAGTCCCGGCGGATTCAATATATCAACTCCCCTTTTTGTTTCTGGGCAAGGGGATGAAAATGGTTTCATTTATCTTTTTTTTTTTTTTCTTTTTTCATAAAGCAAAAGAAAGGGTCGACTATTTGAATTATTTTAACTAGGGTAGAGANATTGGTCAGAGCACCGCCCTGTCAAGGCGGAAGCTGCGGGTTCGAGCCCCGTCAGTCCCGGCGGATTCAATATATCAACTCCCCTTTTTGTTTCTGGGCAAGGGGATGAAAATGGTTTCATTTATCTTTTTTTTTTTTTTCTTTTTTCATAAAGCAAAAGAAAGGGTCGACTATTTGAATTATTTTAACTAGGGTAGAGGGACATATGTAAATTAATTATAATTATTGAGAGCATTCAACACTTCAAGAAAGAGATACTGTATGGGGTTTCCGCTTTTTGTCAACTGATCTCCCATTAATTCGTGTAGGAAAATGGAATAGGATAGCGTATAATACATTTGACAAGAGTACCTATATATATTTTTCTTTCTATGGAATCAAGGAATTTGAAATAGTTCGAATCCAACCAAGGAAAGAGGATATTTAAAAAATAAAGATAAAATGTGTCTTCCCTAATGAATATACTCTTTTTAAAGATTAGAGTAGAGTAGATGTCGAAGAAAAAACTCGTAAGAAAAATTAACGAGTTAATTTTTTGGAATATTTGCGTTTTTTTTACTGGGACTCGTCTTTGTNTGTAGGTCCTTGAGCAGACCCCACGTTAGCTCCAAGACGTTGGTCTCTAACTAGAAAAGTAAATGCTTGAGCTTGAGAAGCTTCTGGCCCCGTAGGTCCGTAAAACTCACTAGGGTAAGCGGTATTATTAAACCAGACAAAACAACAAGCAATGAAACCACAAACAGATAAAGCAGCTAAACTATAAGACAAGTAAGCCTCCCTAGACCATACAAGTGCGCGGCGAGCCCATGCAAAAGGCTTGGTTAAGATATGCCAGATTCCACCAAATATACAAATGGAACCTAACCATACATGTCCTCCAATTATATCTTCCAAATCGTCCACACTAACAACGGTTGATTAGATCTCATAGAGTTCAATTCCCGTTCTCAACCCATGACCAATATGAACTCGAAGTTTCCTTCGTAACCCCCGGAACTTCTTTGTAGTGGCTCTGTTCCATGCCTCATTTCATAGGGAACCTCAAAGCGGCTCTATTTCATTATATTCCATCCATCCCAATTCCATTCATTTAATATTTTTTTGGTGTCATTGACATAAGAGATGTCGTTTCTAGTCTATCTCTTTCTATTTCTATATATATACCCAAAACGATCATGAAAACAGAATGACTGAATACTTGGGGGATTTCTATGTGATCTCTTTTATATATAATAGATACATATTTCTAAATAATATACATATACATGCAGCATGTAAAACATCATGTCCTTCTTCTTCTTCTTCTTTTTTTTTTAAATTTTTTTTTGTCTATTTTAATATTAAAATTTAAAAAGGAAGAATCGATGGCTAGACCTACTTAACAAATTTTTATGGGATTATTATACAAAATGCCACACTGATTTGACATTCTTTCACGTAATGCCATTTTCTCTGAACCTTTCACAAAATGCCACAATTGCTTCTGTAGCAGCTAGAGCAAAAGACACAAATACCCTCCTCCTTTTTGTAGTTCTTTCTTCTCCATTTTTCTTTTTCTCGCTTTCTTTCTCTTTTTCTCTCTCTCTAGCTTCGAGATGACCCGATTACGCTTTCTTTCTCTAACGCAGTATCCACAATCTCAATAACCTGAAGCCGCCGAAGCTCGTGCCAGAATCGCGTAACAAAAAAGCTTTATCTATCTCTACCGTTGTCGTCACTTCCTCTCCGACGGAGGAAAAATACCCATCGCTTGAAGAAGAAATTTCCACCACTGAGCTCTGAATCTCGAAGCAGAACATGGTGAACTTCACTCGGCTGCTTCTCCTCTGCATCTCCTCGCTTCCCCGTTTCCTACCTCTCGAGAAATCTCTCTCGCACTCTCCGTAATCAGCCTCCACCTTCATATATATCTTTGACTAAACGATATAGATAAAATTGAGAATCAATCATTGTTCAATTGATTAGTGAGTTTTATAATTAGGGTTGTGTTGGGCTATTGTGATATCGTCTTTCAATGATCTAGTTATGTCATTCAGAACCGCGAATTATGTCCAATAATTATGTCCACGAATTATGTCCACGAATTATATCCACGACTTATGTATAATTGTAAAGCAATGTGATGTATGGTAAGTGTATATACCACTATTGTTTTTAAATAGTATATACAAAATACTGATGCAATGTAAGTTATGTCCACGGTCTTCTAAAATTTATGTCCACTATCTTCCGGAATTATGTCCATGAGCTTTTGAAATTATGTCCATGACTTTCTCCGAATTATGTCCATGAAGTAAACTCACTTCAAGCAATGGCTGCATCTCTTCAAGCACATACATAATTATGTCCACGAATTATGTCTAGCGTAGACAAACAGCTCGCTAGAAATACTTATCGTGGACTTTTATGGACACATATTCCGTGGACAAACAATTCGTGGAAATTTTTTTTGTGGACGTCTACTAAATTGCCTCATAGTCCATGTTCAAACATATCACATTTTTTATATATTACATTACGTAATACCACCCGTAGGTATCCAGTTGTTAACAAACAGGTTTTGAAAAACAAGGCATCGACAAAAAAGTTGTTTTACAAAAGAGGTCAGTGGACTTAAACTTCGATTTCGTTGAAACCGTGGACATAATTAACGGTGGACAAATATGGGCGTAATTATGTCCACGAATTATGTCTAGCATAGACAAACAGCTTGCTAGAAATACTTATCGTGGACAAACATTTTATGGACACATATTCCGTGGACAAGATTTGGGTGGATGTCTACTAAATTGCCTCATAGTCCATGTTCAAACATATCACATTTGTTATATATTATATTGCGTAATACCACCCTTAGGCATCCAGTTGTTAACAAACAGGCTTTTGAGAAACAGGCCGTCGACAAAAAAGTTGTTATACAAAAAAGGTCGGTGGACTTAAACTCTGATTTCGTTGAAACCATGGACATTAACCGTGGACATAATTGACGGTGGACAAATATGTCGTGGATGTATTATTGGCCTCTGTCATGCTGGTCGTCCTCTCTCTCTTCCTGCAACAAGTTCTAGAGATCAATCTCCAATTTCATAACCAATTACAGACATATCATTTTCCTTTTCGACACACCACACATACTGCCATTATCGTTTCCTTTTTCTTTGGCTCGCCGGCCTGCCATAGCCTCCTCTCCTCGTCGATTTTCCTCCTACTTTATCAAGCTTACTCCTCTCCTCCGACGCCTTTGACCTGCACAATGGCATGGTTGTAACCAATCTAGGTCCGTCACACAAAACAGCCATTGCATTTGCTTCTGAAAGATTACCTTATTTCGCGTCGTCGGCTCGCCCCAACGAAAGTGGCTCCCTCAGAATCTTCGCTACTATTCATAATTTCTTCCCATATCGCTTCTGCCGTCTCCGTCCCCACCACCCAGATGTAGGGTTCTTGCAATAAACCATGGATATAATTAATGGTGGACAAATATGTCGTGGGCGTATTATTGGCCTCTGTCATTCTGGCCGTCCTCTCTCTATTCCTGAAACAAGTTTTAGGGATCAATCTACAATTTCATAGCTGTTCTTAAACTCAGTACTAAAATAATCCTACCCTCGAACAATGAATTAAGTTCACAAAACTTGACTCTACATAGTTAATTTGGAAAAAGAGGAACTAACCTCATTGACCATGGGTCCATTGAATAGGTCAAAAGCAGCATCATTTAACTACAGAAAAAACAAAATTCACCACATAAAAATGTGGTGCCAAAATCACAAATAATCAAGTTTTTAAGCATTGAGGGCTTACTTACATCGACACGAAGGTCATTTGGTAGCTGCTGGAAGTAATCACAACCACTAGCTCCACCTCCTCCTATTCTGCCGTTATCAGCTGCCGTAGCGCCGCCGTGATGATTCTGAAATCGACCTTTGTAGACAAGATTTAGGGCTTTCTCACCACTTTCTGATACGATGTTGTCGGAACTGAAGTTGTTGGTGGCTGCTTTAAGGTCAGCGAAAGAGAACTCAGAGAAAGATGAGATTCCTCCTCCTTCTCCTCCTCTTTCGCCGCCACCTACACCACTAGCTCCACCTTCTCCCAAAAAAATTTCGAAAGATTTGGTATATGACCGATGCCAAAAACATTACTAAACACGATTTCTCCTTTCAATTTTCATTTTTCTTTTTAAAAAAAAAATCAAAACTCTTTCCTGTTAAGTTTTCAGAGAAGGACACGATAATCAATGCCAGTTTTGCAGCCGAAGAAAAACGTATCCCTAATCC
Source organism: Boechera retrofracta (assembly GCA_015832515.1). Classification (NCBI taxonomy): domain Eukaryota; kingdom Viridiplantae; phylum Streptophyta; class Magnoliopsida; order Brassicales; family Brassicaceae; genus Boechera; species Boechera retrofracta. Next base: position 775,851 of record JACCIV010031478.1, read on the forward strand.
TATTCGACGGCTCACTAATGTAAAAGATAAGATGGTCATTTCAATTGTCTTCAACAGTTGTTTTTGTGACATTTTTAAAAAGAAACCACTAGCATTTCTTGAAATATTCCCAATTTTTATTAAGTGGGAACCACTAGACCGAAGATTAAATTTTTTTAAGTGGGAACCACTAGACCGAATGATTAAGAATTTTTACCGTATACATGATTATGTTAGTTGTTATTAAGTTCCTACGGTTATGTTTGTTTGTAACATTTTGTACATGACATACATGTAAAAATAGAAAGCATCATCTCTAAAAAAGTTATAGAAAAAGCATCAGCTAAAAATGTAACTTGATTTGTGCCCGCAATCCGCATGCAAACTGGTGGAGTATATGTGTAAAATAAAATGAAAAATGTAAATTAGCGATTATAAAAAAAAAAAACATTGATTGACACATTTAGATATCTTTTTTTTTCTGGGGCATCTACACATTAAGCTATCTTCTAGACTATTTTAATTCATTTAAGAATTTCAAAAATGTCAATATTTTGAGAGGTACCTTGTTCAATTCTATAATTATAGCAACAAGTCAATAATTAGGAGGGTCAAGATCATAGATTCATAGAGGTAGCATCGTCTCTCTTCTACTTTCTCCCACCACTTTGACAACTGAGTAATGATAACGATTTATGTGGACAACAGATAATATCAATTTCTTGCTTTTATATTTTTAACTATTATAATTGAGCATGTAGTGATGTCACGTCCAAACTGACATACCTTTGCCCTATTTTATATATATATATATATATATATATTTTATTCCTCTTTCCTCAACTATCTCATAAACCATATATTTTTTTCTTTTTGTTTTGTTAGTATCTCATAAATCATATCGAGAACTAATAAATATGGATACGGCTTTTACGCACGTATGTTTATGGACGCTACTCACCTTCGTGTTGAATGTAAGAATGCAACGAAGTCTGCAGATGCGGTGTCGGAGGAGCGAAAAGACAGTGCTACGGACGTCATCATTGTCGGGGCTGGTGTCGGCGGCTCGGCTTTCGCATATGCTCTTGCTAAAGTATCTAAAGTGGCATCCGAGTTTTGCGACAAAGTATTAAATCTGCATCGCACTTTTATTAACTATTTTCTTATACTACTGTTTGCGCAGGAATGATAAGAAAAAAATTTAGAACTATATACACTATAAAAGATTGCTTTTATTTTTGCATAATAGAATTCTTTTGCAATATTTTTTTTTTTTGCATAATACAATCTTATGCTAATTTCCGATTATATATAGGACGGGCGTCGAGTACATGTGATAGAGAGGGACATGAAAGAACTAGAGAGAATGATGGGTGAGTTTATGCAGCCAGGAGGACGACTCATGCTTTCTAAGCTTGGCCTTCAAGGTATGTCTCTGTTTCACATTCATAAACATTTTCATTTTTTTTTTAATCAGAGAATCTAGAGCTAAATTCATATGCATACTATTCTTCGAAACTTGTGAAAAGCCATATATTATTGTTATTTAAGACATTCATTGTGGCCAACCATGATTGTAATTGTAGTATAATTCGAACTATGGTCTTCTAATCCTTAAATGAATTCATTAACTACTTTATCACCATAAATTGGTTTACATTGGCGTTTATAAAAGTATATGAATCAAAAAGACATATTATGTCTTAGTTTCATGATCAAACTTGTGTGTTTATATATAGATTGTCTGGATGGTATAGATGCCCAAAAAGCCACGGGCATGGCAGTTTTTAAGGATGGAAAAGAAGCAGTCGCATTTTTTTCGGTGGACAACAACTTTCCTTATGATCCTTCTGCTCGATCTTTTCACAATGGCCGATTCGTCCAACGTCTGCGGCAAAAGGCTTCTTCTCTTCCTAAGTATGTATCTCTCTGTTCACCAAATTATATATGTTAAAAGTTTTACCTAAAAAAATGTTAAGATATTTTATAGAATATATAAGAAACATGAACCATAATATTCGAGGGTAAATCAGGAATCTGATATATAGTATTAGAATCAGATTGATCCAAAATGATCTATTCATGTGAAAGTGATCTATTCGACTATACAAAAGATATAATCCTTATTCATAGCCAATTAATGGATGCTAATAAACTTTGATAAAATGAACTTTTTCTATAAAATAAAATCTTATAAGAATCGAACTGAATTATTTGGAAAAAAAAAGCTATACATAATTAACGTTTTTGTGTCAAGGTGGGTTAGACAACTGATCGATATATTTATACTGATTTTTAATTAAAAATAAATAAATATGGAAGATATATCTATTAAAATATATTAACATCATACTCTTATTTTTATATTAATTAAATATAGAAAATGATAACACGAAACAAATTTCATATTAATCCTTAATTAATTTCCTATTAATCCTTAATTAACTACAATTTAAACATTGGAAAATACTACTAAACTTGACAATAGCAATGATTTTGTTTATGATTGGCAGTATGCGGCTCGAAGAAGGAACGGTGAAGTCTTTAATAGAAGAAAAAGGAGTTATCAAAGGAGTGACATACAAGAATAAAGCAGGCGAAGAAACAACAGCCTTGGCACCTCTCACTGTGGTATGCGATGGTTGCTATTCAAACCTTCGTCGGTCTCTTAACGACAACAATGTGAGTATATAACTATATATGCTCATTTAAACGGAAACGACTTCAATCTTTACGTATAAACGTTAATAACATATAATTGATGCTACTTAGTTTGATTTAGTCAAATTAGTTAACAAGTATCAATGTATAACAACTTCATATAGGCGGAGGTTCTGTCTTACATGGTTGGTTACATCTCAAAGAATTGCCGGCTTGACGATCCCGAAAACATTCATTTGATAATGTCTAAACCCTATATCGTGTTGTATCAAATAAGCAGCACTGATGTTCGTTGTGGTTTTGAGCTTTTCCCCGACAATTATCCTTCTATTGCAAAAGGTGAAATGGCTACTTTTGCAAAGAACACTCTTGCTCCTCAGGTACGCATTCGGCTGATTAATTGAAAAAGGAACTAAACATATGATTTTATATATGATTAAGTTGGTGTTTCTGGTACATAGATAAGTCATACATATACCTATTCTAACATTTGTAAAAGGTCCATAACTCCATGCACAATATGTTAATAAAACCTATTTACACTTATTTTAAAGGTACCTCCAAAACTTCGCAAAATATTTTTGAAAGGTATAGATGAGGGAGCACACATAAAAGCGGTGCCAGCAAAGTGCATGGCAGCTACTTTAAGCAAGAAAAAAGGGGTGATTGTGTTGGGAGATGCATTCAACATGCGTCATCCAACAATCGCGGCCGGAATGATGGTTTTATTGTCTGATATACTCATTCTACGTCGTCTTCTCCAGCCACTAAGCAACCTTGGTGATGCAAACGAAGTCTCAGAAGTCATTTATTCCTTTTATAGTATCCGCAAGGTAAACCTATGTCATATACTAATCATTTCAGGCTAAAATATGAAAATTCTAAATTTATTAATAACTTCAAATAATTAAGAAACCATGTTTTTGTATGGTGAGCCAATGTCCGAATTTATTAGGAAATGCATTTTCTCAAGTGCTAATTGCATCAACGGACGAAGCAAAAGAGGCAATGAGACAGGGTTGCTATGATTACCTCTGTAGTGGCGGTTTTCGCACGTCAGGGATGATGGCTCTACTTGGTGGCATGAACCCTCGTCCGCTCTCTCTCATCTATCATCTATGCGCTATCACTCTACATTCCTTTGGTCATCTTCTCTCTCCATTTCCTTCACCCCTTCGAATTTGGCATAGCCTCAGGCTTTTTGGTGTAAGTCATTATATCTCTCCTTATATAAAATTATTTCGTTAGAATTTTTTTAACGCTCTTTTTGGTTTACTAGTTATAATTTGACCTTGATTTTTTTTTTAATTGTATGTTTTATGTGAACTACTAGTTATCTTTGAAAATGTTGGTTCCTCATCTCAAGGCTGAGGGAGTTAGCCCAATGTTATTTCCAGCAAACGCAGCCGCATATCGCAAAAGCTATATGGCCAACACCGCTCTTTAAACACTGATGATCTAAATCGCAATATATATACCATATATGGAGCACGAATCTTTGTAATTGTTAATTTGTTGAACTTTTATTGCATGCAGTGTTACAATTATTAGTATTATGTATTTCTTCCGGTTGTTTCCCCTGCTTGAAAGCGGCATATTCCTCAGGAAAGCAAAAGCTTAGTTTCAGCGAAGAATCACACAAATCTGTTCCATAAACTGTCGAAACCCCATTGTCGACGGACTTCAGTTATTCTGTTGGGCCATTGGGCCGAATTCAATATTAATTATTCAACGGATCCATTAACTCAATATAAATGGGTTTCGTGTTTTTGTAAGTCCAACACAAGATATTGAGAGCTTGTGTGCGAAACAAATTTTTCGCGGAAAATAACAAGTTAAAGATTGTGTGACGGAGAGTTGATCGGAGAAGGTGATTTGTGCAAGAGAGATCGCCGGAGAAGCTGAAATAAGGAGTTGCAGAGTCATTCCTTAGGGTAATAGCTTGGTAGATAAAAAACGGAAGAGAAGAGTAAGAGATCGAATCATACCTTGGTTCGGGTCTAGTTCTTAATTCTTCAAACTCTGTTTTGTATCCGATTGAATTCTTGTTTTTAGTGGATTGAAGAGTTGAGTTATCTTCCCCAAATGTACCTGACAAAGAGAACTGGGTTAACAAAGATCTTTGTGTTCTTAATTTCTCTAATCTTGTTCTGAAATACTTCAAGATTCAAAGTTAAGTCTGGTCGCGATAGGGTTAGAATCTCAACAAGTGGTATCAGAGCATCTATGATCTATTTGCGACAAAGAGATCAAGTGTTTTGAGTACTTATCCGTAGAGAAAGGAGTCCGCTGAGAGAAGGTTATCTTGACTCTTGTTGAAACCTGAAAAGCTTAATCGAGATCAAGTTAGACATGGATCCTATGAGCTGCAGATTTGAAATGAAATAGTTTGATGGAAAAGGAGACTTTAACCTCTGGAAGTACAAGCTACTTGGTCTGCTTGAGATATTGGGTCTCATATCTGTCTTAGAAGAGCCAGATGATGAAGTAACAGAAGAAACAGAAATTGAGTCCTCCTCTGAGAAGAAACCTGAAACAGACAAGGATAAAAAATCTACAGTGGAGAAGAAGAGAAGAGCAGAGATGGAAATAAGAGTTAAAAGCCTTTTAGGTACCTGTCTAAGTGACAACATACTGAGAAAAATCATGCATGAACCCACAACTCTTGGTATGTGGAAGGCACTAGAAAAAGAATATCAACACAAGTCCTTGCCTAATAGGATATACCTGAAGAAAAAGTTTTCTTGTTACAAGATGGAAGAGGACAAGTCTATAGAGAAAAACGTTGATATTTTCTTAAAATTGATTGCTGACCTTGCCAGTCTTAAAGTGACTATCTCAGATGAGGATCAGGCCATTCAGATCCTTTCAGGTTTACCACCTCTATATGATCAGCTAGTGAACACTTTGTAGTATGGTTCAGGTAAAGAAACCTTGACAGTAAGTGAAGTTGTGACAGCAACCTATTCTAAGGAAGCAGAACTGAAACAGAAGGGTTTGTTAGGTAAGAAAGGTCAAGGCTCAGGACTGGTGGTTGAAACTAGAGGCAGATCAGAAACTAGAGGATATCAAAACAACAATGGCAAAAAAGGAAAGAGTAAGCACATGTCTAAGTCTAGAGGAAAGGATCAAAAGAGTAAGACTGCTTGTTTTGTGTGTGGGAAAGAAGGACACTGGAAGCGTGATTGTTGGTCAAAAGGAAAGAAGAAACAAGATGATCAAGCTAACACTACACAAGAGATCAAAAAACCAATGGTACTCACAGCCAGTGAAGGAAATCCTAAAGAAAAATAGATTCTAGACTCAGGGTGCTCATTCCACATAACACCAAACAAAAAGGTACTGTTTGACTTTCAAGAAGTAGCAGGAGGCAGAGTTCTTATGGCTAATAATACTCAAAGTGAAGTCAAGGGTATTGGAAAGATTAGGATTGTAAACTCAGATGGATCCACTGTTATACTAACTAAGGTTAGATATGTACCAAGCATCAGTAGGAATTTGATATCATATGGTATGCTTGAGAAAGCAGGCTGCAGATATGAGGGTAAAGATTATATGATACATTTCTATAAGGATGGAGAGAAGGTCATATCAGGGAAATTTGACAATGGTCTATATCATTTACAAGGCACAGTACATGACTCTAGCTCACAAGGTGAAGTGCATCAGGTTGTTTCAAAGGATAAGATGACAGATATCTGGCATTCCAGATTAGGACATATGTGTGCAAGGAACATTAAATTCTTGGTGGATCAGAGATATCTACCTAAAGGAGAAGTTGGCACACTAGGCTTCTGTGAAGGATGTGTTTTGAGAAAGTCTCACAGACAGAGTTTTGGAAAAGTTAAGCATCACACAAAAGAAATCCTGGAATATGTTCATTTAGACTTATGGGGTTTACCCCAGAATCAAGAAAGTCTAGGAGGATGCAAATACTTTCTAAGCATAATTGACGATTACTCAAGGAAAGTATGGATTTATTTTCTAAGGACAAAGGGTGAAGCATATCAGAATTTCAAGGATTGGAAAGTTGCAGTGGAAACTCAGACTGGAAAAAGTGTGGAATGTCTCAGAACAGACAATGGTCTAGAATTTTGCAATGCACAATTTGATCAGCTTAACAAAGAGACTGGAATGAAGAGGCACAGAACATGCGCCTACACTCCACAGCAAAATGGAATTGCAGAAAGAATGAATAGAACAATCATGGATAAAGTGAGATGCATGTTAGTAGAAAGTGGTCTAAGGAAAGAGTTCTGGGCAGAAGCAGTAAACACAACCATAAGGATCATCAATGTTACACCAAACTCATCGATTGGATTCAAGCTACCTGAGGAGGTTTGGTCAGGGAAAAAACCAGATGTGACAAGTCTAAGGAGATTTGATTGTTCAGCCTATGTACATTGTATTCTAGAAAAGACAAGTCTAAGGGCTCTAAAAGGGATTTTTGTTGGATACCCTATGGGCACCAAAGGATACAGAGTGTGGCTAGAGGAAGAAGGGAAATGTGTCACCAGTAGGGATGTTGTATTCAGAGAAGATGAAATGTTCAAGGACATATCAGAAAAGTTGAGTTTAGATTTAGAAGACAAAGAGATAGCTGAGAAAAGGAAAACTAAAGGCAAAAGTGTCTCTTTTAGTCCTGAACTTATCACTGGACCATCCTCTTCAGGCACATCATATGAGGATGAAACATATTTAGAGTCAGACTCAAATAGTTCATCACAGACAGAGGGTGGAGATGAGTTAGAAAATCAAACCATTGCAGAAGACTTGAGTGACTACTTACTAACCAGGGATAGAGAAAGGAGAGAAACTAGACCACGTACCAGGTTTGAGGATTCAAATCTAGTGGCTTATGCTCTATCAGCAGCTGATGATATTGAGGTAGATGAACCAAGAACATATGTAAAAGCCATGAATGGAAAGTTAAGAGATCAGTGGAAAGATGCAGCAGAAGAGGAAGTGGACTCATTGAACAGAAATGGTACTTGGAGTTGGATAGAAAGACTAGAGAAACAGAAGGTAATTGGATGCAAGTGGGTCTTCAAACTTAAGACAGGAATTCCAGGCGTTGAGAAACAAAGTTTTAAGGCCAGATTGGTAGCCAAGGAATTTTCACAGAAATAGGGAATAAACTACAATGAGATATTTTCTCCAGTTGTCAAGCATGTTTTGTCAAGCATGTTTCTATCAGGCTTATGTTATCTTTAGTGGTAAACAAGGATTATGAGTTAGAACAGCTAGATGTTAGAACTGCCTTTCTTCATGGAGATTTAGAGGAAAGGATTCTGATGGAACAACTAGAAGGTTTCATAAGAAAAGGAAATGAAAGAAAGGTATGATTACTGAAGAAGTTCCTGTATGGATTAAAGCAAGCACCAAGACAATGGAACCTAAAGTTTGACAACTTCATGAAGAATTTGGAGTTCGAAAGAAGCTCATATGACCTGTGTGTTTATATGAGAGGAGTTTAGACAGATTCAGAGGTATTCCTACTTCTCTATGTCGATGACATGTTAATTTGCTCAGGAAACCAGAATGTGATCAGAGAAATCAAAGCTACCCTAAGCAAAGAGTTTGAGATGAAATATCTAAGGAAAGCTTCAAGAATACTAGGAATGGACATCAAAAGGGACAGAAAAGTAGGAACCCTAATACTGTCACAGAGTGAGTACCTTAAGAAAGTTCTTAAGCCATTTGGAATGACAGACAGTAAACCAGTAATAACCCCTACAGCTTCTCATTTCAAACTAAGAAGTGTTCTAGTAGAAGAAGAAATTGAGGAAGCAGAAGTTATGAAGAACATGCCCTATGCTAGTGCAGTAGGAAGTTTGATGTATGCGATGATAGGATCTAGACCTGACCTATGTTTTGCAGTGGGATTGATTAGTAGATTCATGTCTAAGCCAGGGAAACCGCATTGGGATGCAATCAAATGGGTTCTCATATACATAAGTGGCACTTACAACTCAGGTTTAATGTTCATTAAGAGTGATGTTGAGGGTTATGTTGATTCTGATTATGCAACAGATTTGGATAAAAGAAGATCAGTTACAGGTTATGTTTTCAAAGTTGGTGGAAATACAGTTTCATGGAAATCTTGCTTACAGTCTGTGGTTGCCCTATCCACAACTGAAGCCGATTACATGGCACTCGCAGCAGCTGTAAAAGAAGCTATATGGTTAAGAGGTATTTGCGGTGAATTGGGTTTATTAAAGGGTAGTGTGTGTATACATTGTGATTCATAGTCTGCTATAACCCTCTCAAAGAACACAATGCACCATGAGAGGACTAAGCATATTGACACTAAATACCATTTCATCAGAGACATAATTGCACAAGGAGATGTCAAGGTGTGTAAGATACATACCAGTAAAAATGCTGCGGACTTCCTTACCAAAACCTTACCTGGAAACAAGTTCCAGCTCTGCTCAGAGCTGGTAAACCTGGAGTAACACAGAAGACGCGTCAGATAACTCACATAAGCTCTGTTTCATAAAATCAAAGGCAGAAGGTTCACAATACAAAACAGAACTGACGACATAAAAGAGAAAGGAACAGATGAGTTACCTGAGGTGTTAAAAGGGACGATTCAAGGAGTGATCTGTCCCAGGTGGAGCTTCTGCACAGAAAAGAAAATCGTAAGTACCTGTGATTCTGGAAAAGAAACTGAGAAATTTAAACTTCGTTTATGACTCTAGGCTAGTTTCTAAGTGATAGAGTAATTCTAGCTTATGAAATGAGTCAAGAAAGGTTAAAACTTTGACATGCAAGAAGAAGGTAGTGAAGTCCTAATCTGTATCGATTCAAGTCTAGCTCCTAAGTGATAGGGTGAGACTAGTTTGAGTTAAGAATCAAAGAGACAAAAAAGGTAAGATGAAAACTTATCTTTTCTTCGAGTTTTCGATCGGTAGTCTGGTGGGTTATCTTTAGAAACCGTCGATCTTAGTAGTGTGAGTATAGGTCTGAGATTTTACGAGGTTTAGTAGAAGAGAGAGTTAGCACTGAAAGCGGATCTACTCCTAAAGAAGAGATCTAGAAGTAAAAGGCTTACCAGGTCGAGAACATACATGTTGAAGAAAGTCAGTTAATCGGAAACACAGAGAGAGAGGCGGAGATAGGGTTTCTCGGTGAGGTTGCCCTAATCACCGCAGAGACAGAAAGAATCGACGATGGTTCGAGAGAGAGACAGAATGAAACTGAAGAGGTGGAGTTTGTCGAACGGACTTCAGTTATTCTGTTGGGCCATTGGGCCGAATTCAATATTCTGTTTTGGGCTAATAATTCAACGGATCCATTAACTCAATATAAATGGGTTTCGTGTTTTAGTAAGTCCAACACAAGATATAGAGAGCTTGTGTGCGAAACAGATTTTTCGCAGGAAATAACAAGTTAAAGATTGTGTGACAGAGAGTTGATCGGAGAAGGTGATTTGTGCAAGAGAGATCGCCGGAAAAGCTGAAATAAGGAGTTGCAGAGTCATTCCTTAGGGTAATAGCTTGGTTGATAAACAACGGAAGAGAAGAGTAAGAGATCGAATCATACCTTGGTTCGGGTCTAGTTCTTAATTCTTCAAACTCTGATTTGTATCCGATTGAATTCTTGTTTTTAGTGGATTGAAGAGCTGAGTTATCTTCCCCAGATGTACCTGACAAAGGGAACTGGGTTAACAAAGATCTTTGTGTTCTTAATTTCTCTAATCTTGTTCTGAAATACTTCAAGATTCAAAGTTAAGTCTAGTCGTGATAGGGTTAGAATCTCAACACCCATTCCACTTGTCATTCTGATGCACTGTGCCATAAGACTATTACTAACAGAGAATTTCCAATAGTTATCATCATCAGAAATCCAATCGCCAACGAAAACGAGAACAAAATCGTCCATGATTTCAACCTCGGTTGAAAACACAGAAATTAAAAACCGATGGACAATAAGCGATGGACGAATTAATTAAAAACAATGGACAAGGGACTTCAAAATGACCTTCTCACCTGACCGTGTACAGGAGCCGAAAATTGCGAAAGAAGGTTCTTCTTGTCTCCACAAGAATGACACCTTCTCTTAGTCCACAGGGCAAAAATGAAGATTTTTTAAAAAGAAAGCAACCCTAAAATTCAAATTTCAAAATGTTGTCCACATATATGTCTCCCGCTCGACATCAAATCAACTTCTCTTGGGGGGGATCACGACACTTCAACAGGAAATGGAAAAAAATGGGCGAGATATTAAGAGGGTAATTCGGTCATTTGTGTCCACTTGTATAGTGAATTTTGTGGTATTTTATGAAAAGAACGGACAAAATATCATTATGTGAAATATAGTACAAACAAAGTAGCGTTTAGCTTAGTTTTCTCTATTAATTATATAGTTAAATCTACTTTTCAGTTACAACTTAGCTAGGTAATCCGTAACAGAATTTCGTCAATTCCTATGGTATAGTCGCATATTTTTCATTTTTGAGTTATCTTAATTATTTTTTTGCTTTTCAAATCAGTTCTAAACTAAAATTGTAAATCGAATAAAGTACAAAATGGAAACGTAAAACACCTGTACAAACATTTATAATTGCAAGATTTTTCTTTTATTTTTGGGTCAACAAGGCCCTTTGATTGTTTTACTCAATACTCTTCTTTCGGCAGGTTTATACGCCTTGTTACTTTGTTCTTATTAAGGATGATGTTCATATCATGACGCTTGGCATGATGTTCTTATTGATGACGCTATGACAAGGGAAAGCGAGACAAACATTGAAGTTTTATATGTTAATCTTATGGGCAAAACAGAATACAATCTAAACAACAATGAGTTGTCGATAGGTCAGTTCTACTTAATTTTGACATTTATATTCAATCTTAGGTTAAATCCTCCCCCCCCCCCCCCCCAGCAATTCGTTTCACAACTTCTCTATGGTACTATATATACTTGTCAGCCATTTGACTTTTACCTTAAAATACGCTTGTTCACATGCCTCCTTATTCTCAAACTCTAGAACAAAGACAAAACTCAGTTAACACCAAAATTATACAGAAGAAAACTAATTTTCCTAGCAGAGCAGGGACACTACTCACCTATAAAAGCATAGCACAAACTGTCACCTGTCTTGAAATCCCGGATTACATCAGCCCTGCCATATTCATACATGAAGATCAATACAACTGCAACAATTTACTTTCTCAAACGCATAAAGAATCAAGGAACTATAACTCACGATACAACAGTTCCAAAGCGTGAAAAAATGGTATGGAGGTCCTCATCCTGCACGAGACAAGAAAAACGAACAAAATGTCACAAACAGAGTATAGGAAGGCTTTGCTTTAATTTTAAATTATCAAACATCGTACCTCAGTCACAGGATTCAGTTTGCAGACGAACAGCACATTGTCAGGGGGTTTTACCTCAGCCTCAGGAATATCTCCTATCTGCAACAGTAATACAAGGTCAAACATTAAACATGATTTGATATAACATCAAGAGAGCTACGATACAACTGAATCAGTGATACTTACACTTTCAAGTACAACAGCACTAGAATGGGCAGCCTTTTCACGGATCACCTCCTCCAGTTCCTGAACACCAAGTTCTTCATCCATTGGAACCCAATCGTCTTCAGGACGCACGTCATCTTTGACCTCTTCCTTCGGTTTACCTTCGGGAGAAGCATCTGGTATCATGTCAGCCAGCTGTGGGTGATCCTCAAACGGATCTTCAAGTATATATGTGTGCTTGATTCTAATGTTTTTATAGGGTCTGTTCTTTGTATCAACATAAGCTTCGTTTATCCTAGTCAAAGTGTCAAACCCCTTAGCAATCTCCCCAAACACCTGAAAAAGTGGCATAAAATGGCATATTAAAGGTAACAGATATATTACAAAAAAAAAGAACAGACAGATCATTAATAATTTTGTACTTACAGTGTGTTTCCCATCAAGGTAGTCCAAATCATCACGAAGTGTGAAATAGAACTGAAAAGGGAGTATAAAAAGTCACATGAGGGAACAACAACACATTGATAGTATTCAAAACTGAAAGAAAAACATATACCATTTCCCAAGAGAATTCATTGAGGAATTTACCATCATAAAACTTAGTAATTCAATCAAAATGATTTAGTTTACCTGGGAAGCATTAAGATTTTCTCCACCACTAGCCATTTCAACAGTGCCGGTCTTTGAGTGTTTTAAATCAAGATGAATCTCATCGCCAAAAAAACGAGCCTGCTCACCATACAAAAATCTGGAAATCCAACATAACAAGCACGAGATTGTTAAGGACAGTTCAAACATTGACCGTAGAAAACACAAACAAGGAGATGGGAAAGCAACACACTAGGCAATACGGATTAAATGATTCAAAAGGTAAAGAATAAAAAAAAAAAATACAAAGTCCACATATCAAAAGGTAAAATAATAGCATCTTACTTGTAGATTGAATCTCCACCAGCTCCCGTGCCAGTTGGATCACCCGTCTGTGCTGTGAAATCCTTTTGCACAGTGTGAAAAAGGCACCCATTGTAGTATTTGATCCTAACCAAATAAGAAAGTTAAAACCCTGTAGAGACATAGTGAGCAATATAGAAATGTTTCTCAGGTAGATAGGAAAAGAGACACTTACTTGCAAAGCTTGAGGAAGTTCTTGCATGTCAAAGGGCACTTCTTCGAGTAAAGGTCAATTACTATATCCCCAAGGCTCGTCACAATAAGAACTGACATGTTTACTTCTTGAAGAATCTGAAACCAAAAATTGAGCGGAGGAAGGCAATTTAAAAGTTAGGCTACTGAATTAACTGACTGATACAACTCATAAGACAATAGAGATATTAGTTTGTCCATGTTCATATGGGAGGCAATGGCGGCTCCAGCAGTTGATCCAAGTGGATTCTTCTGCCTCTTAACCGTCACAGACTCACAGCCATTATTCGAAGGTTCAATTACAATGTCAATATCACATAGTTTCAGGCTCTGATCTCTTAACCCTAGCTCATGTAGAAGCAATCACAATACACCAATTACAATTGGATAACATTTATACTATAGACAGACTCTTGTGTAGACTCTAACTTGTTCTAAACCGTCTGATCACGGAAGGTTTGTTACACCTACTTTCACAGGTTTCACCCGAACGCGACTAAAAAATAGTCTTAGAAATTCAACCCGATTATACCGCAAGTGCAGCAGTTGTAGTACGTACGAGATCGATCCATAGAGACTGAAAATAACTACACAGAGATTGCAGAAATGAATCTAATCTAGGCAAAATATAAATATTTTGGGGTTTGTTTCCAAGTCCTAAGATTCGTAAAATAAATAACGTTAATTAAATAAATAGAGATGATTTAAATAAAATAAAATAAACTAAAAAAAATAATTTGAGTAACAGAAATTAAATTACGTAATAAACTGCATAAATTAAATTGCGTAAATTAAATAGCATAAATTAAATTGCTAAAATAAAGTGCGTAAAGCAAATTACATAAATTAAAGTGCATAAAATAAAATAACTTAAATTAAATGGCATAAATTAAAGTGCATAAAATAAATTGCATTAAGTAAATTTCATAAATTAAACAACAGAAATTCAATAACGATTAAATAGTAATAATAAAATAAAATAACTTAAATTAAATAATGATTAAACAATAATAAATAAAACGATCCCAAGGGTGAATGAGAGCGAATCCGAAAATCTTATAAGATGAGAATTGATGTTCTTTAACCCTTCGTTAGTATCCATCGGTCTAGAGATTTCGTATATAAATTAGTCCACTTTCGTGATATGCTAATTTCTATGTATAAACACCACTCTCGGGGTGCTCTACAAGATTGAGAACGATCTCGTCATTGACTAGATTGACTAGCAATTGTAATTCTACAAAGTAGTCAATCTTCCAAACGTGTTTAGTTCCGAGATCTTAATCCACTCTCATGGCACCAAGACCCTAAGATGCTAAACTAACTTGATCAAAACTAATTTAGATAAGTTCACAAGTTAAAAATAGATTTAACGATTAACTATTATTCTGATTATGTAGATCTGAAACCTCTACCCACTTTCATGGTGTAGAAAATTCCCAAAACACTTGGTCATGCCTTTTGGATTAGACCCAGCTCTTTGAAAACTCTCAATGGAGTAAATCTAGCTTTAGGAACACATACAAGGTAGTTAATCGGTTAAGAACACAAAACATCAATCTTTAATCAGTAGATCCCATCATCGATCTCCACCCCAGATATCTAAAAGATCTACTCGCTCATAACTCCGAGGGTGACAGAAGTATATGAGATAGAAGACATGATAAAACAATAAATAAAAACAGTAAAGTAAAGCAAATAATCAGAAGAAGAAGAACTAAATAACTTGCATAATAAAACTTAAGAACAAAAGAACATATGAGATTTCTCTCTAAGTGGTGGCTACAAAGTTGTGCAAAAAAAGTGGGAGCCCTCTCTAATGAACATTACATGTGTTTATATAGAGCTATGGAGGCTTGGAGGGGTCCAGGACGTCTTTAGAACCTTCTGGAAGGTATTAACTCGTGATCCAAGGCTTCCATATCTTGTATTTTGCATTAACCGAAGTTTTTTTTTCTGTCCAGTGAGTCAGCATCGACGGCTCTGGGTTGATGTGGATCCTCAGGACGAGCTTCGACCACTTCTGGTTGATGCTTGCGTTGATGGTCTTCATCATCAGCTTCAAGTTCGGGTCCGAGAAAGAGCATCGACAGTCCTGGGTCGATGCTGTCTATCGATGGCTTGCCCAGAACGAGTATCGATGACTCCTGGTCAATGCTAGGGTTGATGCTTCGTTTGTGAGGCTTTTGAGATGTCTCTCCATGATACACTTGGCTCGGGCAAGTAACTTTAAAGTCCCTATGGCTCCATTAGGCTCTAAAACACTCTTGAATCATTGATTTTGTCCCCCAAGTACCTGTTAAAACATAAACACATGCAAATGCACTAAA
Source organism: Boechera retrofracta (assembly GCA_015832515.1). Classification (NCBI taxonomy): domain Eukaryota; kingdom Viridiplantae; phylum Streptophyta; class Magnoliopsida; order Brassicales; family Brassicaceae; genus Boechera; species Boechera retrofracta. The sequence goes on from JACCIV010031478.1 coordinate 791,452, forward strand.
ATAGTCCTAAATGCTAGTTAAAACCTATGAAAATAACCTATATGAATGTATGAAAATATGTAAATATGAGTGTTATCAACTCCCCCAGACTTATCTCTTTGCTTATCCTCAAGCAAACAAAGGCTAAGCTAGTGAAGAGGTTCCACAATATCTATATTGAACAATACCTTACATTATCTTATCGTACTAATATCTTTCAACTTAACGAAGTAGAACTAACTTCAAACGTATTACATGTACTTCACCATAAACATAGTGAGTTACCTTAATTCAGAGCCACATTCATCGTCGAGCTTTGACTCTTCTTTGTTGATCCCCCTTATTCATTTTTAAGCGTGAAGTCCCAACTTGGAACTAATGATCAAAAGACATAAGCACTTACTCTTTCAGATTTCTGTAAGTTCAAGGTCATCTTGATACGATTCCTTTCCTCTTCCTTTTCTCACTGCAAGGTTGATCGATTTCTCCCTATTTTTACAGGGTGTCATTTTTTTTTTTTATCGATCGCCTTTTCTCTTAGACTTTTTTCTAGGACAAGTTTTCTTGAGACGCGAACATTGAAAGTGGTTGCTTCTAATGCCCGGTTCGCTTCTATATCTTTTTTTCTTTCTTTTCTCTTCTTTTTTATTTATTTATTTTATTTTCTTTTCTTATCCAAGAGAAGGAAGAGGGGAATCGTACTTACTTAGACGAACCTTGCAGGGTCTCATAGAGGTGTCACGTCTAATGTATCTCCAGCTCCAAATCGAGAGTAGTTAGATTAATTAAGGTCGAGGCATCAACTCTGAAGCGTCTAAGTCGCCGAGAGAATGGTCTTTTTTTGGGGTTTGTCGATCCACTTATAGATTTTCCAATATTCATACTTGAGGCTAATTGCTAATTCTCAAAAAGCGTAAGAATATTAGTATAAAATTCAAAATTGTTGTCTCATTAAAGACCTTGCCATGAGTTATTGAACCATGGCTAAGAGAAAAAGAGTACAACAATTTTTAAGTCCTAATACAAAATAAAAACATAAGGAAAATAAATGCATAAAAATGTCAAAAATAAGAAAAAGAAAAACATGAAATATTAGAAATAAGTTTACGATGCCTCCCCAGACTTATTTTTTACCGTCTCGGTGGAGATAAGCCAAAAAAAAACATTGTAAACAATACATAAAACAAAAGAAAAATAAAAGAAATGAAATAAGAATAAAAATGTGTCTTACTAAAAATCAGTAGACTCCGAGGTGCCGACATGGAAGGGTTGCTCAAGCTAGCTGAAGGGGAATGTGTGGCACGGCGTTTGCCTCATCGGCGTGCCTCATACGATGATGCTTGTGGTGCATCCAGAGGTACCCAAGAAGAACTCGGCATGTCATGGACTGAATGGCGATGCGGTACTATCGGCATGTCATCCTTTGAGTCAGCTACGGTTTGTGACCCTTCTTCTTCAGTGTGGCTGCTCGATCCAGCGATCTTGGCCTTGAGGCTTTTAATATCAAGCTTCATACTCTTCATTCCATCTACTAGCTTACGGATTATCTTGTCCTGCCATTTGTTCCATCGTTGAAGAAGGCGGAGGCTCTCATGGGAATGGCGACATGGTTTGGAAGAGATTGGTCCGTCATAAGGCTCAAAGTAATAACTCTCACTCCCATGAGTGCCTGAGGCGTCGTGACTGCTACCAGCCCTAGCGCAGAATGGCGCGTACAGGTGGCGTTAACCGGAGGGTGTGCAGCTGCATTGAAGTCCACATATTGTCTGGATAATCAGCTGTGGTGATCTCTCGGTTTGGTAGCAAGACCTTGCGTTCGGATCCTTTGATAGTGGATTCGCGAAACTTGTAAATGAACTTATTTTTAATGCGACCCATAAGTATCTTACTATCGGAGAGATAGTCCGCGTCTATGCTTAATATCGCCTCGTCTATGTCTTCGCAAGGGATCTCGCAATGTAACAGAATAGGAGTAATCACTCCACCGATACTCACTGTAAAGTTGGGCATTGTTGTCTTGCGTGCGACTTCTCCATAGTTGACCAAACTTTGCGCAAAAACAGCGGTAAGACAAAGCTGCTCGGGGATCCCCTTTGGATAAGTTCCATCGCTATAAGCGACGAGTAAGTCTCTGATCCCCTGTGTAAGTAAAGCTAATTCTTCCCTCTATATATTCCCCGTTTCAGCTCTAGGGAAAAATGTGTGTGATTGGACCTTCTGTGTGTAACAAATAGCAGGACTACAGATCAATGATGCCTTGGACTCTCCTGATCTAAACTGGCCGCTTGCTATAATGTTCCAAACTGAATTGGCTTGTCTCTGAGATAGTCGAGCTTGTGTTTTGTCGCCTGATGGAAATCCATACAAGTCATTCAGGTCCTCAAATGTGACATCTTTCTCCTCATGACCATGGAAAAATATTATAGAACCCAGGGAATCGCCATCGTGTTCCCCTAACTCCATCCTTGCTGTTGTTAGGAAATCAAATGTCTGTTTTTGTAAGCTACATTTCTTATTTGAAAAAGTTGCCGAGTACCATATTCTGAAAGATCAACTCCACATCTTCATAAATACCCAACTCTGTGAGTAGCTCAAAATCTGGAAACCGTGTCTGTGTGAACCTTAGGGACCACAACTTTTTCTGTTGCTCTTTGTATCGACCAAGTATTGGTGAGTCCTCGTCGCCTATCGGTTCATTGCGAGCTCGCGAGCTGCTAACTATCTGTTTTCCTCTAGATTTTTCTGTAGTCTCTCCCAAGGATTGTGATCGTGTTGTTCGAGGTTGTGGCGGTGGTGAGTTAGGCCTTGGAGCTTTTGATTTTCTCATTTAATTTTTGCAAAATTAACAAATTCAATACTCAAATCACCATTATGTGGCCTATGGTATTTAAGCAAAACTAAACTTAAATAAATTATTTATTAACGTCCTAATTGCTTAATACCATGATACCACATCCAACAAGCCAATTAAATACTTCCATTAAATTAAACCAATTTTAAATTAACAAATACTTCCATTAAACTAAATATTTTCCATTAATTAATATAATTTGCCTAATGACACAATACTAAATTAAATTTATTATTAAAATTAAAATTTTCTACTTTCCCCAAAATTAATTTCCTAATCCTAATTAAGAACCCTAACTACCAATCAACCTATATTCTTCAACATATGCTAAAATTGACTTTTAATTCCAACTTCTCTATCATAATCTAGCAAAGCCCATGATTTTCAAGCCAATTCACCATCAATTTCATCAAAGATCAAGCTTTTATAATAATGGAGAAGTTGAAAAATTTGAGAACATACCTTGGTGGAGAAGGAGCGTAATAGAGTAAATGAGAATAATCTAGAGGAGAAATTAGCTAATCTTCACAAGTTTAACCAAGATTGAGTGAAGGGAGCAAAGGAGAGTAAAAGAAATTGAGAGAGCTTTAATGGAAGTTAAAAATTGATTTTTTAGAAGGAGGAAGAAGGGTGAGGTCGATTTTTGTGTTTATAAAACACTAAACCGGACAAAATTCACTTATCTTAAACGGATTAAACCAAAAAAATCGATTTTGACCCTAAACCGAAGAGCATCGACCACGTACAGTCGATGTTCGTTCGTTGCTCATGTTTTTTTTTTTGGCAAGCCTCGACAGCCCTCGGTCGATGTTCGCGTCGATGCTTAACTTCTTGGAGTAGCATCGACCCCCCTTGGTCGATGGTCACGTAGACACCCTTTGTTTTTTCATCGTAATTCTTCGTTTTGCCTTTGATTGATCTGTAAAACATCGTAAAACTAAAAATATGCAAGAAAGATAAAGTTTTAGTGTTAGTTTTATTAAGATAATCATGAGAATGCCTCTCAAGTGCGCTCGTTTAACGTCATTGAGCTTGACGGTGTTGCCGTCTTAGTGATTTTTGGATTCTTCCGGAAGTTCTGTAGGATCTTCCAAGTCTATGGTTTCACAGTTGGGAGTGACTTCACAACTAATATACGGTTTTAATCGCTGCCCGTTCACCTTGAAGCTTTCTCCATTCTTATCCCATAGTTCAATAGCTCCATAGTCCATCGGGATCGAAGTTTTCCTGGGAAAAACTTTAAGCGGGAGTTGAATAGTAGAACTTTGTCGTTTTCTTTAAACTCTCGTCAAAGTATCCTCTTGTCATGGAATGCTTTAGTCTTCTCCTTGTATATCCGGGTATTCTCATAAGCGTCTAGGCGGATTTCGTCAAGCTCGTTTAGTTGAATTAATCGCTTCTCCGCAACACTTTTTATATCGTAGTTCAGCATCTTGACAGTCCACATAGCTTTCTACTCAAGCTCAACAGGCAAATGACTTCCCATAAAGAAGGTTGAACGGAGTTGTACCTATAGGGGTCTTGAAAGCTGTTCGATTAAGCCCACAAAGCATCGTCTAGTTTAAGCGACCAATCTTTCCTTGAAATATTCACCGTTTTATCTAAGATTGCTTTGATTTCTGGGTTTGAAACCTCCACTTGTCTGTTTGTTTGAGGATGATATGTTGTTGCCACCTTGTGTCTAACGCCATGCTTCCGTAGGAGTTAATCGAAAGTTTCGTTGATGAAGTGTGTTCTTCCGTTGCTAATCACCACTCTTGGAACCCCAAATCTCGGGAATATGATGCTTTTAAAAAGTTTAAAAACTACCTTCGCGACATTTGTTTGACTCGCAACGGCTTCTACCCATTTAAATACATAATCAACCACCACTAAGATGTAGTTGTTACCATGAGAGTTCGGGAAAGGTCCCACGAAATCGATACCACATACATCAAAGATTTCCATCTCCATTATCGGGTTTTGAGGCATTTTGTTTCTTCGGCTTATGTTTCCTTTTCTTTAACATGCGTCACAGGTTAGGATGAATCGGTGAGCGTCTCTAAATAAAGCCGGCCACCAAAATCTAGCTTTTAAAATTTTAGCCATCGTCTTGAATGTAGCAGAATGTCCTCTGTATGTTGATCCATGGCATCCCGTCCCGTGAACTTCATGACCAGAACACATCTTCTATATATCTTATCATTACACAGCGTATAGAGGTTTGGGTCATCCCAATAGTATTAGTTTATTTTCTTGAAAAACTTTTTCATAAGGTATCCGATAAGATCAAGCGATTTCTTTCCACAAGCAAGATAGTTGACAATATCGGCGTACCATGGTGACTTGTCCTTGATGGCGTTATGCTTTTTTAGGTCCTTGTTGAGGTTGTGTTTGCTAATGAGTACTCTAATAGCATATAACTGTTCCTCCGGTAGTGAATCGTCAATAGGGATCTTGTCAGTGATTCTCATCCCAGAGAGGTGGTTTGCTACTCCGTTCTCTATTCCTTTCTTGTCTTTTATCTCCAAATCGTACTTTTGAAAGAGTAGTGTCCAGCGGAGTAGCCTAGGTTTATCATCCTTCTTAGCGAGTTAATACCTTAGTGCCACAAGATCCGTGTGTACAATGACCTTAGAGCCAACTAAGTATTGGCGGAACTTCTCAAAAGCGAAGACGATTGATAGAAGCTCTTTTTCTGTAGCGACGTAATTCATTTGTGCTTCATCTAGTGTTCGACTTTTATAATAGATGACATTTAGCTTCTTGTCTTTGTGTTGTTCAAGCATAGCTCCTACGGCATAGTCACTAGCATCACACATAATCTCGAACGGTAACTCTCAATCCGGCTGTTGTACTATTGGTGCACTCACTATCTCTTTCTTGATCGATCAGAATGCCTCGAAACATGTGTCATCGAAGTTGAACTCGACATCTTCGCATAGCAGACTGGTGAGTGGTCTTGCTATTTTAGAAAAATCTTTGATGAATCTTCAATAAAACCCAGCATGACCAAGAAAGCTTCGTATATCTTTTACCGTTTTTGGTGATCCTAAACTTGTCATCACATCGATCTTGGCTTTGTCGACTTCAATCCCTCTTTCCGATATCTTATGACCGAGAACGATTCCTTTTCTCACCATGAAATGACACTTCTCCCAATTAAGTACGAGGTTTGTCTCTTCGCATCGTTCAAGTACCTTGCATAAATTAAACAAATAACCACCAAACGAAGAACCATACACGAAGAAATCATCCATAAACAATTCAACCACTGATTCAGTTAAGTCTAAAAATATCGACATCATACATCTTTGAAAAGTTGCAGGTGCATTACATAATCCAAACAACATTATTCGATTAGCATAGGTATCGGAAGGACATGTAAATGTCGTTTTCTTTTGATCTTGAGGATGTATCAGGATTTGAAAGAATCCTGAATACCCATCTAAAAAGCAATAGTGAGAATGATTCGCTAATCGTTCTAACATTTGATCAATAAACGGAAGAGGAAAATGGTCTTTTCTAGGGACCACATTTATTTTCTAAAATCAATTCACATCCTATGTCCGGTGATGGTTCTAGTAGGAATTAATTCATCGTTTTCATTTTTTATCACAGTGATACCACCCTTTTTATGTACTATATAAACAGGCGACACCCAGATACTATTTGAAATAGGATAAATAACACCTGCATCTAGAAGTTTAAGAATCTCTTTCCGCACTACATCTCGTAAATTTGGATTTAAACGTCTTTGAGGTTCAATGGAATTTTTAGATTCATCTTCTAGATGTATTCTATGCATGCATAAGGATGGAGATATTCTCTTCATATCATCTAAAGAGTATCCTATGGCTTTCCTATATTTTTTTAATTCATTAAGCAGCATTGAGGTTTCATCGTCATTTAGTTCGTCACTTATTATGATAGGATATGTTGAATTAAGACCGAGAAATGCGTATCTTAGCCCTTTCAGTAGTGGTTTTAGCTCCACCTTTGGTGCCTTGAGCTCGCTCCAATCGTCTTCGTCGCAAGTCTCATCATTGCTTGTTTTCACCATGGCTTCCTCTTCTTCTTCACCCTCGGTTAGACTCGCATAAGCCACCTCACGAGGTATCATGTCCACCATGTCTCCATTCTGTAGTGTTGGGAATCCTTCACTTGGGTCCTCGTCGTTAGGTTCAACCTCATCTAATATGCCATCAGCTAGCAAGTTGAGATCGTTTATGTAGAAAATATGATCTCCTTCTTTGGGTTTCTTCATCACCTCATTGATAATAAGCTGCATGACTTCACCATTTAAGTGAAGGTTGATCTTTCCATTTTTAACATTGATGATGGCTCCTGTGGCTGTTAGGAATGGTCTCCTTGGATGAGTGGATCTTTGGGCTCGTGATCTATCTAGAGTACCACAAAATTAGTCGGAATTTGATAATCACCAATCATCACCGGAATGTCTTCAAGTAATCCTACCGGTGTTTTTACCGAAAGGTCGGTGAGAACTAGCGACATCTTACACTCCTTGAATCGAGTAAGCCCCACTTTTTGTGCAATGGATAGAGGCATGAGATTCACAATGGCTTTGAGATCGCACAGAGATCTCTCGAATGTTACTTGACCGAGGGTACAAGAGAGAGTGAAACTATCCGGATCGTCTAATTTCCTCGGAATCCTTTTATCTAGGATGACAGTGCTGCACTCGTGCGTTAGGAATGCTACCTCGGTCAATTCCTTTTTCTTCTTAGTCACGAGAACCTTGGGGAACTTATTAGTGTTGGGAATCATCGTCAAAGCTTCTAGAATTGACATAGTGATGATTACAACTTTCATCTGTTCTTCAAATGTGTTCCTCATTCTTTCCGCTATTCTTCCCTTAATTCTTCCAGGAAAAGGGATTTTAAATTGATACTTGGGTAGATCGAGTGTCACTTGTCTCTTATACGAGTCTCGGGTTTCTTCGTGTGATTATCCGTAGTACGGATGTCGGGCTCCCTATCCTCGTCTGGCTTCTTCATAATGACTTCCTCAACTTCTGGTTCTTTCTCGAATATTATAGGATTTTCCTTCTCGACGATTGGTTCTTTTTTCTCGGTTGTGATAGGATCGTCTTTTTTCTCGATGTTAGTCTCTTCATTCTTCTTGTTTGTTGGTTGCTTAGGTCGAATTGGTCTAAGCTCCTTTTCACTCTTTAAGGTTATTGTCGCAAATGACTCATTTTTTGCTCTGTCCCTGTCTTTTTGAAAGAGCTCTGGTTTTCTATCGGTGCGAGGGTCCGATTTGGAACCTGCCGCTATGCCATATTGACAGCCGATACAACTTGAAAGAAAGGTGAAAAGCTAGGGAAATTCCTGTTCAAGTTTCAGCTTGATAGCTATATCTCCGCAGTCCTTCTGTGTGTAGAACATTGGCCTTGATTGTTGGTGTCTCCTCCTTCATTCGAGTTTCTATGTTTTGGACCTTAGAAACCAAGCCTTCAAATTTCTCGTCTAGCTTGTTCCATTATTGATCCATGTTCATAATTTTTTTACGGATCCTTGCATTTGTGTTCGAATCACCTCTCCAATTTCCCTTGTTTTGGTTGTTTAAGAACTCGCCCCCTTGTCGTCCTCAGGAAGAGCATCGACCTCCTCAGGTCGATGGGCTTGATCCATGGTCCCTCCTGAGATGGCATTGATGGTGTATGGTCGATGCTCTGTTCGATGCTCTCTTCCCTTGTTGATATTAGAGACGCCATCTACCACTCCTGATCGATGGTGTTGCTTGATGTGCTTCGCCGAGATGTCGGCATCAACCAGGTGGGGTCGATGCTACGGTCGATGTTGGTTTGTGATGCTCGTTTATGCGGTTGCATCGACAGCACACATTCGATGTATTTGTACGGTTTTTTGCCTTGAGAGACCATCGACCCCTCCTGGTCAATAATGTTGTCCTCCATGTTGCTTTGAAAAAGTGAAGGGTTGTGTTGAATTCAGAATCATGTCCATTTTCTCATGTAATGCCTTTATCGTCAGCTTCTCCTCGTCTTCACGGTCGTCGGCATGTTTGTTTATTAGATCGTAGTCTTCTTTATAATTTGCGTCACTCTTGGCTAGGTTCTCAACTAGTGTTCTCCCGCAATGCACATCTTGTCCTAAGAAAGTTCTGTAACTACCCACATCTAGTAACATACGATACTTAGGAGTGATTCCTCTGTAAAATATGCTCAGCAAGGATTCGTCGCCAAATCCGTGATGAGGGCATTACCTAGTGTATTCTGCAATCCTAAATCCCATGCTTTTCCAAAACTTTCAGTGGTTTGTTTCGTGAAATTTGATATCTTGTTTCTCGAATAAGCTGTCCTAGCGTTGGAGTAGAATATTTTTGGGAATGCTTTTCGGCATTGACTCTACGTCGTAACGGTCTCCGATGGGATGTTCTTCTCTCACTGACGCGCTTCACCCCCAAGTGAAAATGGGGATAAACGTAGTTTTAGTGCATCTTCAGAGAGACTGTTCATGTGTAGCATCCCATACAACTTGTCGAAGTTATCAAGGTGCTCTTTAGGGTTTTCCGTCGATAAACCTTGGAACCTTTCTTGCTAGAACAAGTTAATAAAATCAACCTTGATTTCGAACTCGACACCTTCCACTATCGGTTGCTGTATGCCCAAGTGTCTAACATGACTTGTTAGCTCATCGACCATGCCTATAGTTTGTGTAGCTCTCGGCCTACGCATCCATCTCTCGTCCACCAGTTTAGCAGCTCGTTCGTTCTCAGCATTCTTTAAGTATTAAATTCTGAAAAATTCAAAATAAAAATAAAACAAAAATAAAAAGATTAAAAAAAAAAACCTAGTTTCTGATTTAGACCAAATTTCTATGGTTATTGCGACAGTCTCTGGCAACGGCGCCAAAAACTTGATCACGGAAGGTTTGTTACACTTTCTTTCACAGGTTTCACCCGAACGCTACTAGAAAGTAGTCTCGGGAGTTTAACTCGATTATACCGCAAGTGCACAGTAATGCAGTTGTAATATGTACGGGATCGATCCACAGAGATTGAGAATAACTACACAGAGATTGCAAGAGTGAATCTAATCTATGCAAAATATATATGTTTTGGGAGTTTGTTTCTAAGTCCTAAGATGCATAAAATAAATTTCGATAATTAAATAAATAGAGACGATTTAAATAAAATAAAATAAACTAAAGCATAAATTGAATAACATAAATTAAATTACGTAAAATAAATTGCATCAAATAAATTGCGTAAAATATAATAACATAAATTAAATAGCAGAAATTAAATTGCATAAAATAAAATACGTAAATTAAATTGCGTAAAGTAAATTACATAAATTAAAGTGCATAAAATAAAATAAAATAACTTAACTTAAATGGCGTATATTAAAGTGCATAAATTAAATTGCATAAAATAAATTACATAAAATAAATTGCATAAATTAAACAGCAGAAATTAAATTGCATAAAAAAATAATTTAAATTAAATAACGATTAAAAAATAATAAAGAAAACGATCCCAAGGGTGAATGGGAACGAATCCGAATATCTTCTATTGTGAGAATTGATGTTCTTTAACCCTTCGTTAGTATCCATCGGTGTAGAGATTTCGTATATAAATTAGTCCACTTTCGTGGTATGCTAATTTCTCTGTAAAAACCCCACTCTCGGGGTGCTCTACAAGCATTGAGAACGATCTCGTCATCGACCGGATTGACTAGCAATTACAATTCTACAAAGTAGTCAATCTTCCAACATGTTTAGTTCTGAGATCTTAATCCACTCTCATGGCACCAAGACCCTAAGATGCTAAACTAATTTGATCAAAACTAATTTAGATAAGCTCACAAGTTAAATATAGATTTATCGATTAACTATTATTCCGAGTATGTAGATCCAAAACCTCTACCCACTCTCGTAGTGTAGAAAATTCCCGAAACACTTGTTCATGCCTTTTGGATTAGACCAAGCTCTTAGAAAACTCCCAAGGGAGTAAATATAGCCTTAGGAACACATACAAGGTAGTTAATCGGTTAAGAATACAAAACATCAATCTCTAATCAGTAGATCCCATCATCGATCTCCATTCCAGAGATCTAAAGGATCTACTCGCTCATAACTCCGAGGGTGATGGAAGTATATGAGATAGAAGACATGATAAAACAATAAATAAAAACGGTAAAATAAAGCAAAGAATCAGAAGAAGAAGAACTAAATAACTTGCATAATAAAACTTAAAAACAAAAGAACATATGATATTTCTCTCTAAGTGGTGGCTACAAAGTTGTGCAAAAAATGTTGGAACCCTCTCTAATGAACATTACATGTGTTTATATAGAGCTAAAGAGGCTTGGAGGGGTCTAGGGCATCCTTAGAAGCTTCTGGAAGGTATTAACTCGTGATCCAAGGCTTCCATATCTTGCATTTAGCATTAATCGAAATTTTCTTTTCTGTCTACTGAGTCAGCATCGACGGCCCTGGGTTGATTCTAATGGTCGATGTGGATCCTCAGGACGAGCATCGATGGTCTTCGTCGTCAGCTTCAAGTTCGTGTCCGAGGAAGCATCGACAGCCCTGGGTCGATGCTGTCTATCGATGCTTCCTTTGTGAGGCTCTTGAGATGTATCTCCATGATACAATTGGCCCGGACAAGTAACTTCAAAATTTCTATGGCTCCATTAGGCTCCAAAACACTCTTAAATCATTGATTTTGTCATAAGTACCTGTTAAAACATAAACATATGCAAATGCACTAAAATAGTCCTAAATGCTAGTTAAAACCTATGAAAATAACCTATATGAATGTATGAAAATATGTAAATATGAGTGTTATCACCGTCTTTGGTAATTGTTTCTATCTTCATTAGTTGCCAACTCAGCACTAATCTCCTCTTTCTCCAACCTATCAATCACAATTGTATACAGAATACGAGAAGATATGTTCTATAATGTTCCTAATTCAGTCAATAAATTTCAAAAAAATATATCATAATTATAATATTGACTCTCCCCAGTCAATTGAATGTGTCTATATTTACAAACCCAAAATTGAATCAATAACCAATAGTAAAATATGATTCCAATCCAAACTACTTTTAGAAAAAGCAAAAAAGAAAAAGAACATAGTGTACAACTTATTTATTTCAACTTTCAACATGTAAATATTAGTAATATATTAAACAAATGGTGGTACGTCTTAATCTTCATTCTTCACACAAATGTTTGGATTGGAATCTCATTTTACCATTGGTTATTGATTCACTTTTGGATTTGTAAATATATACATATTCAATTAAAATTATTCCACATTGAGGTTGTTTCCGTGGTTCTCTCAATTCTTGCTCAGGTTTTATGCGAATTCACCCAGTTCTGCAGAAATGAAAGATCTTATATACCGAAATCGTTATAAAGTTGTGCAGAATTGAAACAACAATGAGTTGCAGATATGTCAGTTCTAATTAGTCTATGGTAGAAATGCTAACTATGTTTCTATTGTGGCTCAGGCGTAAATGAATCATGATGCTCAAAAAGAAAGTCTAAGTTTCCCTATATGTCCCTCTCATTATTTCCTGAAAATCTTCTCCAGCTATTTGATCCTTTTTCGATTATGTTGACCAAAAGCAACCTCTAGTTCCTTACTTTAGCTTCCTTCCTCGGTCTCTACTTCAATGAATATTTTCAAGATTTTGATTCCACAACATATATCACCAAGGCAGTGTTGTAGACAAGCAATGAGGACATGATACATTTTACGACTTCGGACTTTCTTTTGTCCATCTGAGAAATTTTTTGGGAAAAAGTGTTGCACCCTACTTCAAGTTCAAGATTTTGAAAATTGCGCTCCCCTCGGGTTCATAACCTTTTTCTTCTTCTTATGATTATTCTTCCGAATCACATTCCTCTGGTACATAAACCGCACCATCTCCATTCGAGGTCTTAAATATAGGAAAATATTTTTATTTTTAAATCTTTTGAACTATGGCATTTCATGTTATAGAAATGTTCATACAACACTGCTTGAATTATCTTCAAGGATTGTATTCCAATCATTTTCTTTTGGAATGTTATTCAAAATCCCAAAATATTGCGGTAATGACCATTTTGTACTCCTAAACACTGCTAATCGGGTTGCGCTCACATTTATTTTGGTTTGATTTGTTAATGGATGTTTTAAGATACTAATGGCAAAAAAAAAAAAATTAACTACATCCTACTCTACGACCAAGAGAAAGAAGAAGAAGAAGGATATGAGATACTCACAAAAGGCTTGCTTCACAAGGAACTATTTTCTCAACCTTAAAGCTTAGTAAGGTCAAAATTTAGAAAATCTAATATGTTTTGCATATTTCATGATTTTAATCAATTAAAATTTGAGTTCAAAACAACAAAATATCATGCCGTGAAGTATGATATATATACACTCGCCCGTAGGCAGCAGCTAGAGTCGGCAAATTTTGTAAGATTCGGTCACCCATCAATCATCCTCTATATATTAATGTTTGACAGGTAATTAAAATTAGAAAATAACTTTTCATTCATTATTTTTTTTTTTTTAACTTATTCTCTTCTTCTTATATTTAACTAGGTGATGAATAGTGATTCGTGATTTCGTTCACATTAGAAATACAAAAAAATATGACAAAAGTAATTTAGTTTTAGAAATTTTTGATTGACCTGTGACCACAAGACATAACATCAGAAATGGTAAGCAAAAATGGATGAAAATGAACAAAAAAAATATATTGAATCATCTGTCTCTTTAAATTCGTTGACTTTTGATAAATCTAACAAAAAACGAATAAAAAAATATGTTTCTTTTTAAAATAAAATTATTTATACAAAATCTGAAAACTCTAAAGTCCTAACAGATAATATCACAATAAGGTTAACATTGATACATAATTAAAATAAATATTTATAATTATCTTAATCCTCCGCTTATCACATACCTGTGTGACTGTGTCTATATCGATTAATATATGAAAATCTATATATTTTTGTAAATTAAATATACCTTCATATTTTAATAATGAAGGAAATCTGGCGCCAAGTCTCGCAGAAGTTACCACTCATCAAGCTAATGAATAACCGCGTCAGACGCCTAGTCCTAAGAAACTTTACCGAAATAAACTGCTCATGTCTATGCACAAACCAAACCGGTCTTATCACTTCCATTTAAACAATCTCTTCGTCTCTTGAGAGCAGGTCCGTGCCTACATGAAGAAAAACGAAACCTTCCCTTACGTTTATTTTGTGTATAGAAATTTTTTTTGAGGGATTTATATAAAATTTGTATATTAAAACTACAACAATAAGTATTGATTGATTCCACGTGACTTTTTTCGTTTTAGCTAAAAGAAGTTATGAGATCTTTTAAAATTATAACCTAATTAAAAGGAAATTTATGAATTTGGCAATATAATCACCCAATTTTTCAAAAATTGGGAAACTAACCTTTTATAAATTGAAAAATCAGAAAATTACCCTAAACATAATTTAAAAGTTTTGTGATATTTTAATCAAGTAATTATCTACCATGTAAATACTTTTAAAAATATATCAAAAAGTACAAGAGCCATTTTGCATTACAATGTTTGTAAGAGAAATTTGATTAAAAATTATTTTATTCACACAATTGCATTGTCTGGTAATTGATCAGAAAACAAATTACTTTTATGCTCTTTAGAAACTCAAATAATAGAATTTTGAAGTTAGTCAAAGCAAGACGTTAACAAATCAAAGGAAAACTGGAAAAATGTAGGTAAAATAGTATCATGAGATAGTTTATTCTTAAAAAATTACAATTTTCTCATAATGATTAAAGTTGATTTAAAATTGTTTAAAGAACAAAATAATAAAATATTCATATAAACCTATAATAAAGGTCAATCTTAAAACATATAAGCTAAAGATGAACATGTGAATAAAAATGATAAAAATTAATATGGAGAGAAGAGAAAATAATTATGATAAATAACATATTCACCTTCGTTGATTATACTTGTCTATTCATAAACTGGCCAGATAATCAAGCCAAAAGATTATTTGTTATAATTTTGTATTGTTATCAAACAATATCATTTTTTAATTGTTTTCTCTCATCTAGTGCAAATTTCGAACAAAAATTTAAATTTTTTGCTACTGATCGATTATAGCGACTATTGATTCATGTTTTTTTGGTTTGAATTATGTTTGAAACCACATGTTTTAAAATCAAATAATTATTTATTGTTTTAGTTCTTTTCACAAAATGGTGAGGTTTTACTTTTAAATTGTTTTGTTATTATTGCATTTTTAATTCGCTTTGGATCTCCATATACGTTGGCATGACTTTGCTTGAGAGAGACCTTTATGATTGTGGAGGAGCTTCAACTCTCTCCTTCTCAACTTCTTGACCACCGAGACTTACACAAGCGGATATTTGCCTTCCGTGGCTTAACTTTTCCAGTAAGGAAGACAAGAGCATACGCATGACAACGGATTCATAAAGAAGATATGTTTGAAGTCATTCTTCTTTTGTAGATTCTATTAGTTTTCTCGTTCTTGATAGTGTCACACTTTATACAGACCCAACTGTCATTCTATCTTTATTCTGTTACTGTACATGTCATAAAAGCGAAACACAACACAGCTTGAATTAGTATCACATTTTATACGGACCCAACTACCATTCATTTCTACCCTTGACTGTAAAATATTTTATAAATGGCAAATTAAATATGTTTTCCTACATATTGACAAAAAAAATTAAAAAAATAAATATATTTTCCTATAAACACTACAAAAAACACGGACGTAACCGACGGTCTTATCCTTCGGTAATCCTTTGGTAATAGCTTTTACCGAAGGGTTACCGAAGAAAAAGGTCCGTCGGTTCCAGAGCGTCAGTAAATATATTCCGTCGGGTACTCGATGGTTACGTCCGATGATCTACCGACGGATATAAGTCTACGGTTAACCAAAACAAAGCCATCGCTTAAAAATACCGATGGATAAATCCGTTGGTATTTCTTCCCAACGGATAAACGATGGATATATCCGTCGGTCCTTCTTTTCGACGGATAAACGATGACGAAAGCCGTCGGTATGGATCTATTCTGGTCTAGAAAGCCGGATTCTCGGACGGTTTATCGATTCAGATTCGAGATGGTTTTTTATATATTTTGTGTAAAAACGGAAAAAAAAATTGGAATGCACAAATTAGTTATAACCATAATATTTTTAATTAATAATTACAAAAAAAACTAATACATAAACATAAAACAAAAAAAAAAAAAAAAACATTAAACATAAATATAAACTTAAAACATTAAATATAACAATGGCAGCTTCATAGTTCCGTAGTCTATTCATCCCGCATCCTCTTCAACAGATCCAAACACTGCTTGTGGATCTTCGCCTGTTTCTCTCGAAACTCTTTCAGCCGATGCGCGACACGGTCCTCCATCTCACCAAATTCGGTTATCAGCTCGTCAACAATATCTATGACTTGCTAAGCCGGGGTAGGGACACGGACAGGCGGGGGGACATTGACCGGAGCCGAGGCCGGAGTCGAGATCAGAACCTGGATAGGAGCGCTGGAATCTGGAGCACCGCTCGAAGCAATACTTTCAGAAATCATCTGCAATTCCAAAAAATATTTAGTACATAATATTTAAATAATATTATAATTTATCTAAAATATAAGTATTTGAAACGAAAGATAACATTTGACGCAGAACCAGTTCCACAACCCGGTGGAAATCTCTTATTGCAAACATTTTGCGTCTCTTATATGTACACCTATATTTGTCCATAGCAGCTATATACACAAGCATAAATATACAAACTATGATTCCAAAAAATTGCTTTTCTAAATTATAAATATATAATTAACCTAATACAAAATTTGCATTTCTAAACTAAGATTCAAAAGTATTGATAAATTTGAAAACTTACAGTTTCAGAGATAGAGGAAAGTAGAAATATGTTTTTTTTTTCTTGAACTTGGAAAAGTTTTTTTTTTTACTTGTTGTTAAATGAAAGAGAGGGAGCCGTATATATACTGAGAAACAACCCGACGGCTTTCCGACAGACACGGTAAATTTATGTCGGTCAGCCGTCGGGTAGTCATTAATTGGCGCATTTTCCCGATGATTTTAGCGGGTAAATCCTTCGTATATCGCTGACTATCCGACCGGATAATCGATGGATATGACATAGTCCCCAGTAAACCGTCGGGTAAATGAGTTTAGAGTTTTGGCGGTCAACTTTTCCACTCCTCAATAATGAGAACGCGGCAAATATCTTTCGTATTCTAGTCAACAGCCTGACGGGTGACCGACGGACCTACCCTAGGCCTCGGTTTTCCGTCGGGATAGGGAAACCCTAAATTAACTTTGTCGACAGAATACCTACGGCTTGAGCGTGCCCGTCGATAATCCGTCAGGATCATTTTTACTGCATATAAATAGGGTCACGTAACAGTTTTTGATTCCAATCATGAATTTCCTTTATTGCCGTTTAGGGTAAATAAAAAATTGTTTGTTTATTTCGAGCTCGTTAATGAAAATTTAGGAGTTTCATATTTTTTCTTAAATTTAAAATATTTTTTGGTGTATAACCGACAGTTTACCGAAAGAATACCGACGGTCCGAGTATGTTCTTCGGTTGTCCACCGGGTCTATCCGACGGGTTGACCGATGGCTAGCATCGGTCGGGTTTAACCGACGGCTTAACCGATGGTCGGCTTTGAAGACGAAGTTTGAGCATTGATTCTCTTATCATCATTGCCGGACAGCTGGAACGCTACGGTTACAGCACTCAGTAGTTCATCGGGAACTACAAAGATAAAATTCAATGATGTTCAGGACCTCATATTGAATGAAGAAATACAGCGGAGAGAATCAGGAGAAGCGTCAACCTCCTCAGCTTTGCATACATAGTCTAGAGGGAGAACTTCAGAAAGGTCACTTTAAGAGAGACTATCGAGCAATGAAGAAAAATATCAGCTCACAGGAATCTGCAAATGTGACAGAAAATATAGGTGACGCTATGATTCTAAGCGTCAGCAGCCAAATTGATTCATGGATCTTGGATTCAGGAGCCTCTTTTCATGCCACCCCATGTAAAGAAATCATGGAGAACTATGTTAGTGGTGATTTCGGGAAGGTTCATCTAGCTGACGATGAAACCTTAAAAATATGGGGCAAGGAGACATCCGATTGAAGTTGCCAAACCAAACTACATGGAAGCTGCAGAGGGTGAGACATATTCCTGGCCTTAAAAGGAATTTGATCTTTGTAGGACAACTTGATTGTGAAGGTTACTGTACAACATTCTAAGATCAAGAATGGCGGATTACCAAAAGAGCAATCGTCATCTCTCGTGGTAAGAAGACTGGTACTCTCTATGTGACCTCAAACCTAGAGAATATCATTGCAGTAGCAGGCGCTGATGGAAAATCAAACCTATGGCACCAAAGGCTTGGCCATATGAGCGAGAAAGGGATGAAGACACTTCTGTCAAAGGGAAAGTTGCCGGATCTAAAAGAAGTAGATGTCGGCTTATGTGAAGATTGCATCTTTGAAAAACAGAAGAAGGTCAGTTTTACAAAGATCGGCAAGACACCTAAGGAAGAGAAGTTAGAGTTGTTTCATATTGATGTATGGGGACCATCTCCACTTTCATCTCTCGCAGGCTCGTTGTACTATGTCACCTTCATCGATGATTCTACAAGGAATGCGTGGGTTTATTTTCTAAAGAAAAAATCAGAAGTCTTTGATATCTTTAGAAAATGGAAGACCATGGGGAAAAATGAAATGGGTTTGAAAGTGAAGCGGTTAAGGTCTGACAATGGAGAACAAACAAAAGATTCAGAAAATTTTGCACAAGTAACGGGATCAAGATGGAGAAAACAGTTCCCATGACGTCGTAACAGAATGGCGTAGCAAAGCGCATGAACAAAACTCTGAATGAACGTGGCAGAAGTATGAGGATACATGCAGGTTTACCTAAGATGCTATGGTGAAGTAGTTAACACTGCAACTTACTTGATCAATTTGGGCCCTCATTTCCCTTGGATGGTGGAATACCCGTGGAAGTTTAGAGCGGAAAAGAGGTAAATCTATCACACTTAAAAATGTTTGGATGTATCTCACAGGTGCACATAGATTATGCGAAAATAAGTAAATTTGATGCTAAGTCCAATAAATATACTTTTGTTGGATATGGTGGTGATGAGTTCGGCTACCGGTTTTGGGATTATGAAAACCAGAAAATCATCAGAAGCAGAGATGTCATATTCAACGAGAATGTGATGTATAAAGATAGGTCAAGTGCAGGATCATACAGCCGCGAGACCGAAGCTGAATAGAAAGAATTTGTTGAGTTCGAAGAAAATTTTCGAAAAGATGTTCAGCAGTTCTGAAGCATCTCAAGAAGAGCCATCCACTCCAGAACTCAGGCGCTCTTCCAAAATTCCTAAACCAACAACGTGTTATTCGCCTTCTTTGTATTAATTGTTGACGACGGACAATAGTGAACCAAAATGTTATGATGAAGCTATAGAGGTGGAAGATTCAATCAAGTGGGAGTCTGCCATGGAAGATGAGATGGACTCGCTTATGTCAAGAAAGCTCTTCATAACAAGTGGATTTATAGAATCAAAGAAGAGCATGATGGAAACAAACGCTACAAGGCAAGATTGGTTGTTAAAAAGGGTTTCAGCAAAAAGAAGGTATTGACTACAATAAAAAATTTTCTCCAGTCGTGAAGCTGACAACAATCAGGCTGGTGTTAAAAATTGTGGCGGCGGAGAATTTACATCTTCAGCAGTTAGATGTAAAGACAGCTTTCCTTCATGGTGATCTGGCGGAAGAAATCTATATGAAGCAACCAGAAGGCTTCATAGAGGAAGAAAAGAAAGACCTGGTGTGCAAATTGAAAAAGAGTTTGTATGGGTTAAAACAAGCTCCGAGGCAGTGGTACAAGAAGTTTGATAACTTCATGAGCAGCAACAGTTTCACAAGATGCCAAGCAGATCATTGTTGCCATATTAAGAGGTTCAAGAGCAGCTTTACTATTTTGTTATTGTATGTGGACAACATTCTTGTTGCTGGTTCAGACATGCAAAAGATTAATAACTTGAAGCAGAAGTTATCGAAGGAATTTACAATGAAAGATCTAGGTGCTGCAAAGCAAATTCTTGGAATGAGGATCAGCAGTGACACAAAGTCAAGAACTTTGTTGTTATCGCAGGAGGAGTACATCAACAAAGTACTCTCGAGATTCAACATGCAAGATGTTAAACCAGTGAGTACACCTTTGGGTGCTCATTTGAAACTCTCCAAAGAGCAGTCACCAAAGACGGAAGAGGAACGAACACACATGACGAAGGTTCCGTACGCCTCAACAATTGGAAGTCTAATGTATGTCATGGTTTGTACCAGGCCAGATATTGCACAAGTAGTGGGAGCTGTCAGTAGGTATATGAATGATCCAGGCAAGGAGCACTGGGAAGCAGTCAAATGGATCCTCAAATATTTGCAGGATATCACAAAGAAGGTACTATGTTTTAAAGGTAAAAATAAAATATTAACAGGCTATGTGGATGCTGACTTAGCCGGAAATGTTGATATAAGAAAGGGCACTACAGGGTATGTTTATACTCTGGGAGGTACTGCAGTGAGTTGGGTTTCGCAGCTACAGAAGATAGTTGCTCTCTCCACAACAGAAGCCGAATATGTCGCAGTTTTCGAACCTCTTCTGCAACACGAGTTGATTGATAATCCTGCTCAAAAAAGACAATGAAGGACACTTAGGGTTGGAAAGAACAGATCTTCTAGAATTCCTTAAGTTTGTTGGAGGTGAACAACCTTAACAGTTTCTAAGGATAAGTTCACAACACAAGACATAAAAAAAAAAAAGACATCTCTACTACTGAGATACTTGTCATCAACACAAGATACCTTAATAGTTTCTAAGGATAAGTTCACAACACAAAAAATACAAGAAAACATCTCTACATCCATCCTGTAATAGTGAGAATAGTAGTAGTAATTAACGAAAGATTGGAAGTTACCTCGGATTTGGCGATGTCGGCTTTCACCTTCTCCATCACCGACTCCAAGCCACCGGTGATGGCACCGGTTAATGCCTCCGCCTGTGTCGAGGGTACGTTGATCGCCTCTAGACCCTTAAACATTCCTTCCGTGTCGACATGGTTGAGAGATTTGGATTTCCTGGAAGAAAGTGAACGATAACTCATACCTCATCCGGTTCTTCCGATGCTAATCGTGCGAATTGGGATTGCGAATTGGAACCTTCTAGAATCTTCTAAGGACGCCCTAGACGCTTCCAAGTCTCCTAAACTCTATATAAACACATGTAGCCTCCCTCATATGAAGACACACATCTCTTAGACTTTTGTAGCCACCACTTTCATATCTAATAAGAGTTATTCTTTATTTTCTCTCTTGTTTATGTTTATACTTTTATTTATGCTTTGATTCATTGCTGTTCTTAGTTTAGTTTAGTTTATTTTTTATTGTTTTATGATCCTATTTCTTATTTCTACCGTCACCCTCAGAGAGATAAGAGAGAAGATCCTTTAGACCACTAGGGTGGTGGTCGATGATGGGATCGAAGATTTAGTATTCAATATGTCCGATTGTTCTTTACCGATCTAGCTACTCTAGTATTCAATCATAATGTTAAGTCATATCCTATGGGAGATGTTTAAGGTTATAATCTAGAGGTTATATGAATAGAAACTCTTAGCACCACGAGAGTGTGTTAAAACTTCAGATCTGAATATTAGAGAGTATTAGCTATAGTCAAGTTTGTTGTTTGATAGAGAAACTCAATGCCATAGGTAGCAAAGAAGTGAACCGAGCATTGGAAGTTACCACTTTTGATGTTCGCGTCTCATGGAAACTTGTCCTAGAAGTTTCGAATAGAGCTTAAGAGAAAAGACGATCGATTAAAAAAAAAATGACACCTAAAAAAGTAGGGTGCGATTTGGATTAAGGTGCGTTGCTATGCTTATGGCGAAGTACATGAAGGACGTTAGAGATCATTCAGCTTCCACAAAGACGAAAAGCACTTAACACAATAATGTCACAAGGTACAAGTTCACTCTCCTTATCTTTATCGTTTTTCAATAAAATAACTTCACTATAATTATATTTTGTTTGCTTGAGGACAAGCAAAGGATAAGTGTGGGAGAGTTGATAGAGCTCATATTTACATGTTTTTACATATTCATATAGACTAATATTATGCATCGTAGTTAGCATTTAGGACTATTTAATGCATTTGCATATGTTTATATGTTTATAAGTACTTGGAGCAAAACCGGGGTTTTTAGAGTGTTTTGGGATCTTAAGAAGCCACATGAACTTTGGAGCTAGTTGTTCGGGCTAAGAAAATCATGGAAAGCTTCCCGAGAAGCTTCACAGAGGAGGCATCGACCGTGAAGGGTCGATGTAACTCCACAGGACGAAACCAAGCAACATCGACTAGGGCATCGACCGTGAGGGGTCGATTCTAAGCCGTGAAGAAGACTATCAATGCAAGCATCAACCACTCCTGGTCGATGCTCTTCCTGGGCATGCACATCAACCCAGAGCTTCGACCGTGGGCGGTCGATGCTGAACTTCCGAGCTGAAAAGGAAACTTTTATTTTTACGAAATGCAAGATATGGATGCTTGGTTAATGCAAAATGGAACATTCAGAAGCTTCTAAGGATGCTCTAGACTCCTCTAAGTATCCTCAACGCTATATAAACACATATAGCCTCCCTCATAAGAGGAGACACATCTCTTAGACTTTTGTATAGACTTTTGTAGCCACCACTTTCATATCTAATAAGAGTTCTTCTTTATTTCTTCTCTCTTGTTTATGTTTATGCTTTTATTTATGCTTTGATTCATTTCTGTTCTTAGTTTAGTTTAATTTATTGTTTATTGTTTTATGATCATATTCCTTATCTCTACCGTCACCCTTAGAGAGATAAGAAAGTAGATCATTTAGACCACTAGGGTGGTGGTCAATGAGGGGATCGAAGATTTAGGATTCAATATGTTCGATTGTACTTGACCGATCTAACTACACTAATATTCAATCTTAATGCTAAGTTATATCCTGTGGGATATGCTTAAGGTTATAATCGAGAGGTTATACGAATAGAAGCTCTTAGCACCACGAGAATGGGTTAAAACTTCAGATCTAAATATTAGAGAGTAAGCTATGGTCGAGATTGTTGTTTGATAGAGTAACCATTTATCTAGCCCTCATCAAATTAGACTAAGATCTTAGAGATGCTTCGCCACGAGAGTGAGTTGTGTTTCAGAAACAGATCTATCAATCACTTTGTATTACCAAAAACACAAGGCCGTTTGATTGTCAGTCCAACGGAAGTTTAGGAATATTTAGTAATCGATGATGGGATCGCGTGTAATGCGTGAAAGTCGCCACGAGAGTGGTTCTTACATAATGATTAGCATACCACGAGACTGGACTAATTTATAATCAAATATCCCTAGATTGACAAACACAAACTATTAGGTAGAACATGAATTCTAAATTTAGATTTCCTCACAAATCGACTATCACCCATTACTTGTATATATTTATTTTATGTTATTTAATTATGCAATTTATTTATGTTATTTATTTGTGTTATTTAATTATGCTATTTTATTTATGCAACTTAATTACTTTAATTTATTCTGCTTTTAATTATATAGTTAGTCTTTTGTCGTTTTAGTAGTTTAGTATTTTATTGCTTTATTTATTTCATTTTATTTACTGTTTTATTTACTTCATGCATCTTAGTAGCTTAGAAACCAAATCCCAATATCTTTATTTTGCTTAGATTATATTTAGACATGTATTCTCTATGTGTTATTCTTAATCTCTGTGGATCGATCCCGTATGTACTACATTGCATTGACTGTGCAATTGCGGTCACGTCTGGTTAAACTCTCGAGGAAACTTTGGTGAAATCTAGTGAGAGGTAGAATTATCTCCTAGCAGATCACCAAAAAATTGGAAAAAAAAACGTATGGCATCGACGCAAGCATCAACCAGAAGTGGTCGATGCGCTTTCTAGGCTTCGAGCATCGATGGGTACATCGACCATACGCGGTCGATGCTACAAGGTAAGTAATAATAATAATAATAAATTGTTTTTATTTAGTTTTTAACTAATAAATATTTACATATTTAATCATTAATTTTTTTCAAGTAGTATAATTTAAAAGTTTTATATTTTTAATTAGTATAATTTTAAATTTTTTTATATCTTTAAATAAATAGATATATATTTATTTTCGTTTTTAAGTTAAAAAAAATTTGTTATTTCGTATTTTTTTTTTCGTTTTTGTGTTTTAATTTTCAGGATATTGTTACCATAAAAAATATATATATATATATATAAATCAAGAACTTGCAACCGTGGGAGCTGATCAAACGCACGAACCCGATAAGAAAATTCAGGTATGAATTTTATTGCTTTTTATTCCTTTTCTACGGTTTTATCTCACAACGCGGACGTTGTGATTTAAGTGTGAGGGAGAGTGTTGCGATCTATGGAGATAATTCTTCTTTTTTTAACATCTTTTGATGGAGTTTTACCGTAAGTTTTTCGCATTTTTGAGAGATTGTTACACTTTTTTCTCGTTCATAAGTTCAATAACATGTGAAAAGATTTTTAATTAGGTAGCGATAAAAATTGTTAATTGTGTTATTTGTGTTTAAGTTTCGATGTTTTGTTGGTTAGTGTCTGATCATTACTAAGAAACATGGAAAATCCATGAGTGTATCAACAAACCCCAAAAGGATCATCCTTTCGGAGACTTAGGCGATTCGAAGTTGACTTCTCACCATTAATGAACTTTAATCATCTCGATTTGGGGCTTGTGATACATCGGACGTGATACTTCTATGAGACCCTGCAAGACTCGTCTAAGTAAGTGCGATTCCCCTCTTCTTTCCCTTCAAAACGAAAAGAAAAGAAAAAAATATATATGTAGTCAAGAAAGAAGTGAACCGGACGTTGAAAGCTTCAACTTTTAACGTTCGCGTCTCATGGAAATCTATACTAAGGAAAAAGAAAGGGGCGATCGATAAAAAAAAAAAATGATATCCTAGAAAATTAGGGAAAAATCGATCGCCAAAAGAAGTGAAAAAACGGAGAGGAAAAGAATCGTATCAAGACGGGGTTGAGCTTACATAAATCCGAAATATTAAGTCATGTCCTTTGATTGATATTCCCAAGTTGAGAACCCATGTTTAGAAATAAAAAGAGGAGTCAACAATGAGGAGTCTAGGATCAAAGGAGGAGCGGTTCGTATTAATGTTTGTGTGTTTATAGGTACTTTGAGTAAATTATACATTTTTAGAGTGTTTCGGAACCTTAAGAAGCCATGGGAAATTTGGAGCTACTTGTTCGGGCCAAGAACATCACGGAAAGCTTCCCGAGGAGCTTCACAAAGGAGGCATCGACCAGAGCATCGACCCTGCGTTGTCGGTGCAGTTTTGGATAATCACATCTACTCAGAGCATCGACCGTGCACTGTCGGCGCTGTTTCTGATAATCACATCGACCCCTGCATCGACCGTACATGGTCGATGCAGTTTCTATACAGAATAAGGAAAGTATAATTAATGCACCTTGCAACTTATGGAAGCTTGGGATTACGAATTGGAACCTTCTAGAAGCTTCTAAAGACGTCCTAGACGCCTCCAAGTCTCCTAAACTCATATAAACACATGTAGCCTCCCACATAAGAAGACACACATCTCTTAGACTTTTGTAGCCACCATTTTCATATCTAATAAGAGTTCTTTTTTATTTCTTCTCTCTTGTTTATGTTTATACTTTAATTTATGTTTTGATTCATTTTTGTTCTTATTTTAGTTTAGTTTATTGTTTATTGTTTTATGATCCTATTCCTTATCTCTACCATCACCCTCGGAGAGATAAGAGAGTAGATCATTTAGACCACTAGGGTGGTGGTCGATGATGGGGTCGTAGATTTATGATTTAATATATCCGATTGTTCTTGACCTATCTAGCTACTCTAATATTCAATCATAATGCTAAGTCATATTTTATGGGAGATGCTTAAGGTTATAATCGAGAGGTTATACGAATAGAATCTTTTAGCACCACGAGAGTGCGTTAAAACTTCAGATCTGAATATTAGAGAGTGTTAGTGATAGCATGCTTTCTTGCATATATTTAGCTTAGTTTTATATGTTTCTAACGAGCATTTAGGATAGTTCTAGTGCATTTACGTTTTTTATGTGTTTATAGGTATTTGGAGAAAATCATACACTTTTAGAGTATTTTGGAGTCTTATGTAGCCATAGGGACCTTGGAGCTACTTGCTGGAGCCAAGAACATCATGGAGACATCTCAAGAGCCTCACGAAGGAAGCACCGATCTTAGCATCAACCGGGAGTGGTCGATGCTCGTCCTAGGCAAGCCATCAATAGACAGCAATCGATCCAGGGCCTTACGAAAAACATAAACCAAACAATCCGCAATATGTTGTTTACGTGAAGGCCTTACGGCAGTTTCACGAAACACTAATTTTGATTGTTTCCCGGTGAAATCCGAAATTTTTGCGGAGTTATGCTACATATTTTGATGGTTTCCCGGTGAAATATGAAATATTTACGGTATAAATAGCGATGGTTTCCTGGTTAAATATGGCTTAAAATTCTACTAAATTAATTCGATGGTTTCCCGGTGAAATCCGAAATAATTTTTGTAAAAAGACAAAATTAGTAATTTAATTATTTAAACGATAATATCTTGCTAATCTCTCATAAAATACTGACTTAATTGTCTTTCTTTTCAATAGATGACTAACGAAAATGAGCTCGCTGGTAACACTAACGTTGCTGCAAGCGAAGAAACCGGTGAGTTGACATCCCATCCTGGGAGAGGTCATCCACTCGTTCCGCACCAACCAGGGTCCCTAAAGTCCCAGCTGTGCCGAGCACAGTCTTTGCTGGTCTACAACCAGGAAAATTCGATGAGTCAAATTTCAAGTCGTGGCAGAAAAATATGCATTTCTTTCTCCACAATTTAAACTTGTCAATATATCTCAATGAAGTTAAACCTATATTGCCTCGAGATAAAACCGACCCCCTAACTCTCGCCAGTGTCGAGGCTTGGACCCATGGGGGCTACCATTGTAAAGGTCACATTCTTAACTGTCTGGTAGACTAGCTGTACAATGTGTACAGTGAAGTCAGTACTTCCAAGTACCTTTGGGATGCTTTGGAAAAGAAGTACAAGATCTTTAATGTAGGCTTTGGAAAATTCGCTACAGCGATTTTCCTCAACTTCAAAATGGTGGATTCAAAACCCATCATGGAACAAGTTCACGAGCTAAAGATGATCTGTCAAAGCATACCAGATGAGGGATTGAAGATCTGTGAGACATTCACAGTAAATTGCATTGTCGAGAAGTTACCTGTAGGTTGGGCGGGCTTTCAAAACTATCTTGTTTACAAGCAAAAGCCTCTGACGGTGCCGAACTTGATATCCAGGCTACAAAATGAATCGTTGAAACGTGACAAAACTGGGTCCGTTCAAGATCATAATGCAAATGTGGCTGAATATAAAGGCACAAGTAACTGTAAAGCCCATGTTGTGCCTAAGGGTAAAGGTAAAGCTCATGTTGTGTCTAACAAAGTTGCACATGTAGCTTAAACCAGCATTAAAAAGCAAGCTCAACCATCTCCCAGCAGAAAATGCAACTATTGTGGTAAACCAGGCCACAAATCTGTTGAATGTCGTAACAAACTAAAGAGTGAGAATCAGGCCAACCTGACAGAAGCTGACTTTTGTGCTGTGGTCACAAAAGCTAATGTGGTCATGGCTGATGAAAACCCTTTGGAGTGGTGGTATGACACCAGTGCCACCACTCACATCTGCAAGGATAAGGACATGTTCAGCACTTACCAGAAGAGAAGTCGTTGGAAAATCTGCGGATGGGTAACGTGACCCACTCTAAGATTGAAGGCACCGGAAAGGTGGTGCTCAAGATGATTTTTAGAATGGAGGTGACTCTGAACAATATCAAATATGTTCCAGACATGAGAAAAAACTTGATCTTTGGGACTACGATGAACAAGCATGGATTCGCCACAACTTTGAATCTGCCAAGTTAACTCTAAGGAAGAATGGGGTGTTTATTGGCAGGGGTTTTGTTAAGGGAGGACTGGTCAAAATGTGTTTTGAGACCGTCCTTAGAAAGAAAAATAATGTAATCGTTTTGAATGTTTCTACAAATAAAAATTAAGTTGCTTATTTAGTCGAGTCGTCCGATATTTGGCATGAACGGTTAGGACATGTGAAATATAAATCTCTGCAACGATTGATTAATTTGAACCTAATACCTAAATACAAAATAAGCAAAGACAAATGTGAAGTTTGTGTACAAGCTAAACTCACGGAAACCCCTTCCCCTCATGTTGAAAGAACAACATAACCTCTAGGCTTAATACACACTGACTTGTGTGATTTAAAATTCATACAAACCAGGGGCGGTAAAAAATATTTTGTAGATGATTGTACAAGATACTGTTACGTATACTTGTTATGTAGTAAAGATGAGGTTTTGGAAAAATTCAAAGAATACAAAACTGAAGTTGAAAATCAACTCTTAAAAACTATTAAAATAGTTAGGAGTGATAGAGGTGGCGAATATGATGGTCCGTTCAATGCTTTCTGTCAAGAAAAATGGATTATTCATCAGACGACCGCACCCTATTCACCAAAATCTAATGGAGTTGCAGAACATAAAAATCGAACTCTGAAAGAAATGATGAATGCAATGTTGTAGGAATCTGGGGTAGCCCAGAAACTATGGAGGGAAGCTTTGCGTACCACAAACTATATTCTCAACAAAATACCACATAAAGTGACTTGCAAGACGCCATATGAACTGTGAAAAGGTATAGTACCACGTACAAATACCTGAAAGTGTGGGATGCCTTGCAAAAGTTGCAGTACCACCTCCTAAAAAGGTCACAATTTGGCCTAAAATAGTTCATTATATCTTCACAGGATATGCACACAACAGTAGTGCCTATATATTTTTGGTACATAAATCAGAGATACTTGATATCCATGTAAATACAATCATGGAATCAAGAAATATTTCGCTCTTTGAAAATATTTTTCCACGTAAGGATAAATCAACTTCAAAACAAACACTTGCAGAAAGAGACGCAATCATCTCTGTAAATGAGGCCAGCACATCTGGTACCTCATTAAATGATATAGAAGATGAACCTAGACGTAGCAAAAGAGCTCGTAAGAAAAAATCTTTTGGTGAAGATTTTCTGATGGTTCTCCTGTTAGAGAATGAACCAAGAACCTATTCAAAAGCCATGTCTACACCAGATGCAGCCTCTTCCAAAGAAGTTGTAAATAGTGAGATCGACTCCATTATGCAAAATCATACTTGGGAGATAACCGATTTACCTAAAGGATATAAAGCACTAGGGTGTAAAAGGATTTTCAAAACAAAATTGAAAAATGATGGCCCAATAGATAAGTATAAGGCTAGACTTGTGTTGTAAGGATTCCGACAAAAAAGAAGGTTTGGACTTCTTTGACACCTATTCTCCGGTAACGAGAATAATTTCAATAAGAATGCTAATCGTAATTGCAGCATTAAGAGGCCTAGAAATCCATCAAATGGATGTTAAAACTACCTTTCCAAATGGAGATTTACATGAAAAAACCGAAGGGTTTACAGTTCCAGGACAAGAACACAAAGTCTGTCGACTTGTGAAGTCATGATATAGACTTAAGCAAGCTCCAAAACAATGGCATTTAAAATTTGACAACGTAATGATGTAGAATGGTTTCAACATAAATGAATGTGATAAATGCATCTACATCAAAAGTAGACCCAGCAGATACATTTTGCTATGTTTGTACGTAGATGACATGCTCATCAAGGGCAGTAATAAAGAGATAATCCAATGCACTAAGAACTTGCTTAATAGCGAGTTTGACAGGAAAGACATGGGTCTTGCAGATATCATTTAGGGATTAAAATCACAAGAACTTCAGATGGAATCACTCTATCTCAAGATCATTATTGCTGAAAAGATTCTTGCAAGATTCAAGAATTACACTAACGAGATTGCTAAAACTCCAATAGATTCTCAACCTCATCTGACCAAAAACTCTGGTGAAGCAGTATCTCAAGTGGAGTATGCACGTGTAATTGGAAGTCTGATGTACATGACAAATTGCACTAGACCTGATCTTGCACGCGCAGTCAACGTACTGAGCCGATACACAAGTAATCCTGGTCATAAACACTGGAAAGCCATAACAAGAGTACTAAATTACGTACAATATACAAAACGTTATGGTCTGCACTATGGGAAAGAACCTGTAGTTTTGGAAGGATACAGTGATGCAAACTAGATTTCTGATTCCAAAAACTCTAAGTCCACAAGTGGATATGTCTTTACTCTATGAGGTGCAGCGGTATCCTGAAATCTTACAAACAAACCTTACTGGCCAGATCAACCATGGAATATGAGTTCATAGCTTTAGATAAAGCTGCAGAAGAAGCAGAATGGCTTCGAAACTTTTGGAAGATATTCAGATGTGGGATAAACCAGTCCCGGCACTGCGTGTACATTGTGATAATCAATCGGCTATAGCCCGGACACTGAATAATCTCTATAATGGTAAATCACGTCATATAAAAAGACGACATAAAACCATTAGACACTTGATCTCAAGTGTTGTAATAACGATCGATTACATTAAATCAGCTGAAAACCTAGCGGATCCATTTACTAAAGGTTTAGCTTGAGATTAAGTCTTAAAATCATCAAAGGGAATGAGTTTAAAGCCTATGAAAAAGATGATGTTTGATGGAGACCCCACCTATCTGACTGGAGATCCCAGGATGTAGGTTCAAAAGAACAACTAAATCAAGCTGATTCTGCAAAAAACACTGTGAGATCTCTACCCAGTTCCAAGATGATAAACAGTGCTACAGGAATGTATAAAGGATAAGCAATGCTTTTAATGATTACAATCCATAGTTTTGACATATCAGTGGAGCAGGAAATGCTTCTTAAACAAAATGATATTGGCAAATCACCTAGTGAGTGTGAAATGAGGCCGTTTCTAGGAAAATGAACAACATGCTATATTCTCTAAGTTCACTCATGATTACCAGGCAAGTTACAGAACTTAGTTCTACTTGAAGGTAAAACTGGATTGTATTTGTTGTCTCGGTTTACATAAAAATTTGGGTGGTTCAAGACATCATGTTCACCTTCCGGCCAAGTAAACCCGGCAGATTTTAACAATGAGTAGTTCAAGGTTGAAAAATGCTACAATTTCATACACAATGATTCTTTGTTAATACTCTTGAAAGTCTATTTGTCTAGGTAGTAGAGTCTATATAGTCAATAAAGTCTATAGAGTCATTAAGTCTTTCTAGTCATTAAAAGTCTAGTTAGTAAAGTCTTAATATGTTTCGAATAATTTCTATTCATGTGGGGAATTGTTGGAACTCAATATTTGACAAATGGCTCCAACCAATTTTTCGGTGACTTTTTCGGTGAATTCCTTCACCGAAATGACTGGATTATGGATTCTTTGGATTTCTTGTAATGAACACTATAACATAGTGTAATTAAATGTCAAAATTGAAGTTAAAGTGAAAGAGAAATATTGGGTCAAAGTAAGTAACTTGGGTGGCTAAAAATCAACTCAAATTCTTAAGTGACATTTCTCCCATATCGGAAGATTGGAAATTTTTTTATAGTATAAATAGTGTTGCTTCCACACCATGGTTCACTAACTTGGTTAAAGAGACACTATGGAGAAGAAGAGATATAGGTCGTTATGCAAAAACACACGCGCGCGTCGCCGCTGAGCCGTGCCGGGCCTGGGTGGGCTCGGGTCTCGGGGAATGTGGGCCTTTAGGCCCACAAAGATTGTTCTTTTTGGACCAAATTTCTATTGAATTTTTGGACCAATTTCCCTATATTTTTTGCATAATAAATTGAATCAAACCGAATCAAACCGACCAGAGCGGACCGAGCGCACGCTCTCAACTGCAAACGCACGTTTTCCAAGTCTTCCTTACTCTCGCGGATTCTTCTCGTGCACATTCTCGATTGGTTGGGAATATTCTCTGCATATGCTTCAGATATGCTGTGAATATGCTCTTGCGACAATTGACGAAAATACCCTTCTTGCTGGCTATATAAACAACCTCTCCCTCATTCATTTTACTCACTCACAACAAAAACGAAAAGCTTAAAAGCGATCTCCCTCATTCATTTTACTCACACACAACAAAAACGAAAAGCTTAAAAGCGAAAAGGAAACACTATCCCACAAAAGGTTAGTCTCGAGAGTATTAGTAGAGCTATAAGTTCGGTAGATTCCTTAACCGAGTGATGCGGTTTTGGTCTAATCATGGTTGTATCCTGGGATTCGAAAATATCTAAACCGTCACACCGCGGGAGATTTATTGAATTAAGAAAAGAAATGTTATCTTTTCTCCATGTCGGTTCGGTTTTGTAATAGCGGTTTTCATATCCGATTTTCGCAGGACCTACACCTTTTGGACTAAGATGATGGCACCGGAGACAGCCAGAGTTCTATCCATCTGGCGAAGAATCCGTCTTTTCATTCTAGAACGAAGCATATACAGCTGCAATATCATTTTATCCGGTCACTTCTAGAAGATGCGATTTTGAAACTTGAGAAGATCAGTGGAGCTCACAATCTGGCAGATATGCTAACAAAGACGGTGACCACAAACTGAAGTTGTGTTCAACTTCAGTTGGCATCCACTAACGAAAGGAGGAGAAGAGCCGCTGCATAGATCAAGATAAAAAGACCGATTGAAATCAGTTTTCAAGTGGGAGATTGTTAGTCAACATTAGAGGCACCGCATAAGTGAAAATGGAGAAAGGGAGGTGCAGAAATTGTTTACTTTTGTGGCACACAAATGTTGACTTCTATGAGCTCTCCAACGCCTATAAAAGGGAAGCTTGCTCACAAGAAGATATCATCCCAAATTGAGAAAGAAGAACGTGAGAGAGAAGAGAAAGAGATTGAGAAATATTTTGAGTGAAATATTTTTTTAGGGTTTAATTATTTGGGATCGGATGTTATAAACACAGTTGTAATTCTTTCTTAATAAAACGAGTCTTGCAGCGGCTGCGGAGACGTAGGCATTTTGGCCAAACTCTGTTATCAAATTTTTTGTGTCATTATTCTGCATATTTTATTTTCACTTCCGACTAATCTGGTTCAGGGAAATCCGGGGTTATTTCCCAAACATGGCACCGGAGGCATACGAGTTATTAATAATGGAAGTGGAAAAGTTACTTTCAAAAACATAAAACCAATGTCAATGAAAAAAAGCACAAAGCCAAAAAGGTCCACGAGTCATTCTAGTTGTGGATATGTTTGAGTCGGTGGATTACATCCAAAGATCCGATAACGTGTCTACTATGACATCGAGTATAACATGGCTAATCCAACTGCTGCCACCGAGGCCAGTGTATATGTAGCATACTTTCGGACCTTATATTTTGTTGCTTCGAAGTCAGCTTTCAACTGATTAAAATCCTAAAATACCCAAAACATATATTAGTTCTTCTGATTTCCGATCTTAGTAACCTAAAGTCACGAGTGTAAAATGAATGAATAGAGGAAAATTTTACTCTTCTCAGATCGTTTGGGCCTTTGATAATGTCCTGAAACACCAACAAAAGTTAGTCCTTATCTCGCCAAGCTTCAATTTATTAAGTGCAAAAAAAAAAAAAGCTATACCTGCTCAATGTGTATGTGGATATCATGATCACACCTGTTTCAAATAAAAGGTCTAAGTTTAAATGGGACAAAACAAATGTTAAAAAGCGAGTCAAATACCTCCGCTCGGCTCGCATCTTATCAATATCGGCTCGCAGTTTTCGAACCTCTTCTGCAACACGAGTTGATTGATAATCCTGCTCAAAAAAGACAATGAAGGACACTTAGGGTTGGAAAGAACAGATCTTCTAGAATTCCTTAAGTTTGTTGGAGGTGAACAAAAACAGTTTCTAAGGATAAGTTCACAACACAAGACATAAAAAAAAAAAGACATCTCTACTACTGAGATACTTGTCATCAACACAAGATACCTTAACAGTTTCTAAGGATAAGTTCACAACACAAAAAATACAAGAAAACATCTCTACATCCATCCTGTAATATTGAGAATAGTAGTAGTAATTAACGAAAGTTTGGAAGTTACCTCGGATTTGGCGATGTCGGCTTTCACCTTCTCCATCACCGACTCGAAGCCACCGGTGATGGCACCGGTTAATGCCTCCGCCTGTGTCGAGGGTACGTTGATCGCCTCTAGACCCTTAAACATTCCTTCTGTGTCGACATGGTTGAGAGATTTGGACTTCCCGGAAGAAAGTGAACGATAACTCAGACCTCCTCCGGTTCTTCCGATGCTAATCGTGCGCTTAAGCATTGCCATGACTCTAGCGGGTGGAAGGAGTGAAAAATCGAAATCACTTTTGATTTTTGAAGAAATGAACGAAACCCTGCCCTATGACCAAGCAAGAGAAAGAAGAGGAAGATCCGATACTCACAAAACAAAGGGCTTGCTTCACAAGGAACATTCTTCTCAACCTCGCCTCCTCTCTCGTTCTTTCTTTTAGCTTCTTTCTCTCTGTTGTTATCTTGTTATGATATAAACTAGGTTTACAGGAATCCCATTACTCCTTTTTTTTTTTTTTTTTAGGTGCAATTATAATTATTGTTATGTATTATTTATTTTATTGTTCGACATATATTGTTGTTAATCACAGTAGGGGACGTTGCTTTTAAACCGTTTTTGTTGCGCTTAGGCCTCCGTTAGTTAAAACGTAGTCGTTTATAGCTCACAATTATGGACGGACATTTTAATCAGCCCGAACCAAACCTAACCAAAAGTATATGTACATTTGGTTTTAGGCTTACTGACATTGCTGGCGAAGTTGTTTTCTTGGCCCATAGTCGACGTGACTGCTTGTGAGTTGTGACGAGAAGCCTTCTGAATAGCTTTTGTACGTTCAGGCTTGTCTGGTAATATTTGTTCCTCAAACACTTCGTTCAAGTGAAAAATGGTCCTAGTTTTCAATCTGAACGCTGCGTATATCGACTATCGAGGCACTTGTCACATGCAAATTGCAAGCTAAAGCTACCAAAATTCATAAGGCATACGAAATTTCTGTATCACCCACATGTCAAACTTGGTGATTGTCTCCTCCTAAGAAAAAAAAAAATTTCAACATCTCAAATCCTTAACACCTTTCTGATGTCATGGAGATTTTTCATTACCTAAAATTATGTTTGTTTTTATAGTTTTTTTCTACGCAGACGATCATAAACTCTGTCTCACTTTTCGTTTAGTCCGAGATTTAAATGGCGCCAAATTTCATTCACTGCTTGATAAAATTGTGTTCAGGGGCTCTGGCGATTTGTGTTTGTGTTGTGTTGGTACTCTCTAAGATCTCTCGGGCCTTTGATAACGCCATGAAACACCAACACAAATCGCCAAGCTTAAAGTTAAAAAAAAAATGCCAAATGAAGCAATGAAGGAAATCTGACGTCAAGTCTCGCCGAAGTTATCCCTCATCATGCTAACGAGTAACTGCGACAGACGCCTAGTCCTAAGAAACTTAACCGAACCAAACTGCTCATGTCTATGCACAAACCAAACCGGTCTTATCACTTCCATTTAAACAATCTCTTCGTCTTTGAGAGAGACCTTTTGGATTGTGGAGAAGCTTGAACTCTCTCCTTCTCAACTTCTTGACCACCAAGACTTACACATGCGGATATTCGCCTCCCGAAGCTTAACTTTTCCGGTAAGGAAGACAAGAGCATACGCATGGCAACATATTCCTAAGGAAGATATGATTGAAATCATTCTTCTTATGTAGATTCCATTAGTTTTCTTGTTCTTGATAGTGTCACATTTTATACGGATCCAAGTGCCATTCATTTCTACTCTTTACTGTATATGTCATAAAAGCGAAAAACAACACAAAAACTTTAAATTAGTTCTCCAATATTTAGAGAATATCATATTATTTGTGAACTTCTACAATTGATCACTGGTCAATCATCCTCTTTCTATAGTTTCAGGAATCAAATATATATATTTTTTATTATTATAAACGCGAGCAAAAAGAGAAGGTGTATTGATTGGTTTGGTTGGCTAAACTTTATACAAAATTTAATTATCATGCTTCCACCCACAATCTCATGTTTTAAACAGTACAAAACAAATAATTCAGATACAAGTTTCTTGGCATCTTCCATATATTATCTCTTAAATAATTATGAAATAACTTCTTTTTACGAAGGATCTTGAGATTTGATTGAAAGATCAAATCTATGAAATGGAGATGAAACTATAGATTAAGCCTAAGAACATCAATCTCTTATTCATTTTTTTTTTTCAACAAGCATACCAGATAAACTAGGCCAGTCAATTTTGACCCGCATTCGTAGACCCCGCGGGTTTTGACCCACTGTAGGGCGGGTTTGGGCTCACCAAAATAAAACCACTTTCTTGCAGGTCTCGCGGAACGGATTGAAATTTTTTGCAGATTAGCGGGTTGAACTCCGCGGAACCCGTGGGTCACCGCATAATTTTTTTTTTTTTGGATTTAGGCCGTTTTTTAAAAAAAAAATGCCCAAAACATAAAAAGTCCATAAAAATTTTGCGGTTTTGCAGGTTTACGCGAGTTTTTTCGCGGGTTTGCGAGTTTTTCATTCATTTTTTGTTTTGGCGGGTAACCCGCGGGTTTATGCGGAGTGGGTGCGGGTTTGTTGAAAAAAACCCGACACTTATGCTGGACGGGTTTGGATTAGTAAAATATTGTCAAAACTCGCGGATTGGCGGGTTGCTGGTCGAGGGTCGGCCCACTTGACAGAATTACAGATAACTCGAACCCAAATAAACCAAAAAATAATAATAATTTAGAATAATATAATTTTTTTTAAAAAAAGATATCGTCTAAAGCTTTTAAATATAATCCCAAAGATAGCAACAATTTTTTAATCTCTTTTTATTATTTCACTCAGTTTAAATTATACTGCAAAGTTTCATTCTAATGATATCATCTTTATAGAATTTACACGCTATATTGGATTGTCGTATTGTTTTATTTTTTTGTTTTAGAAAAAAATTTAAACCAAAAAATCTGAAAATAGAATAAATATTATAATGATCTTTATATAATTTCATATGTTGGGATCACAAAAACTAAATGTACTGATGAGTGTATTAAAAAAAACTATATTACAGAAGTGTGTTTAAGATGAGAAAGAGTTTAAAGGAAAATTTATTTGATAAATGAATTACAAAAAATTATTTCGTTAAAATATTACATATTTCTTTTTAAAAAATATTCATGAATATTTAAGAAAATAATCAGACATCCAAAGTAAAGAATGGAGATGGATTTTTCAACTTGATTTCCTTGTTATGCAATGGTCGGAATTAGTATTTTAGACTATGCATCAATAAATCAATTTTGTTATAGCCATCAAAATTTTATTTTATATATGTAATTATAAATTTTAAATATGAAAATTAAAGAGGAAATAAGTATATTTTAGTAACGTATTAGAAATAAAATAAAATTGAAAACAATATATGATATATACAATATAGTCTCTAAAAATATATATATATATATATATAACTAAACTTTTACAATGATGTTTCAACTGAGTTTTCAACCCAAGAACGTAAAAAATACAAAGAACAATATTTAGGATTTGAGATATGTTGGAGGTGGATGTGAGAATGATTATCTATAGGATGAAAAGTGATTTAAATTACATTTAGAAATTAATTAAATTATGGGAATTACAATTATAATTTATATTATGTTTAAATAACATTGCATGGAGAAAAATAGTTAATTCACAATTTATATAATTTTGGTTATAAATTATAGATTAATATATATAATTAAATGTGTTATATTTTTGGTTTAATTGGAAATAAATATAAATATATATATATATATATATATATGTTTTGTTTTTGAAAATGAATTGCCAAATAAAACCAATAAAAAAGAGTGAAAAGAGTGAAAAGAGTGAAACCTTAATATATAATATATATTAAATATAAGTCCATGAACTAAAGAACCTACTTCATTATTTTGTCTGATGAGGCCCAAATCAGATCCAGGGTGTCGATTGTACAATTCAATAGATCATGGGCTCTTGTATGTATGATATATAAACTTCTAATCATTATAAATCTATTTGTTTTTTTATGTGCAATTCTTTTATTCTGGGAAAATCTATTCGTTCTTTAAACACATCCTTGTGAATCAAGCATTGTTTTTTTCCGGGTAACGTTTCTTTCTCTTTTGACGACGATCTTAGGGTTTGCGGGTAACATTTATTTCTCTTTTAGACGATCTTGTGAATCAAACTTAGGGTTTTTTTTTTCTTCAATTCTATTCCTTTTTTACTTCCTTGTGAAACAATCGTTTTCCGGGTAACGTTTCTTTCTCTTTTGACGACGATGTTAGGGTTTCCGTGTAACGTTTCTTTCTCTTTTAGACGATCTTGTGAATCAGGAACTTGCCATAAATGTATCAAATATGAAACAAAATTCGTTTTGTAACATAAATATTGAAATATCAAATTAATAAGGATGTTTTCTTTTTAATGTCATCTCTACAGGACTCTCTCTAGGAGTTTTAAATATGGCAATCGTGATACCACAAATGATTGTATCGTTTGGAGCTGTTCCTATTGATGCACTATTTGGAGGTGAAAACTTACCAGGATTTGTGGTCGGAGCAATTGCAGCGGCAATCAGCAGTGTTGTGGCATTTACCGTTTTACCTTAAGTTTCTTTGTGTTGTTTGTTTCATATGCACATGTTTAATATTGTAGATAATCACATGATAGTATAACGTTTTTGCACAATATTTAAATAATCAAGTAAAATACCAATTTTAACTTTAACTCTTATAAACAAGCATATATCTCTTCGTTAAGATGAAATCACAAATTAATGGATTTAAATGTTTTTTGACAAAGAGTAAAGTAAATATAAAATGATAATTAATGTATTGATAAATGTAAAACTCTTATATTCTGAAACAAATTTTTTTTTTGCTAAAACATCTTTAATTGTAAAACAGTGGGAGTACCATTTAGTGATTTAAGTATATATTTTTTCTCTTATTCTCTGTTTTTTCGTGGGGGAAAAATCTTAAAAACATTAAAGATTTGATGGCAACCTTCAACTTCTTTCTTTGCAAATAAACCGTTTTGAAAATTGCCAATCAATAAAATGGTTGGAAAAAGCGATTAAAAATGTGATTAGAAAAGATGGTTGTAAGAGAAAAAAAGGGCGGTGAGAAGAAGCAAACTAACACAAAATCAAGTCATAATTGTCACATCGGCTAAATAAAAACAAAGACACAAACAAATGCGAAGAAATAATATTACACTTAA
The DNA here is from genome assembly GCA_015832515.1 of Boechera retrofracta. Taxonomy (NCBI): domain Eukaryota; kingdom Viridiplantae; phylum Streptophyta; class Magnoliopsida; order Brassicales; family Brassicaceae; genus Boechera; species Boechera retrofracta. The sequence continues at coordinate 830,808 of JACCIV010031478.1, forward strand.
AAAGGTTTTACAAGCCATTTATTCACTATTTTCAAATTGAAATTCATGATATCTCACTTGGTATAAGAGCTATAACAGTATGACCAATCTAGAAAATTAAAATATAATATTTGATCATATATAGCAAGATAAGATGAACAGTCCCGGCCTCTCGGGGCTGGAAGAACTCCACGTCTTCTCGGATTGCCAAGTTTTATAATCAAACCGTTGAACTCCTCTGAATATCACACCTAGGTTCACGCCATTGTTAGTGATATTCGAGCTCTTTGCTCTCCGTTTAAGCATATTGTGTTTGCTTTTATCCCTAGATTAGTTAATAGCAAGGCCCATGCGATAGCCAAAAGCGCCCTTCAGACGTTTGTAAGCAACTTTGTTCCTTGAGTTTACTTAATGGAATCTTCTTATGACCACCAAAAAAAATAAAAAATAGTAATAATAAGACAAATGGAACCAGGGAATGTTTATCCAAACTAACGAACATCTCAGGTTGGTCCAATTTGAGTGAAATGTTTCCAAGACATTAACAATTTAGATTTTTGTTTATTTATTTAGCAGCTACTATCAATGTTCAAATTAACTACTTATGTCACTTCTTGTCCAAGTTCACTAATCCTGTACTCTTGTACACGGTAGCATGTTCGGTGTCTTTCGCTCCGACCTCATTTAACCATCACATAAATTCCCGCAAATGCCCCCTACTCCAAGTTAAATTGATTTTTGTTTTTTATAATATACTGGCAATAATATTCTTAAGGAATAGATTACCTCTAGCGCGGTGGCCGCTGCCTTCCAAAGCCAAAAGAGATTATAGGATTTTCTTGAGTTTCGAGAGAGTTTTGCAATTAAACGGGATTTAGTTTACTAGTTTTAAGAACATTATTATTCTTTATAAAAAAAAGAACATTATTATAAACAATAACATGGAAAAAAATTCAAACAAAAAAGAAAATAAAAGAAGCAAAATAAAGAGAACAAGCTATAAAACACGGAAACAGAGAGACAAATGGAAGGAACAAAAAAAAGAAAAGAAACATTAGAAGAAATATAAAAAGGTAGACTAATGGTTTGGAACTGAAAAATCACCTGATGTGACGATTTAACCAAACCAAATGTGGCATTCATCCCTTATTTTAACAAAATAAGCTTATGTTTACGTGGAATATTACAACACTACCATATTAACGTATCAACGTTTCATTAAGTTTTTAAAATATATAAAAATATTTTGTTTACTAAAAAATTATATTGTATTGTCATTATAGATTATTTGACATAATTGATTACTTAATTTTTAAAAAAAATTATTACACTTTTTTAGTCAACATATATATGATATAACTAAACATTGTTATTACTAATTTAAAAATAAAATTTTACAATATAGAAAATATACATAATCTTTGAATCTTATAGTATATCTAATTAAATAAAAAGGTAGATTTATACTTAATAACATATTTGAAATACGTGGGTATATCACCTAGTTTTTATTATTTATTGTACGGTCAATTGCTTCAGCTTTCCCAATTTGCCTTCATGGTAAGGCCTAATGCAACAACTTTCCCAATTTGCCCTCAAGGCTGAGTCTCGCTCCCACCATTGGTGAAGTCCATGAGCTGTCATAGATTTAGTTGGTTTATTCTTGTTTACAGTCATATCTGCTGATGGAAGAAGGTGAAGAGGTTCCGTTGACAAATCCGATGGTGATGGTTTTCCTTTTCTTCCGACCAATAGACTTCTAACTGAGTTTCTAGCACCGTGTCTCTCGATTTCGCTTGCACCGATTTTAGACATGAAAGTTGTGTGTTTGAAGTAATCAATGTATCCTGCACATATCCAATCTGCTGGATTCACATATAAATATGGTATCCATGATGTTGTTTTTGGATCATCTTCTTGCACCTATAATAATTTAACACAAACGATTTCTTGTAAGGAAATCACAATAAACTATTACTAAATATTTTTAAAAACTTAGTCAACATGGAATCGCAAGTGGATGAAACTTGATATTTTGGCCTTTGACTAACAAGATGAGTTGTTAATGACTAAACCACCATAATTAATTAAACCAGTTATCTTGACTCTTAAGTAGAACAAACATTTTAATTTCTTATAAAGATGATTTATTTACCTGTGGATCGGTTAAGGCCATGGCTACGGTAGCTTTGACGACACTCTTGGCGATTTGAAACACACCTTTAATCATATCACCCCCAGGTAGCTGCTCTAGAGGAATAGACGAGATGGGTGGGTTGAATATGTAACTTTCGAGGAGGAATCCAATACTTGCCATGGTCTTTCCAGCCAGCAACACTAGGGCGGCTCCCAAAGAGTGTCCAGCAAGCCAGATAGATGATTCGTTGTGTTTGTCCACCATACTGCGGATTGCTTGTATGGCGTGCATAGATCTACCGCCGTGATGGAGGGTGTTGAAGCCGCATTTGAGGTCAAGCTTCAAATCAAACTTCCAAGTTTTTCCCTTTAGAACCGTGCCGCGGAAGGCAATTACATAACGTGGAACTTTCACATGTGGGTTATTTTGGTAAAGGTTGTAGAGCTTGAATTCGAAAACGGCACCGTATATGGAGCCGTCGTCGTCGATCAAGGTTTCGAGTAAAGTGAAGTTGAAAAACTCCCACCAAGGCTTGGCTAGTGATTCGGAACCTACCCGTTTCTTAAGCCTGTCCCCTTCCAATATGTACACCCCATTTACCAAACTTGATGCGATTGAGGTTCGATGGAACGAATTTGTCCTATTAAAAAAAAAAACACAAAGCCAATTATTTTGGAATTTGAGTAGATATAAGATATATATTGTTTTAAAATTTTTACGAGTAGGTATCGATATTGATTTTCAAAGGTCAACTTTCACTAAGAAATTCCTGCACGGCACTTGAATTCATATAGTTTTCATAAAGCTTCCATCGTCTATCATTAAAAAACTTTGTAAGGCTTAAGTTCTATAATCTGGTTATTGAAAAGTTGTGTTTGAGCCAAAAACAAAGGTTCTATAATTTATTTCCTACATCAATTTACAAACTCGTTTAATTTTTCCCTCTTTCAGCTATATATCACAACTCAAATCTATTGTGAAGTTTAATACCATTTTTAAAAAGTTGGTTTAGTAGTCTACATCTTAAAGCACACTTCAACATTTGCTTTCTGCACGGTTACAAAAAAAAAAAAAACAAAAAAAAACAAAAAAAAGAAGCATGTTAAATAAAAATATAAAATGGTACCAATCAATAGATGTAAGATGGAAGGGGCCAAAAATGCTGAAAATGTCTCTATCTGAGTCTGAGGCCATTGCTCCTCCCATCATTTTTCTGAGAGAACCTCGTCCCATTTCTACTTCTTCTTGTTCCTATAATCTAAGATATTACATTGCCAATTAGTAATCAAACTTATTTTAAGTAACATGGCGAAGAAAAATAGGCAAATGTAGAGATTTCTTTTTTAAAGGAAAAAAAAATAACAGAAAAATGGTGAAAATAAGAAAACCAAAAGTAAAACAAATACCCTTTTCAGTGATCTTACAGGTCAATCAGAAACGAAATTAATCTAATCTGATGAAGTAAGCTTAAGAGTTCTTTTAAGGAAAGCAAACTAAAGAGTTCTTCAGCTGTATATATATATATATATATATATATAATTTTTTTTTTTAAATTTAAGAGTTCAACAAAAGAAGTAATGAGTTACACAGAAAAGCATCTTGCTATTTATAGATGCTGAATATAAGAAGACTTTTTGGATCCGGAGACTTTGAGATTGTCCCTTCAACACTGACACAAGCACACTGACGCGAGCCAGACTGTATCAATTACTTCTTTATTTACGAATTGACAAAATTTCTACAAATTAGCAATTTAAAACTTACTTAGAAGTGTGAATCAATCTCTGGGACCGCGTACTACTGTTTCAATTTATCAAATCATATATAAGGAAAACAAACCTTCTTTATCCATAGGGATAAATAATCAAACCAATTATAATAGTCATATATACCCTAAAATAAAATTTTGATTATGGTGTCAAACCAATTAAAATAGTCATATATACTCCAATCTTCCCAACGTCAGTTTCCGAGATATGTTAGTAAAGATTGGAGTCACGTACGACCCTCCATCTTGAAGAAGCAAGTTAGGATATATTGTCTTTTGTGTATATCTTTTTAAGGGTAAATATATATATATATATATATATATATATATATAAATCCACGTGGCAAGAAAATAAGGTTTTACTATACACGCTATACCTCGCCATTTAACATGCATTTCTTAGAAAAAGAGTTCTTCATGTGACTTCCAAGTTTACGTGTGTGTACATTAACTATACCAGTCTTGTTAGATATATTTTCATCTTTGTTTCACCATTTTAAAATGAATTTCAATACACCTTTGGTAGCCAATCATCTTTCTTCAGATCATAAACTCACTAAATAACAGATTGTGAAAACAAAGAAAATAGAGACAAAGAACTGAAAAATTTCTTATTTCCTTAATAATCTCTAAACGTAATACATAGAGCTTTTTTTATAGAGTGAATTGGAACGGTCTAGAAAATATATTAAAAGAGGGAGCTAAAGCAATTTCCGTTGAAGCTGAAGAAGAGAAGAAGCTGAATCGGAGGAGACGCACGAGGCTTGGTTGTTGGACTGCAATTATTTGCTTGTTGGGCTGCATTTCTTTGACTCTGCAATTATTTGCTTGTTGGGCTACTTTTTCCGAAAAATTCAGTTTTCTGACCACTTAGGTTCGTAATTTTTTTACTTGAGTGTCAAATTCTTTTTTATTCTCCCGTAAAACGTTATGACTATATATTCGTACAGGTATATCGCCAATAGAAGTACACAGGGGATGGTTATACTTACAATACCTTCTAACTGTTTAAATAAATACGTAAAAAGAGTGAAATATCGCCAATATCAATACAAGATAATGACACCGGACTGATATAATTTTATGCATGCACATAAAAAGTCAAGATGAATATTTTATATATACACACGTATGTGTATACATATTCAAGATAATGTATTTACGTACCCTTTTCATCTTGAATATACGTATATATATATATATAATACTAATCTTGACTTTTATGTGCATAATATAAGTTTTGAGTTTTTTTTTTTTTTTTTATAATAACCAGGAGGTTTCAAATTTTTGTGGGTCCATACATCCTCTCAGAGCGGAAATAAAACTATGTTGTTTTTATTTTTTGTAAAATAATTTCCCTTCCAATTTTCAAATCTTTAACCTCAGATTTACCGTACTAACCCTTTTTGCTTTGAGTTTTGTTACACGTCATTCATTTATCTGAAATACAAATTTTTAATGTTTTAGTAAGTGCTTTTTCTTTTCTTTTTTTCCATGGATGCAAATGCAACACATCAAATCGTACTATTGATAAGACATATATATGTAAAGGTTTATAAAATAATTACACTATCCTCTCTGTTTCTATGTACTTTCTTTTTCTTATTTTGTGTTAATTTGTTTTCTTACAATTTTTTCTATACAGTTTCCTTTTATGAATCCTAGAGATCGATTTTTACAATTTAGGAGGGGATAACTATTTAATTTAAAATCATATCCCGAATTATTATGAGTATACATACATTAATTTTTTGTAATGTAAGAGTTAAAAAAAAAAATATCCTTTTTTACATATAACTTTTTTTGTCGCCCTGGCCAAATATCATCATTTTGTTTGTCGTCTTTTTTTCTTGTTTAAGTACCTGATTGGTTATGACGGTAGATTTAGAATTTTTGCTGTAAATTTGATCTGTAAATTTTTTTGCAGTATCTTTACAATTTAGGATGTAGAATCAACTTTCCATAATAAATAGTTTGCAGAGCTAACTTTCTATAATTTTCCAATGATCAAAATTTATGGCTTCGGGTTTTTACCTTTCTACAGCCAAAAAAAGACCAAAAAAAATAAACAAAAATAAAAGTGGCTTTAGCTTTGAAAAATATATGTAAAGCGTGATTGCTTTGAGTTTAGAGTTTTAGATCAGAATATGATTATACACAGGTTTCAAAGCTACAACCAATCACGCCCTTAGTCTCTCCTTTTTTTTTACTAACAATCACCATTGCCTTTATCGGTTGTTGGTGGCTGACGAATGATGCTTCGCCATTTCATCGGGGATTTCTGCCGAATTTCTTAGCTCTCTTCACCGTATTTCGGCTGGGGAATACACTCTCAGGTCAAAGTCCTAAAAAAAACTATGGGCCCGATTCAATGCGACTGTCCACCAAAAACTTTACCACCGTGAACTGAAGCAACTGGCCACAACAAATCTGCCAAACCACGCCGACAAGCCGAGATCTTGGTAAGTATCCCGAATCTAAACAACACTCGGATCTCAAATCCGTTGAAAATTTTAGAGCACCGAGGCCATCAAAGCTCTCCAAACTGACAACACAACCGTTGAGTCACGACACACTATCCGACACTTCTACACGTCTTTGCCGACTAGTTTCACAGCCATCAGACGAAGAAACCAAACCGGATCGAAATTTGTCTTGGTTTTCCTAACCGAAGAACCATACCGGAACCTATGGTTTTGCCCATCCCATGAGGTCCTCTCCCAAGACGATCTATCCACCGCGTCACCGCCGAAGTTTCCGATCATCGAACGCAGCCGCCGCCAGGGATACTCACATGATAGAACAAATCCTAGTTTCCTGCAATTGGGCCCCAAATCTATTAGGCTTAGTCCAAACCTTTAGTTAGTGGGCCAGCCTCCTATTTAACAATCATTTGGAATTCTCTCTTGGGCTTAAAATCCACTAAATAAAATAATGTGTTACTTGTGGAGATGAACTCTCCTTTATATAATGAAATTATCTTGTTGACAAAAAAAAAAAAAAAGATTGCAATTACTCTTGAACTACTCACCATCTTTGCTTCATTCTAGTACCTTCAGTTCTGCATGAATACACACAAACCATTCATCTATCTGTCCTAAAATTTTCACTGATATATGCTAGATATCTTTCTTTACGCTCTCATATTGACATGAAACTTGCACTAAACATCGTTTCTCATGAAAAAAAGCTAAATGCTCAATTCGTATGAGGAAGATAAAAATTGACTTGTGTATTGTTGTGGAACACCCGAGTCTGGAACTGTTTTATATGTCCACTCGTTAGATAAGAATATGCAAGATCTGTCCTGGTCTACTGTGTTCACTGATAAATCTGATCGTATTACAGAGCAACAAGAGAAATGAGAATGATCTAATAGCCAAGAGAAAATGAGGGAGAGGTAAATGGTGTAAATATCTTTATCTGTCAATATTGATTTCGAAAAATGGTCAATTGTTTCATCCTGTGATTTTCTGTGAAGGGAACCTCGGTGATGATTCAAAATCCAAGTAAAACATTGGAGATTTAAAGTGAAATTTCGTGATTTCGTTCCCTGTACTAAAACATTCTTCACAACGGACAAAAACGAAGATCGTAAAAAATGCTTTTTGTTATACTTAATAAACATGTGTTTTCAATATTTCAGTTATGGACAATGTTTCCTTGTCAATATTAAAATAAACAATGTGAGCAAGCAGTCGAATCTAGACATGGATAAGATTTAGTAAGGTTTCCAGTAAGTTTTTTTGTTAGCATTATTTTTCGGGTTTTATTTTAGTCTTGCGTATTTACTTTTTACTCTCCTGCTAATAGAGTGGTTTCATATCAAGATAGATGATTCTTAAGCTTAAAATAAGTAAACTTAAGTAAGTTATTCGGTCATGTTTACCAAAAAAAGAAAAGTAAGTTATTCGGTCTTTTTAAGGTTTTTTTTATAGTTTCACGATCTTGTGTATTTAATATACTGCTAACATAATGGTTTTCTACCAAGTAGGGGAATCTTAAGCGGAAAAGAACCAAAGTTAAGAAAACGTTTTAGTCTCCCCGAAAAAGAAGGGTGAGGTAGATAAACATACATTGATACATTGATATGTCGAGTTCCGTACCAATTGTACGGTTAGGGTTTGTGAATGTCTCCGAAAATACATTGATAAACATACATTGATAAAGTGATTTATAACTTGCAGGAACTAATAAAGTATATCATATTTCTCTGTTAGATTTCGATTTCCAAGCTACAATACTAACGATGTCAGGGATCGGATTTTAGTTGTTGGACAGTCTTTTGAACATGAGACAGCCAAATATATATATTTTTTTGTTTAATGGGTTAATTGTATTAATGCAAAAACAAAATCTACATAGTAGCTTATGACAATCGAAAAATTAAATGGAGAATGAAGGAGAATAAACTAATCTGAATCTAGACTAATCTAGAAAAAAATAGAATAAATGAGATTGGAAGATCAGATTGACGATTCAGCTGCTCCAAGAGCAGCCAAACGATCCATTCATCGTATTTTTTTTGTTGGCCTTACGTTGAACCGAAAGGGCGCGAGGGTCCGATAAAAGAGCTAGTCGCTTCAGCTTCTAAGCGGAGGCGATAAACTCTTCCTCTTCCTCGAATTGTTGTTATGTAAGAGCCTTAACTTTATGAATGATGTTGGACGGTGTTTTATTGTGGACGGCCAAATCTGAATGGGGATTTGACGGTGGCCAGTGTCAGCGCTGAGGCCGGCGGAGGAAGGTGACGGAGAGGAACGCGGAGGAGAGGTGGCGGAGCTGGGGGCGGCGCCGGAGGAAGCGGCTGGACCGATGAGTGGAGAAGAGATGGTGGCGGACGTGAGGAGAGAAGTGTCTATAGTTTCTGGAGGAAAAGGATGATCGGAACAGACTGGGAGGCGAACGGCCACTGTGGGCGATCGGGAAACAGAGAATGAGCCGGGGACGATGAGGGACTTGTTGGGCCTGAGGAGATGGAAGCTGGGCTGGGAGAAATAATTGGGGAAGGGCCCAATAAAGGCTTGGATTGAGCAGCTAAAGGAGCCAAAGGAGCCTTCTGAATTACTCGATATTCAGGCTGAAATCGGCGAATGGGCTGGGCCATCGAAGGGAGAACAGATTTCTGGGCTGAAACAGATAGACCAATGGGTTTGGGCTTTGCTTGTGACTTCAACATCTATGCTAAAGGGAGATAAGGAAAGCTTGATATGTCGAGTTCCGTACCAATTGTACGGCTAGGGTTTGTGAATGTCTCCGAACCAGCTTGGGCAGCAGAACGACGGCTGTGGTGGCCATGGCTTGGTGATTGGCGGTGGTGGAAAGAAGGATAACGTCACTCTTAGGTGACTTGGAGAGTGGTGGAGGTGCAAAAGGTGAGGAAGTAGAGCTGACGGCGGACTGACTTAGAGGTATCGGAGGTGACGGCAAAGGAGCAAAATTGGTGGCGGCGAGACTGGATGGGTGAGGACTACGATGAACCTGATGGCCGAAGTGCGAGCAGCCCGAGAAGTGAAGAAGAAGAATTGGGTATTCAATACCTACCTTAATTGTGTTATATGCGTCATCTCTTACGGCTACAGTAGGAGGAAGGGGTCGTTAGAGATCCACCAATACTCTCGATTTCACGGGGCCCAGGGAGTGAGGGAGAGGCTTAGTTTGTGAAGGAGGGATCGGTTTCTTTACTCCACTAGAGATCAAGCTGAACCCGTCGTGAGACCAACGTTTGGAGGGGGGAATATTGAGAATTGAGATCCAGAGCGGTGCTGACATCATTATCCGGCTATGGAACTGAGGGGAAGGGGTTCATTCTGAAACAGAGAAGCTAACGGTACCAGCGGACCAATAGCCAATTTCAAGGACCCATTCTCTTGTTGAAAGCGATCGTATGAAGATCAAGCATGTGCCTTTAGAGAATGACTGACCGAAATCGCTCCGTTCTTACCCTAAATCGGGTTTAAATCGGAGAAGATCTTGTGAGGCGGTGGTGGTGTTCCGAAAAATGAATCTATTAGATGGCCTTTCTATAAGGCGGACGAAGAGAGAATGATATGCGACGGAGCTTGCACCACCGGAGTCCCATCGTCAAGAAAAGTTGGAGAAGGGTAAGATTTTTCATTTGAAGAAGATTTGAAAAGATCAATCCAAGGAGATGGAGTTTTGTTTGAATGTGGTGAAGATGAATTAGTTGAAGGGTTTGAATGAGGGACTGGGGGAATTTGAGGAGATTGTTAAGGTGATCGGTGGTCAGAGGAGGTGAAGAGAGAGCGGCCGGATTGATGTCCGCCATTGGGGAACAGGTTAGAGACCACCGGACAAACCAATTGTCCGGTTAAGAGTTGAGAGAAAAGTTAATGCAACTACACTTATTTAGACAGACAAATATTTCCTCAGTACTAAGGTGACAATTTTTCTTCATATTCTCTTACATTCTCTTGTTGTGTGTATACTCTTTTTTCAGTACTTTTATTAGCAATTCATATGATAATTTCAAATTAGCTACATTCATCTTTTACTCTATGTTTTTATATAGTTCATGCTGTTTTACTTGTCTCTAGTGTTCTTTGTGCCATTAGTAATGAGAAGCCATTTTAAAAAATCTACAGGGACAAAAAAAAATATATGGTTAAGCATGATTTTCTTGTAAGTGCATCCATTGTTATATATATATATATATATATATATATATATTCGTTTAATATAATTTATTGTTTCTAAACTTCCGTTACATCTTCTATGATCTTGTCATGCTTGTTATGTTCAAGTTTTGACTATGAAATCATATTTGCTGCCAAGATGATGATTGGATTCTCTTTTTTGATATCTTAATGCTTTATCTGACGTTTCCCAGTTTATATTCCTCTAGAGTGAGATTGTTTTACTAACTTAAAAAGTTATTTTTTCAGTCGGGTTCTCCGTTATACAGCATGATCTGTCAAGATTGAACAACAACAAAAATGAACCACAAATCATGCTTTGTAAGATTCTTACCATATTTTTTCCTGACATTGATTTTGTAGTTTCAATGTATTTTTATATGTTGTATTGACAGCCCTGTTTACTCTGCCCGTAATATTTGCTGACAAAATACTTTGGATGCTAGAGAGAAAATCTTTACTCTAAAAAGACCAAAAGTTCAAAATACGTTTCAGTAGCCAATAGAGAATGAGAGGTCATGTATCTTTCAGCTGCACTTAACAAAATTTCCAGAGGTAATTTTGTAGCTAAGAGCATAAAAGAGGTCAATTAAAGTAAATCTTTCCATCTATTCTCATGTGTATTTAAGTATTCTAGACCTTGTTACGCATTCTATGATTCTGTCATGTTGGTTTTCAGAAATTTTCTTTTAGATTTGACGTTGGTTTTTCTTTTCAGTTGATGGTGATAAACTCCTCCAAGTGTATTTCAGGCGTAAGGACAAGAATTGCAGAAGTTGCAGGATGGCAAGAACGACAGACAAATCACTACACACAAAAGAGGATACGACGAGAGAGGCTTGACTCTCTCTCTCTGAAGCAGCAGCTGGTCTTTAAAAAAGAAAAGAACGCAAAGATATCGTTTTTCTGTCTCTGTAAATCTTAATCAATTTTCTGTGAAACTTTTCCATTAATTAAAAGAGTATTTTTACGACAAATCTCTGTTCTATTACAAACTGAAGGTTACAAGAGAAAGTTTGAGAGAAGAAGAAAGCTAAGAAGGGACTAAGAACCTTAACAGCTAGTGCGGTGAGCGTCGTGAGACAGAACACACAACCATGGCCGAAACTCCACCACCTCCAAGTGCTGCTTCTGCAGCGTCACGGGGCTCATCCATCGTCGCTGCTCATCACATCACCGAACTATTTGCACGGTTGGACGCGGTTGAGAAAAGTTACAAAACTCTAAAAACTGAAACAAAGGACTTAAAAGAGGGCCAACAAGCATTCAGGCTACCCTTGACAGCCTTCCGGACAACCTAGGTCGTTTGATTAACACCTGCATCTCCAAAGCCTTGCAAACACTGGCTTCTTCACCAGTCTGACAACAAAATCCGTACCAAGAGAGAGAGTATTTGTAAGACCCGTTCTTCGGGCAGTCATTTTGTCGACTCGGTCAGTTTGTCGGGCAGTTCCCGAATCGTCGGTGTTTTGTGTTTCAGTACGTTCTGAAGAGGTTGGATTTGTCGATGCTTGGGCTGGAACCGAGTCATCGTGTTTTGTCGGTGTTTTGGTGTTCTGTATGTTCGGATCAGTTTCTGTATCGTCGGTGTTTTCGTGTTCGGGGTGTTCGGTTCAGTTTTCGTTTCGTCAGTCTTTTTGTGTTCTGAGAGGTTGCTAGTTTTTGTTTCGTCGGACTTTTGGGTCGAGCCGGGCATGCGGATGGATCCGCTATCGTCGGCATTTGGGCTGTCGGATATGGCCGAGGTTTGTGTACCGCTGTACATCCGGTTGGAGGTTACGGACGGACGGTACGGACGTGCTGACAGCGTCCGTACGGTCGAGAAAACACGTCCGGATGGGATGGGCGGATGTCGTCCCGCGGAAGTGTGGTACGGACAGCATACGGACGGATGGACACGTTCGGATGGGTAGACCGGGTGACGTACTGCGGACGTACGTGTATAGTCCTGCGGACGGGCGGTATGGACGTACTGAGGACGTACAGACTGTGTCCTGCGGACGGTCTGCGGACGTCCAGATCACGTCCTGCGGTACGCGGACTACGTCCTGCGGTACGCGGACTGTCGTGTCCTGCGGTATGCGATGTCGTGTCCTGCGGTACATGCGGACGTGTACGTACGGACAGGGGACGATTTTGGGAAACTTTCCGGATTTAGATTTCCGATTTTGGCAAGATCAAAACTCAGTAAATTGTCGTGTTTTGGGGATTCGGACCTGATTTAATTGCAATTTTTGGCGGGCTTTTGGAGAGTGCCTAAGTGTTGGCCCGTGAGACACTTAACCTAATTTGCTCTCCTATTTAAACCCTTCTACCCCCTTGGCCAATTTCATTCCTCCTGCTGCAGCCAAACTCTGTCGAAATTCAAGAGAACTCGAGGGAGAAATCGCAAGAGCTTGGGGTGTTTAAGAGGGAGTTTTGGGGCGTGTGTTCTCTTGTGTTTGGTAAGCGTTTCTCTTGCTGTGGCTGTTGTTTTGCGTTTGTTTTTGGGCTGTTCCTGAGTTGTTTTGGTCGTTCATATCAGTGAGAAGGAGCTGCTTCTGAAATCGTTTGGTTTGGTTCCTTGGATCGTGAGAAAATCGCAAAAGGGTAAGCGTTTTTTCCTTGTTCTTTTGTCGTTTGCTGGGGCGATTTGCTGAGCCTTTTGTGGCGTGTTGTAGGCTGCTGTAGGTGTTGTTTCTGTTCAGTTTTGGGCGCCGTTTGCTGTTGCTGCTGTCGTTGGTGGGTAAGGTTCTCATCGCCGTTTGTTGTTGTTGTTTTGGGGCATCGTTTGTGTTTTGTTTTGGTGGCTGTGTTGTGAGTTGCTGGGCGTGTGTTTGTAGGTTGCTGTGTGTTTTTGGACCAGAACTTTGTCAGCGTGTTTCTGAGGCTGAGAGTGATCGTTTGTGGCTGTGGTGTTAACTTTCGAACTCATTTGGTAAGGAAATCCATTATGGGTCTTTTTCGGGTACTTTGGTGTGTGGTTAGGTGATCGTTTGGGTAAGTGACCCTGTAAGGTCTTTTTTGGGGTCATTTGGCGTTTGTTTTGTGTAATCGATTTGTAATCGATTTTGTTGTGTTGTTTTGGGTTCAGCTGTCCTTGGGAGTTGCTGAGAAGTGTTAAAATTGAGTGTGTGCCCTCAGTTCTTGCATCGTTTGGTAAGGGTCCTTGTATGGTCCATTCGTTTGTGAATCCGCAGGGATTTTGGAAATCGGGTTTTTGATTCGATTCATTTATGTTGTTAGGCTGTTGGCGTTTGTTGTTGGCATATTTAAGTGTGCTTGTGAGTTCAGGCCAATAGCATTTGAGGTGAGTGTGTGATCGTGGCCTTGTTTATGCGATTTTGTGATGCTTTGGTTTGATTGTCTTGTTTGATGAAGGGTATGCATTTGAGTGTCATGACAGTTTTGGATCGTTTGTTGTGGTATGTGCTTGATATTGTTCATAGCATATGCGTTTGTTGATCCATTGCATTACTTTGATCGTACTTGATATAGCTTTCCGTTTGTATCATTTTGTCGTATACTTGAGCCTAGTGAGACGGGATGACCACCTCACTAAGCAATTCTTTTGCTTACGCATTCAGACTTACGAATGCAGGAAAACATGACTGAGGAGCACGCGAGACAAGGATGGGTCGGGATAGGATGGATGGTGTTAGAGTCTAATGAATTTGTGATTCGATATTTATTAGTTTATCAGGAGTATTCTGAACTCCATGGTCGGATTAGTGGGCGTTTTAAGTTTCGCTTCTAGGATGTTTCTCGTGCTGCGTTGAGTTTAGACATTACTAGAGCTGCCTAGGCTCGTTTGCACCTTGCTTTCTTTTCGGGATAATTGTGTTGCATTATTAATTCATTTAATTAATTATTGGGATTTGAGTTTGAAGTTCGAACTGTTAATTTGAGAACTCGCTTTTATTTTTGAAGTGAATTCGCTTAATTAACTTAGAGAATTGTCAAGTCTTCCGTTTGTGTTTAGAACCTGATTAGTAATTTGAGAAGTAACACATAGACCGAAATTTTTTAAATTTTTGGGCAAATGGGGGTGTTACAGTTTGGAATCAGAGCGCGGTTGATTCTAGGATTTGTTGGTATTGTTGATGCTTTTGTAGATAATCTGATACCAGTTTGGTATCAGAGCCTTTACGGTTCTAGGTTTGATAGAATTTTTATGAATTTTGGTGAGTTTTGTTGTTAGTCTGATACCAGTTTGGTATCAGAGCGGAGTTGTTCCTAGAATTGTTAGTATCTTGTGAAATATTTGTGTTAATTGTGAGTATTTGTAGAGTTAAACCATCCTCCCGACACTCTGTCTCGCGGTAAGTCTCATTTTTTCTGTAAATTCGTCGAAAATTTGTGATGTTTGGTTTATGAAGCCGTTTGGCGTGGTTGTTTTGCTAAGTTTGTGTGAACTTAACATAAATTTTGGGGACCTTACAGATGGCCAGAAAGACCAGAAGTTCGCGTCCTGCTGAGAGAGCCGCTGAGGGCTCAGAAAACAACTCGGTCCGTGGGGAAACGGCCGAGAATGTGGCTGGAGTTGGTATTGGGGATCAGAATGTTGCGTTTGCCAATGCTATTCAGGCAGCTATGGCACCTGTGCTGGCCACTATGGCTCAGTTGCTAGCCAGAATTCCTGTAGCTGGTCAGGATCCTGTGGCACCACCGGTTGGAAACGCTGGGGTCGCAGAGAATGTTGTGCCTGAGGAGGTTGATCAGGATGAGGTTCATGTGGAGGCGGCTGTTCCTGAGCCTAGGGTTCCATCTTACCTGAAGATGTTGGACCATATGCAGAAGTTGGATACTGATCGTTTTGCTGGTGGTACCAAACTCGCGGAGGCTGACGGGTGGAGATCTCGGGTTGAGCGGCATTTTGCTACCCTGAGGTGCCCCGAGCAATACAAGACGGACATTGGTGTTCACTTTCTTGAGGGTGAGGCACATTTGTGGTGGCAGGGCGTTGTCAAACGTCGTGGTAGAGTGGACTCATGGAGAGTTTTCTGTGAGGAGTTCAACGCTAAGTACTTCCCGCAGGAAGCTGTGGATCGTTTGGAGAGCCAGTTCTTGGATTTGCGTCAGGGTTCGAGATCCATTCGTGAGTATGAGGTCGAGTTCACTAGCCTCAAGAGGTATGGTGGTAGGGATCTTGATGACGAGCGGGTTCCGATTCGTCGTTTTCTGCGCGGTATGCGGTTAGAACTGCGAAACCGCTGTTTGTTGCGCGATTACGGGTCGTTCGCTGAACTGGTGGAGAAAGCGGCCATGTACGAGAATGGTATGATCACGGAGGACAATAAGAGACAAGCCCATGCTGGTGGACACCGTAAGACTCAGGCTGGATCTGCGGGCGGCAAGTCCGGGAACTCTTTTGCAGGACAGAAGAGAAAGTGGGATAGTACTTTGTCGGGTAAGCCGAGTGTGGAAAGCGGTCCAGGGTTTCAGAGTGGAGGTTGCTTCAGCTGTGGTAGTAAGGACCACAGGATTGCGAACTGCCCTAAGCTGGACACGGGTAGGATGTGCAACTACTGTTAGGAACCGGGTCATTTTAAGGACAAGTGCCCGAAGTTAGCGCAGAAATCAGAGAGAGGAGCCATGGCATTGCCACCGCCACCTCCTAGGAAGCCCGGAATCACGCCTCAGATTTACTCCATGGCTGGAGATGGGAGCGGTCCGAGCACTTCTCGTCCGATCACTGGTGAGTTTCGGAAAAACTTATCTTTGTGAATTTGTCGTTTCTGTGAAAGTTGTGTTTTTCTGTGTATGTTGCTTTAGGTCTTAGCATAATAATGATTGTGTAGGGACCTTAAGCATGGGTGGTGTAGAGACCCATGTTTTGTTTGACTCGGGAGCTTCACATTCTTTTGTGAATCCGGGAATGATCAGGAAGGGTGATTTCCAGAAGGAACCCGGAAATCATCGGGGAATTGTTAAGGCCGCTGGTGGACAGCTTATGACAAACTTGGGAAGGGTTTTGAACGTGTCTACCTGGATCAGTGGTGAGGATATGAAAGCCGACTTAGTCATTTGTCCTGTGGAGACTTATGACGTAATTCTCGGGATGGATTGGCTGGGTAAGCATAAGGCCCATTTGGATTGTCACAGAGGACGTGTGAACTTTGAGAGGGGCAAGAGAATGCTAGTCTATCAGGGTGTTAGACCGACTTCAGGGAGTTTGATTGTGTCGGCTATTCAAGCTGAGCGTTTGCTAGAAAAAGGCTGTGAGGCCTATTTGGCCACTATCTCCATGGCAGAGGAGAGTGGTACTGTGGACCCTTAGGATATTCTGGTGGTACAAGAATTTGAGGATGTGTTCCGTGAGGTCACTGGAATGCCACCGTCGAGGTCCGATCCGTTCACTATTGAGTTAGAGCCTGGTACGGCTCCGGTTTCGAAGGCGCCTTACAGGATGGCACCTGCTGAGATGGCTGAGCTGAAAAAGCAGCTAGAGGAACTCATGGAAAAAGGGTTCATAAGAGCCTGTAGTTCACCGTGGGGTGCACTGGTGTTGTTTGTCAAGAAGAAGGACGGATCCTTCAGGTTGTGTATCGATTTCAGGGGTTTGAATCGAGTGACGGTTAGGAACCGATATCCTTTGCCCAGGATAGACGAGTTGTTGGATCAGCTCAGAGGAGCTACTTGGTTTTCCAAGATCGATTTGGCTTCGGGGTATCATCAAATTCCGATAGACAAGATGGATATTCGTAAGACTGCATTCAGGACTCGTTGTGGGCATTTTGAGTTTGTGGTTATGCCGTTTGGTTTGACGAATGCTCCTGCAGCATTTATGAAGTTGATGAACAATGTGTTCAGAGAGTTCCTGGATGAGTTCATGATCGTCTTTATCGATGATATTTTGGTGTACTCTAAGACTCATGAGGACCACGAGAGTCATTTGAGGTTTGTGTTGAGTAAGCTCTGTGAGCATTCGTTGTTTGCCAAGTTAAAGAAGTGTAGCTTCTGGCAGCGAGAGATCGGTTTCTTGGGTCATGTAGTCTCGGATAAGGGAGTGTCCATGGACTTGGAAAAGATTCGGGCCATTGCGGATTGGCCGAAACCGAGGAATGCGTCAGAGATTCGTAGTTTTCTGGGTTTGGCCGGTTATTACCGTCGGTTTGTTAAGAATTTTGCAAGTATGGCCAACCCTTTGAGTAAGCTAACTTGGAAGGATATCCCATTTGTTTGGAGTGAGCCGTGTGAGACGAGCTTCCGTAAGCTTAAGGAAATGCTTACGAGTACTTCGGTATTAGCGTTACCCGAGCCGGGTGAATCGTACCTTGTGTACACGGATGCGTCCAGGATTGGACTTGGTTGTGTGTTGATGCAGAAGGGTAAGGTGATAGCTTATAAGGATATCATCCCGCAAGCCTTGATCATTCGGAACGCACACACGGCCCTTAACCAAGATGGTGCCGTTATTGGAAGTCTGATACTCCGTCTTATCGTTCTACGCGACCTTCCTTAGATTCTGGTCTTTCTCTTGGGCAATCCGTACCCGAGTCAACAAATCTGCCTGGTCCGCAGCACCAAGTCCCAACGGTTCTACCTCATCCGTCAAAGCACACAACCTCAGAGTGCTGACTATACCGACGAGACTTTCCACGTCTCTCTCAGTATCGGAGCCCACGCGTCTCCTACTTAGTGCGTCCGCCACTAAGTTAGCTTTACCCGGGTGGTAAGCTATTTCCAGGTTGTAGTCCGCTACGAACTCCATCCATCTCCTCTGACGGAGATTCAACTCTGGCTGAGTGAAGATATACCTCAAACTCTTATGATCGGTAAAGACCTGCACCTTCTCACCGTACAAATAAGATCTCCAAATCTTAAGTGCAAACACGACCGCAGCCATCTCAAGATCATGGGTAGGATAATTCCCTTCATGCTTCCTCAACTGCCTCGAAGCACATCGGTCTAAGTTCCCGATACATCCGGGGTCTACGAAGATGTATCGTGACCTTAAGCGTTATTACCATTGGAACGGTATGAAACGCGATGTTGCTCAGTGGGTTGCGAGTTGTTCGACTTGTCAGAGAGTTAAGATCGAACATTAGGTTCCTGGTGGGTTGCTGAGAAGCCTACCTGTTCCCGAGTGGAAGTGGGACATGATCTCTATGGACTTTGTTACGGGATTGCCAACCCGCGACAAGAAGGATGCTATTTGGGTCATCGTGGACCGACTGACCAAGTCCGCTCATTTTCTTGCGGTCAACAAGAAAGATGATTCAGAGAAACTAGCTGAGTTGTACGTTAAGGAGATCGTACGGTTGCACGGAGCGCCGACTAGTATTGTGTCGGACAGAGATTCTAAGTTCGCGGGTAAGTTTTGGAGAGAGCTTCAGAAGAGGTTTGGTACGAAAGTACATATGAGCACGGCTCATCATCCTCAGACAGATGGGCAGTCTGAGAGGACGATCCAGACATTAGAGGATATGCTGAGAGCATGCGTTCTAGATTGGGGTGATCAGTGGACAGATCATCTTAGTTTGGCAGAATTCGCGTATAACAACAGTTATCATGCGAGCATTGGTATGTTTCCGTTTGAGGCTCTGTACGGACGGCCTTGTCGTACACCCGTTTGTTGGACCCAAGTGGGGGAGCGTACCCTTATGGGTAGGGATTTCGTTTTGGAGACGTCTGATAGGATCAGAGTCGTGAGAGCTAAAATGAAAGAAGCTCAGGATCGACAGAAAAGTTACGCCGATAAGCATCGTCGAGAGTTGGAGTTTGCCGTTGGGGATCTAGTGTATCTGAAGATGATCACTTATAAGGGTAAAGATCTGGCAAAGATGCGGTCTAAACTGTCTCCGAGGTATATAGGACCGTATGAGATCCTGGAGAGGATCGGACCGGTAGCCTATAAGTTGGAGTTACCGCAATCTATGTTCGCCTTTCATAAGGTGTTTCACGTCTCTATGCTAAAGATGTGCATAACTCCTCGAGACATAGTGTTACCTGTAGCACCGTCGGACTTACAAGGTAACATGAGTATTGCGGGAAGACCTGTAAGGATTATTGGCACGAAATTTAAGACGGTTAAGAAAAAGGTCGTGCCTTGGATTCAGGTCATTTGGGACCGTGATGGTGAGGAAGAAATCACGTGGGAACCCGAGGAAGTGATGAAGGCTAACTTCATGAAGTGGTATGAGAAGCAAGTTGCTTATAAGCCGAGAGCTTAGATTCGAGGACGAATCCTTTTGTAGTGGGGGAGAATTGTAAGACCCGTTCTTCGGGCAGTCATTTTGTCGACTCGGTCAGTTTGTCGGACAGTTCCCGAATCGTCGGTGTTTTGTGTTTCAGTACGTTCTGAAGAGGTTGGATTTGTCGATGCTTGGGCTGGACTGAGTCATTGTGTTTTGTCGGTGTTTTGGTGTTCTGTATGTTCGGATCAGTTTCTGTATCGTCGGTGTTTTCGTGTTCGGGGTGTTCGGTTCAGTTTTCGTTTCGTCGGTCTTTTTGTGTTCTGAGAGGTTGCTAGTTTTCGTTTCGTCAGACTTTTGGGTCGAGCCGGGCATGCGGATGGATCCGCTATCGTCGGCATTTGGGCTGTCGGATATGGCCGAGGTTTGTGTACCGCTGTACGTCCGGGTGGAGGTTACGGACGGACGGTACGGACGTGCGAACAGCGTCCGTACGGTCGAGAAGACACGTCCGGATGGGATGGGCGGATGTCGTCCCGCGGACGTGCGGTACGGACAGCATATGGACGGATGGACACGTCCGGATGGGTCGACCGGGTGACGTACTGCGGACGTACGTGTATCGTCCTGCGGACGGGCGGTATGGACATACTGAGGACGTATGGACTGTGTGATATATCATGGATTTTACCCGTTTTTAGCCATGATATAAGTCGTTTTATCGAGTCTTTCTAGTGCTTTTTCTATCATTTTAGAGTCTTTTCAGGTTTTAGCACGTTTGGGACGAAATTGGAGATTTTGGAGACATTTGGAGCCTTTTTGGAGCAAACCAAAGAAAGTACCTGTTTTGAAGCTTTAGCATCGATCGACACCATCATGGTATCGATCGATACCGACGTAATCAACGCGCAGAAGAGATTTTCAAGGAAGCCCATAAGAAGCCCAATCATCCCTTTTATTTACAAAAGAAGCCCAGCTCGTGTTTTTAGGTTTATTTAAGCAAACTTTTAGTCATTAGGGCTGCAGACTTACTTTTCACTATTATTCTTGAGCCACCATTGAGATTTGAGAGCTTTTGTCAGGGAGACGGATCCAAGACTTTGTTCATCATAGAGAAGATCCCGAACCCTTGTTTTTATTCTTTTGTTATATTTAATTTCATGATCTATTCAGTTATGTCTTATTTTTCATCTATCATGTCTGAGTAGTCTCATTTTAGGTTTAGGGATTTCTCATATGGATTTCTCTGATTTATGATAATTGATTTGTTAGGGTTCAAAATCTGAATAGTTCTTCACCATAGGTTGTTCTCAAAGCTATTTCTAACCTGATCACTTAGAACATAGAACCTAGATTAATCGATTAGGCACGACAGTGCAATTGAGTAATCTGATAAAATCTAGGGTGAGCAATTGGATTATCTGCAAAGAGATTTGGTTTAATCGAATTGTGAACATATCAAACTTGAATTGATTGCTGGTTTACTGAGTAGGATTTGCAAAGAGATTTGGAATTTTAGACTTTAGACTTAGTTAGTTTTCGCAACGACAGTTGGTTAACTATACTTTCGTGTTTGAGTTCAAGAACGGCGCTTAATTGAATTGAACCTTAATTGATTAATTGTTATCTATCATTGATTTCCTGAGAATTTCCCTGAGCCTAGCTCCCATCCATATTAAATCAACCTAAGTTTAATTCGATCATTTGTTTTCTCATAAATCATTTGTTTGCTTAGCACAATCTGCATCTTTCATCTATTGCGTGAGTTTTCTTGAGTTCTTGTGTTCGATCCCTAACTTTACTGCAGCAACTGCTTTAGTATCATTATAGGGTATTAATTTGAGCATATCACTGTGTCCTGCGGACGGTCTGCGGACGTCCGGATCACGTCCTGCGGTACGCGGACTGTCGTGTCCTGCGGTATGCGATGTCGTGTCCTGCGGTACATGCGGACGTGTACGTACGGACAGGGGACGATTCTGGGAAACTTTCCGGATTTGGATTTTCGATTTTGGCAAGATCAAAACTCAGTAAATTGTCGTGTTTTTGGGATTCGGGCCTGATTTAATTGCAATTTTTGGCGGGCTTTTGGAGAGTGCCTAAGTGTTGGCCCGTGAGACACTTAACCTAATTTGCTCTCCTATTTAAACCCTTCTACCCCCCTTGGCCAATTTCATTCCTCCTGCTGCAGCCAAACTCTGTCGAAATTCAAAGAGAACTCTAGGGAGAAATCGCAAGAGCTTGGGGCGTTTGAGAGGGAGCTTTGGGGCGTGTGTTCTCTTGCGTTTGGTAAGCGTTTCTCTTGCTGTGGCTGTTGTTTTGCGTTTGTTTTTGGGCTGTTCCTGAGTTGTTTTGGTCGTTCATATCAGTGAGAAGGAGCTGCTTCTGAAATCGTTTGGTTTGGTTCCTTGGATCGTGAGAAAATCGCAAAAGGGTAAGCGTTTTCTCCTTGTTCTTTTGTCATTTGCTGGGGCGATTTGCTGAGCCTTTTGTGGCGTGTTGTAGGCTGCTGTAGGTGTTGTTTCTGTTCAGTTTTGGGCGCCGTTTGCTGTTGCTGCTGTCGTTGGTGGGTAAGGTTCTCATCGCCGTTTGTTGTTGTTGTTTTGGGGCATCGTTTGTGTTTTGTTTTGGTGGCTGTGTTGTGAGTTGTTGGGCGTGTGTTTGTAGGTTGCTTTGTGTTTTTCGACCAGAACTTTGTCAGCGTGTTTCTGAGGCTGAGAGTGATCGTTTGTGGCTGTGGTGTTAACTTTCGAACTCAAATTGGTAAGGAAAGCCATTATGGGTCTTTTTCGAGTACTTTGGTGTGTTTTCGTGTTGATTAAGTTGTGGTTGTTGTTTCTGGACAGAAACTTCAGCGTGAGTTGGTGGAGCTTCAGAGGTACTTTTGAGCTTGCTTTGGTGTGGTTAGGTGATCGTTTGGGTAAGTGACCCTGTAAGGTCTTTTTTGGGGTCATTTGGCGTTTGTTTTGTGTAATCGATTTGTAATCTATTTTGTTATGTTGTTTTAGGTTCAGCTGTTCTTGGGAGTTGCTGAGAAGTGTTAAGACTGAGTGTGTGCCCTCAGTTCTTGCATCGTTTGGTAAGGGTCCTTGTATGGTCCATTCGTTTGTGAATCCGCAGGGATTTTGGAAATCGGGTTTTTCATTCGATTCATTTGTGTTGTTAGGCTGTTGGCGTTTGTTGTTGGCATATTTAAGTGTGCTTGTGAGTTCAGGCCAATAGCATTTGAGGTGAGTGTGTGATCGTGGCCTTGTTTATGCGATTTTGTGATGCTTTGGTTTGATTGTCTTGTTTGATGAAGGGTATGCGTTTGAGTGTCATGACAGTTTGGGATCGTTTGTTGTCGTATGTGCTTGATATTGTTCATAGCATATGCGTTTGGTGATCCATTGCATTACTTTGATCGTACTTGATATATCTTTCCGTTTGTATCGTTTTGTCGTATACTTGAGCCTAGTGAGACGGGATGACCACCTCACTAAGCAATTCTTTTGCTTACGCATTCAGACTTACGAATGCAGGAAAACATGATTGAGGAGCACGCGGGACAAGGATGGGTCGGGATAGGATGGATGGTGTTAGAGTCTAATGAATGTGTGATTCGATATTTGTTAGTTTATCAGGAGTATTCTGAACTCCATGGTCGGATTAGTGGTCGTTTTAAGTTTCGCTTTCAGGATGTTTCTCGTGCTGCGTTGAGTTTAGACATTGCTAGAGCTGCCTAGGCTCGTTTGCACCTTGCTTTCTTTTCGGGATAATTGTGTTGCATTATTAATTCATTTAAGTAATTATTGGGATTTGAGTTTGAAGTTCGAACTGTTAATTTGAGAACTCGCGTTTATTTTTGAAGTGAATTCGCTTAATTAACTTAGAGAATTGTCAAGTCTTCCGTTTGTGCTTAGAACCTGATTAGTAATTTGAGAAGTAACACATAGGCCAAAATTTTTTAAATTTTTGGGCAAATGGGGGTGTTACAGTATTCCCAGTATACGAGACGATAGGGCAAACAACAGTTTACAGGAGGAACATATGCAAGTTCGACGATTTATCCACCAGAACCAGGTGACAGTCCAGATCCCGACCACTGGATCCTCACGGAGCTTCCGTCACCAACGTCGGAGGGTTTTTGTAACACCCCCATTTGCCCAAAAATTTAAAAAATTTCGGCCTATGTGTTACTTCTCAAATTACTAATCAGATTAATACGCAAACGGAAGACTTAACGAATTTACCACATAACCCACACCGATTTCAGAAATAAGTCTAACAACTTAACTCAAATAAAAACTCAAAGAGTCTAGTAATATTCTCAAAGCTCATAAACAACAACACGGTAACAACACCGTCCACGAATCAAATCAGTTCCAACAAAGTACTCATTCAAGTAATCTAGAAATGTCACAGAAAAAGCATCCAAACGTAAAACCACCCATCCTCTCTCAACACCTCCATATCCCGCGAGCTCCTCAGTCATCAATACCTGCATTCGTAAGTCTGAATGCGTAAGCAAAAGAATTGCTTAGTGAGTTGGTCATCCCGTCTCACTAGGCTCAAGTATACGACAAAACGATACAAACGGCAAGATATATCAAGTATGATTAATGTAATGCAACGGATCAACAAATGCATATGCTATGAACAATATCAAAGCACATACCACAACAAACGATCCCAAACTGTCATGACGCTCAAACGCATACCCTTAATCAAACAAGACAATCAAACCAAAGCATCACAAAATCGCATAAACAAGGCCACGATCACACACTCACCTCAAACGCTATTGGCCTGAACTCAAAAGCACACTTAAATATGCCAACAACAAACGCCAAGTAGCCTAACAACACAAACGAACTCGAGTCAACACTCAATCCCAAAAATCCCTGCGGATTCTCAACAAATGGACCATACAAGGACCCTTACCAAACGATGATGATACTGATGTCACACGATCAGTACCAACTCTCCACAGCAATACCAACACACGCTGGTCACAAGAACAGAACACAAAATCGTTTAGAAAACGATTCCACAAAACAACACGAAAAGATACAGAAACGACCACATAGGTCTCTTACCCCAAACGATCACCTAACCACACCAAAGCAAGCTCAAAAGCACCTCAGAAGCTCCACCAACACACGCTCAAGTTTCTGTCCAGAAACGACAACCTCAGCTCAATCAAAACGAAAACGCCAACAAGAACCCGAAATGATCAAAAATTGGTTTTCCTTACCAACGAGTGCAAGACTACAGCCACAGCCACCAACGACCACTCTCAGCTACAAAGACACACGGAAACAGCTACTGTCCAGAGACACAACAAAATTCAGAATGCAACCCATGCATCAAAACAAACCGAAAAGACTCAAAATCGAGGTTTCCTTACCAACGATTAAGAAGACAACACCACAGCAGCAACACGAGACTTCTCTGGTCCAAAACAACACTCAGCAGCGGCCTAAAAACACACCAAAGACTCTCAGCAAAAGCTGCAACACCACAGCAACACAACCCAAACTCAAAACGACCACAAAAGAAGCTTTTCTTACCAAACGATAGAGCGATTCCACCACTGCAGCAAACGACCACAACACAGCAGAAGAACACTCTCTGAAACCTAAAACAACACCACAAAACTCTCAGGAAAAACGCACCAACAGCAGCCACAAAACCAAGGGAGAAATGCTTACCAATTTGCGTTTTTCTCGAGAATTAACGAGCCAAACCAAACGATTCTGCAGCAGCTCTCTTCTCTGCTGATATGCACGAAATTTGACATCATAATAGCCCCAAAAACGTCCTCCAACAAACGCACAAAGAGGAGAGAACACTTACCCAAAGCGTAGAGAACAACGACCCACAAGCTCCTCACAAACGGCCAAGCTCTCTCCTTTCTCTCTCAGCAAAACTCGACCCTCTCTCTGATTTCTACAGCTCTTGCGCGGCCAGAGGGGAGAAAAGGAGACTTATATAGGCAAAATTAGGTTAAGTGTCTCACGGGCCAAGATTTAGGGCACTCTCCAAAAGCCCTCCAAAATCGCCAATTAATTCAGGCCCGAATCCCGAAAACACGACATTTTACTGAGTTTTGATCTTCCCAAAATCGGAAATCCATTTCGGGAAAGTTCCCCAAAATACCCGATCATACGTGCGTATCGCATCCGTATGGACGCTGTCCGTTCGCCCGCAAGACACAGTCCGCGTTCGTATCGCTCGTCCGCAGGACATCACCCGCACGTCCCATCCAAACGTTTGCATACCGTCCGCAGTACGCAGTCCTTACGTACGCATCGTCCGTCCGCAGGACGCAGTCCGTACGTCCTCAGTACGTCTGTATCGCTCGTCCGCAGGATGATACCCGTACGTCCGCAGTACGACATCCTGTCGACCCATCCGGACGTGCCCGTCCGTCCATATGCTGTCCGTACCGCATGTCCGCAGGACGACATCCGTCCATCCCATCCGGACGTGTCTTCTCGACCGTACGGACGTTGTCCGCATGTCCGTACCATCCGTCTGCAACCTCCACCCGAACGTACAACGGTACACGAACCTCGGCCATAACCGCCCGTCCAAACGCCGACGATAGCGGATCCATCCGCATATCTGGTTCGTGCCCAAATATCGATGATAGCGGTTCTGTCCGCTCATCCGGCTCGGTCCAAAAGCCCGACGATTCCAAAATCCGGCAACCTCTCGGAACCCAAAAATGCCGACGATACAGAAACTGATCCGAACATACAGAACACCAAAACCCGACGATTCGGACTCACTCGGTCCAGCCCAAACATCGGTAAAATCCGATCTCGAACGTACGTCCAGTACACAAAACACCGACGATTTGGGAACTGCCCTACAAACTGACCGCATCGACAAAATAACTGCCCGAAGAACGGGTCTTACAATTCTCCCCCACTACAAAAGGATTCGTCCTCGAATCTAGGCTCTCGGCTTATAAGCAACTTGCTTCTCATACCACTTCCCGAAGTTAGCCTTCATAACTTCCTCGGGTTCCCACGTGATTTCTTCCTCTCCATCACGATCCCAAATGACCTGAATCCAAGGCACGACCTTTTTCTTGACCATCTTGAATTTCGTACCAACGATCCTTACGGGTCTTCCCGCGATACTCATGTTACCCTGTAGGTCTGCCGGTACCACCGGTAACACTACGTCTCGAGGAGTTATGCACTTCCTTAGCATAGAGACGTGAAACACCTTATGAAAGGCGAACATAGACTGCGGCAACTCCAACTTATAGGCCACCGGTCCAATTCTTTCTAGAATCTTATACGGTCCTCAATACCTCGGAGACAACTTAGACTACATCTTTGCCAGATCTTTACCCTTATAAGTGATCATCTTCAGATACACTAGATCCCCAACGGCAAACTCCAACTCTCGACGATGCTTATCGGCATAACTTTTCTGTCGATCCTGAGCTTCTTTCATTTTTGCTCTCACGACTCTGATCCTATCAGACGTCTCCAAAACAAATCTCTACCCAGAATGGTACGCTCCCCCACTTGGGTCCAACAAACGGGTGTACGACAATGCCGTCCGTACAGAGCCTCAAACGGAGACATACCAATGCTCGCGTGATAATTGTTGTTGTACGCGAATTCCGCTAGGCTCAAATGATCTGTCCACTGATCACCCCAATCCAGAATGCAAGCTCTCAGCAAATCCTCTAACGTCTGGATCGTCCTCTCAGTCTGACTATCGGTCTGAGGGTGATGAGCCGTGCTCATATGTACTTTCGTACCAAAACTCTCTAAAACTGACTCGCAAACTTAGAATCTCTGTCAGACACAATACTAGCCGGCGCTCCATGCAACCGTACGATCTCCGTAACGTACAACACAGTTAACTTCTCTGAATCATCCTTCTTGTTGATCGCGAGAAAGTGAGCTGACTTGGTCAGTCGGTCCACGATGACCCAGATAGCATCCTTCTTATCACGGGTCAGCAATCCCGTGACAGAGTCCATAGAGATCATATCCCACTTCCACTCGGGAATTAGTAAACTCCTCAGCAAACCACCAGGAACCTGATGCTCAATCTTAACTCTCTGACAAACTGAGCAACTCACTACCCACTGAGCAACATCCCGCTTCATACCGTTCCAATGGTAATAGCGCTTAAGATTACGATACATCTTCGTCGATCCCGGATGTATAGAAAACTTAGACTGGTGCGCCTCTCTGAGGATCTCGTCCCTCAAACTCTGATCACTAGGTACACAAACACGGCCATTAACCAAGATGGTACCGTTATTAGAAGTCTGATACTCCGTCTTATCGTTCTGCGCGACCTTCCTCAAATTCTATTCCTTCTCTTGGGCAATCCGTACCCGAGTCAACAAATCTACCTGGTCCGCAGCACCAAAGCCCCACGGTTCTACCTTATCTGACAAAGCACACAACCTCAAGGTACTGACTATACCAACGAGACTCTCCACGTCTCTCTCGGCATCTGAAGCAACCCGCTTCCTACTTAGTGCATCTGCCACTAAGTTAGCTTTACCCGGGTGGTAAGCTATCTCCAGGTCGTAATCCGCTATGAACTCCATCCATCTCCTCTGACGGAGATTTAACTCTGGCTTAGTAAAGATATACTTTAAGCTCTTATGGTCGGTAAAGACTTGCACCTTCTCTCCATACAAATAAGATCTCCAAATCTTAAGTGCAAACACGACCGCAGCTATCTCAAGATCATGAGTAGGGTAGTTCCCTTCATGCTTCCTCAACTGCCTAGAAGCGTAGGCTATCACCTTACCCTTCTACATCAACACACAACCAAGTCCAAACCTGGACGCATCCATGTACACAAGGTACGGTTCACCCGACTCGGGTAACGCTAATACCAGAGTACACGTAAGCATTTTCTTAAGCTTACTGAAGCTCGACTCACACGGCTCACTCCAAAAAAATGGGACACCCTTCCCTGTCAGCTTAGACAACGGGTTGGCCATACTCGCAAAATTCTTAACAAAACGACGGTAATAACCAGCCAAACCCAGAAAACTACGAATTTCTAACGCGTTTCTCGGTCTCGGCCAATCCGCAATGGCCCGAATCTTTTCCAAGTCCACGAACACTCCCTTATCCGAGACTACATGACCCAAGAAACTGATCTCTCACTACCAGAAGCTACACTTCTTCAACTTGGCAAACAACGAATGCTCACGGAGCTTACTCAACACCGATCTCAAATGACTCTCGTGGTCCTCACGAGTCTTAGAGTACACCAAAATATCATCAATAAAGATAATCACAAACTCATCCAGGAACTCTCTGAACACATTGTTCATCAACTTCATAAATGGTGCAGGAGCATTCGTCAAACCAAATGGCATAACCACAAACTCAAAATGCCCATAACGAGTCCTGAACGCAGTCTTGCGAATATCCATCTCATCTATCGGGATTTGGTGATACCCCGAAGTCAAATCGATCTTGGAAAACCAAGTAGCTCCTCGGAGCTGATCCAACAACTCATCAATCCTCGACAAAGGATAACGGTTCTTAACCGTCACTCGATTCAAACCTCTGTAATCGATACATAACCAGAAGGATCCATCCTTCTTCTTGACGAACAACACCGGCGGACCCCATGGTGAACTACTCGCTCTTATGAACCATTTTTCCATGAGTTCCTCTAGCTGCTTTTTTAGCTCAGCCATCTCAGCAGGTGCCATCCTGTAAGGCGCCTTCGAAACCGGAGCCGTACCAAGCTCTAACTCAATGGTAAACGGATCAGATCTCGATGGTGGTACTCCAGTGACCTCTCGAAACACATCCTCAAATTCTTGTACCACCAAAATATCCTTAGGATCCATAGTACTACTCTCCTCCACCATGGAGATAGTAGCCAAATAGGCTTCACAACCTTTTTCCAGCAAACGCTCAGCCTGAATAGCCGACACAATCAAACTCCCTGAAGTCGGTCTAATACCCTGATAGACTAGCATTTTCTTGCCCCTCTCAAAGTTCACACGTCCTCTGTGACAATCCAAATGGGCCTTATGCTTTCCCAGCCAATCCATCCCAAGAATTACGTCATAAGTCTCCACAGGACAAATGACTAAGTCGGCTTTCATATCCTCACCACTGATCCAGGTAGACACGTTCAAAACCCTTCCCAAGGTTGTCATAAGCTGTCCACCAGCGGCCTTAACAATTCCCTGATGATTCTCAGGTTCCTTCCAGAAATCATCCTTCCCGATCATCCCCGGGTTCACAAAACAATGTGAGGCTCCCGAGTCGAACAAAACATGGGTCTCTACACCACCCATGCTTAAGGTCCCTACACAATCATTATTATGCTAAGAACCTACAGCAACAGCACACACAACCGAAACTTTTCACAGAAACGACAAATTCACAATGATAAGCTTTTCTGAAACTCACAAGTGATCGGACGAGAAGTGCTCGGACCGCCCCCATCTCCAGCCATGGAGTAGACTTGAGGCGTGATTCCGAGCTTCCTAGGAGGTGGCGGTGGCAATGTCGTGGCTCCTCTCTCAGATCTCTGCGCCAACTTCGGGCACTTGTCCTTGAAATGACCCGGTTCCTTACAATAGTTGCAAACTCTACCCGTGTCCAGCTTAGGGCAGTTCGCAATCCTGTGGTCCTTGCTACCACACCTGAAGCAACCTCCACTCTGAAATCCCGAACTGCTCTCCACCCTCGGCTTACCCGATAAAGTACCATCCCACTTTCTTTTCTGCCCTGCAAAAGAGTTCTCAGACTTGCTGCCCGCGGATACAGCCTGAGTCTTACGGTTACCACCAGCATGGGCTTGTCTCTTATTTTCCTCAGCGATCATACCATTCTCATATATGGCCGCTTTCTCCACAAGTTCAGAGAACGACCCGTAATCGCGCAACAAACAGCGGTTTCGCAGCTCCAACCTCATACCACGCAGAAAACGATAAATCTGAACCCGCTCGTCATCAAGATCCCTACCACCATATCTCTTGAGGCTAGTGAACTCGGCCTCATACTCATGAATGGATCTCGAACCCTGACGCAAATCCAAGAACTAGCTCTCCAAACGATCCACAGCTTCCTGCGGGAAGTACTTAGCGTTGAACTCCTCACAGAAAACTCTCTACGAGTCCACTCTACCACGACGTCTGACAACGCCCTGCCACCACAAATGTGCCTCACCCTCAAGGAAGTGAACACCAATGTCCATCTTGTACTGCTTGGGACACCTTAGGGTAGCAAAATGCCGTTCAACCCGAGATCTCTACCCATCAGCCTCCGCGGGTTTGGTACCTCCTGCAAAACGATCAGTATCCAACTTCTGCATATGGTCCAACATCTTCAGGTAAGATGGAACCCTAGGCTCAGGAACTCCTACCTCAACACGAATCTCATCCTGATCCACCTCCTCAGGCACAACATTCTCTGCGGCCCCAGCGTTTCCAACTAGTGGTGCCACAGGATCCTGACCAGCTACAGGAATTCTAGCCAACAACTGAGCCATGGTGGCCAACACAAGTGCCATAGCTGCCTGAATAGCCTCAGCAAACACAACATTCTGATCCCCAATACCAACTCCAGCAACATTCTCGGCCGTTTCCCCACGGACCGAGTTGTTTTCAGAGCCTTCAGCGGCTCTCTCAGCAGGACGCGAACTTCTGGTCTTCCTGGCCATCTGCAAAGTCCCCAAAATTCATGTTAAGTTCACACAAACTTAGCAAAACAACCACGCCAAACGGCTTCATAAACCATTCATCACAAATTTTTACGACAAATATACAGAAACAAATGAGACTTACCGCGAGACGGAGTGTCGAGAGGATGGTTTTACTACACAATGTTATCTCAAAAATAACACCAATAACTCACAATCCTAAAATCAAGCATGCTCTGAAAATAAACTAGTATTAGACTATCAACAAAAAATCACAAAAATACTCACAAAAGTTCACAAAATACTAACAATCCTAGGAGCAACTCCGCTCTGATACCAAACTGTAACAACCCCATTTGCCCAAAAATTTAAAAATTTTTGGCCTATGTGTTACTTCTCAAATTACTAATCAGATTAATACGCAAACGGAAGACTTAACGAATTTACCACATAACCCACACCGATTTCAGAAATAAGTCTAACAACTTAACTCAAATAAAAACTCAAGGAGTCTAGTAATATTTTCAAAGCTCATAAACAACAACACGGTGCTAGCACCGTCCACGAATCAAATCAGTTCCAACAAAGTACTCATTCAAGTAATCTAGAAATGTCACGGAAAAAGCATCCAAACATAAAACCACCCATCCTCTCTCAACACCTCCATATCCCGCGAGCTCCTCAGTCATCAATACCTGCATTCGTAAGTCTGAATGCGTAAGCAAAAGAATTGCTTAGTGAGATGGTCATCCCGTCTCACTAGGCTCAAGTATACGACAAAACGATACAAACGGCAAGATATATCAAGTATGATTAATGTAATGCAACGGATCA